>VZRN01005361.1:262740-299167 GCA_013397935.1 Dasyornis broadbenti
TAGCCGCTCGTGCCGCGCTCTTCCCACCCACGCTCCAAGCCACGCCCCCTGGCGGCAGCCCCGCCAATCCGCGCCGCCCGTCAGCGCTCGCGCCGCGCCCCCTCACGGCCCCAACCTTTGCCTCCGCGGGGTCAGCGCCTGGCCCGGCCCGGCCCGAGGGACCCGCCCGCCCCTCACCGGCCTCCCTGGGGAGCGGGGCCTGGCCGCAGCAGCGCTGATCCCGCGCCCAGCAGCAGCAGAAGCAAGGCCGGCAGCGGCGGCGACGACTCTGGGGAAGACGTCTTTATTTACAGTCCCGGCGGCGTGCGAGGAGCCGGCGGCGGGGCAGCACTCGCGGCCACCTGGAGCTGGAGCCCCCAGCAGGGATGCGGCAAGGCTGGGTCCGCGGCTCCGTGGGGATGGCACCCAGGCTGGCAAGGCGGGGCCAGGCGCTCTGCTCTCTCCCCGGTCACAAGTCCCTTTTCCTTTGGTACCCATATGCACAGCGGGGTGAAACCCCGGAACGGGCAGCCCCAGGGGCAGGGGCTGCGTGCCTACAGCTCATCAGCTGGGCTGTGGGTGAGCGGAGCCTGCTCCTGGACCCCCTCCAGGGCCTCCCCTGTGTCCGGAAGGCTGGCAGCTCCCTCGCTCTCATCCTTCCGGCCCTTTTTCTTCCTCTTCCCGCTCTTTTTTTTGCTCTGCTTCTCCCCAACGCTTGCCAAGTCACCCTTCTTTCCAGTCCATTTCTCTGCCAGGCAGCCTAGGGAAGAGAGGGGCAGAAGGGGCTATGATGGAGAGGCAGGGCTCCCCGTGCTCTAGCAAGATGCTCCTGCCCTCCCAAGCATTCCTCATTATTTCAGCCCCTGGCAGCAGCCAGGACTTACTTGTGTCCTTTCCTTTTAGCACGTGGTTGGCACAGAGAAACTGCGAGAGATCCTCCGTCTGGTGATGCCTGTACCAGTCCTCGATCACGTCTTCATACTCCTCTACCAGCACATCGCACTAGGGCAGAGAGGAGCCCAGCTCCACACACGTGCCGGTGTGGCAGGACCCAGGGCCAGGGCGGCAGATCCTGCCAACATCCTGCTCCCAGCAGCACAGCCCTGGACCCTCTCCCCGCCTCCACTCCAGCCCACAAGGTCATAGCAGCCACTGAGGGCCAATCCCTTGGGTGGGGTACCTGCTTTTTGAGGTCAGCCACCTCAGCGGAGGTCTCATTCCACAGCTCATAGGGGATGTCCATCACCACCTTGACGCCCTTGTGCACCAGGTTGTGCAGGGTCTCGAATGTCTCTGACATGCCCTGTGGGAGGGAGCAACACTGCCTGATGAGGTGGTGCTCGTCCTGCTGGGCTCCCACTCTCTCCTCCCACTGTCAGCCACACAACCCTGCCCAGCAATGCAGGACTATGCAAGCCAGACAAAATCAGGATCCTTGGGGCATCAGCATTACCAGGAGAGAGTTCAAGTGGCAGCAAGACCCCCTCTGGAAACCTGGTCCCAAACCCAAGAGGAAAAAAGCCCCTGGTTCCCTCCATGCAGGCAGGACCCTGCCCACAGCAACCACAGACAGCACCTCACATCTGACCTGTGGGGCAGCGTGGCCTCACAGACCACTGCCAGAGGATCCAGAAGATGGGAAGAATGAACCTGGTTTGTCACTCTTGGCAGTGCAGGTATTGGCAAGGCACATTTGGGAGCAGGAACTGGAGGAATGGCCCTCACCTTTGCAAATCTGTTACTGCCGCTCCTCTCCTTATGCAGGTTGTAATCCAACAGCCGCTTGCAGATGTTCTCTGTCACCTCAATTAATCGGATATCCCTGCACGGAGAGGAGGAAGGGCTCAGGCTTGACATGGCCCCCCAGCAACAGCCCAGGACACAGGGTGAGCCTCCCAAAGCCCCTGGCTCAGGAGGCAGCGACGGCAGCAGGACACTCCCATCCCACTTCCACTTACGACTGTGTGTACTTTACAGCAGAGCCCTTCCCATCCAGGAAGCCGTACTTTGTGTCAATCACCTCCTTGGTCTTGCTAGTCTCCTCAAAGGCGGATTTCAGCTCCACAGCTACGTACTTGCACACTGTGGAAAGGAGAGAGCACAAACAGCTTACGGGGTGTCATTGTTCTGACAGGCAGTGTGACAAGAGCACCCGGAGCAAGAACCGGGCACACTAAAGCTGCTGTGAGCACAAAACACATCTCAGCTATTCTAAGAAATAACCAGGAATGGCTCAGCTGCTTCCACTGCAGAACCCTTGAAGCAGGAACATCCAAACCACTGCTTCAGTGTAAGCCAGCTGCTATGGCACAGCTGGGAAGTCAGACAGGCGCAGTGCATCCTGCAAGTTTCCCCTCAAAAGCCTCTGCCTCCCCGCCACAAGCTGCTCTCTTCGTTTTGGAAGAGGACAGGGTCTTTTCACAATGCAGGTACCAGTGTGACTCACAGCTGCTCCTCGTGACCACAGCACGTCCCACCTGGTACCGGTTCAGTGCTCTGGGGGACATGGTGGCTGTGCTAGGGACCAAGCAGCTGGCAGGGCTTGGTGGGCTGGGTGGCAGGACAAGGTGCTGGCCATGAGATTCGGCAACCCAACCTGGGGCTCTGCCTGCAGCAGAGACTATATCATCAACAGATTTACCACACAGCACATGGTTACTTTTATAAAACTAAAATAAAAAGCTTTATTTCTTCTGTAAAAAGGGCCCAACAGAACTATAGAAACAGAGAGCAGGAGAAATACCTCAAGGGTTTACAAGTGGGAGTGTGAAGGGATGGAAGCCAGGCACAGTGTGCCCCTTCCTCCCTCAAAAATAGGGTCTTAGGAGGCTGCAGAAAGCTTTGTCCTGTGGTGCAGTCTGCTGTCTGTCAGGAACCACCTCTCTGAGCTCCATGTTAGAAGTGCCAAGACCCAGCAGGAACAGTCTGACAGCAGTGAGCCACTGTCTTCTCCCAGGCAATTATGTGAGTGGAGTCACATCCCAGTCAGGAGGAGAGTGAGGTGGCTTCTCCAGAGCTCCCATGCATGTGTTGAGAAGCCCTGTGCACACCTCCTGCACAATCCTTTTTCTGCTGGCACCAGGGGCTGGAGGTGACTGTAGCCATTTCTCAGGGGGGATGATCATTCCTTCCTGCAGCCCCTTGGAACTCGAGGTTCAAGGATGTCTCCCTCCATACCACATCTGCTGCAGTGTCCCCACACATGCCAGGAGTGCTCAGTGCTGAGTCCAGTTATCCAGATGCTTCCTGCAGCTTTTGCTGTGCATTGACACAGGTTCTAAGCCTGGGCAGGAAGAGGAGCAGCATATGGTCAGTGCTTGCTCTGATTCTTCTCTGAGGTTACGCTGGTGCCACAGCAGAGTTTGGACATCAGTGTGTCCAGAGCTGCTTCCTCGGCAGGGAAAGTTTTGTAAAGAGCTCCCTATTTCTTTATTTTCTTTTTGTTGTCGAGATACCCATCTCGGGCACAGCAAAGACAAAGGAGACCGCAGTAGACAGCAAATGTCCGTCATGACCTACCCTGGACTGCCTGTGAACCAAAGGGATACGCAGATACGAAGCATCATGGAGACCGAACTGTGAGCAGCACAAACGACCAGTCTCAGCTACGAACTGGCAGGCGAGCAGTGAGTGCCGGGAAGAGCGGTGCCCGCGGGCAGGAGGCAGGCAGAGGGGCAGACCGCGGGGGCTCAGCCCCGCACAGTAACCCCCGGCCCGAGCAGACAGCGGGCGACAGCCGAACACCCCAATCCCCCGCTTACCCTCGCACTTGCTGGGCAGTCGCACCCAGTCCGAGTCATCGCCCCCCGCCAGCGCCGCCGCCATCAGCAGCATCAGCAACGCTGCCCCCGCCGCCGCCGCCATGACTCCGCTTCCGGGGCGCGCTCCAGCTCCGCCACGCCCGGTTACCATGGCGACCCCGCCTCGCTGGCCAATCCCGAAGGCACGCGTGACCCGCGTGACCAACCCCCCCCCCCCGGCAGACGCCAGCCAATCCCAGAGGGGCGCGGCCCCCCTAGCACCGCCCCACGGCGGTCCCGTCGAGCGCCCACGTGGGAGGGGGCGCACACGTGGCCGCGACCGCCCCTCAGGTTCCCCACCTTGACCCCCGCCCCCCACACAGCCCTGCGGGGCCTCTCCCTGCCCTGCAATTCTGAGAACCTTCCCCCGCGAGATATCTTGGGGCCCCTTCCCTAGCTCTGGATAATTTAGGGTCCCTTCCTACCCTCCAGGTAATTCCGGGGCCCTGCCACCCACAGAAACATGTTAGTCCCTCTCATTTGTCCATCCAAACCAAGATTCCCATCCTGTACCCCCTACAACACTGGGCCTCCTCCCTCCTGCATTTGGTGGTTCTCTTTTCAGTCTCCAGAACATTTCTAGCGACTTCCACACCCCTAGGCCAAACCAGGGGGACTTACCCTTTGGACATGGGCATTTGCCCATGCCCTTAGCTCTGGGCGAGGAGGATGGAGGTGAGGACAGCATCAGAGAGCAAGACCTTCAGCAACACCACACGGACAGCCATGAGCAGGGCTACCAAGGCATGGGCTGGTGACACTGCAGTAGAAGGGTGAGGTGATGCCTGCCACAGACACCCCACTGTCCCCATGTCCTCTCCTGTCTCCATGGGGCCAGGTTCAGGCAGACTTGGGATCCTTACATATCCCAAAGACACCTCATGTCACCCACATGCTGTCCCTGAGAGCAGGCTGGCTCTGACCCAGTTTCCCCATTCTTCCCACCAAGATGAAGCTTCCCTCCCTCTTCCCCAGTCCCACTACACTGTGGGAAAACCCATCCCAAAACCACAGGACCCCAGCGGCCAGTGCCAGGGCTTTTTCCCTGGCAACTGACATTCCCATCAGGCAGGGACCAGAGACTCACCAGCTGTGCTACACAGCTCCGCTGCCTCCTCGTTGCCTGTGGGATGAAAGAGCAGCTGGGGAGATGCTGGCAGCCCAGCACCAGGTGCATGGCAGGGCTGGCCACAAACCCCTTCCTGTGCCTGCTGAATGGGGCAGCAACGTTGGCCTCACACCTGCTCCCTGCTGGCCCCAGAGGTGCTGCCAACTTCCCTCCTTGGGGGCCACTGGGGCATGCACTAGGCTGGACAGCAGCAGCCAAGGCAGGCAGAGGGGGTGGCAGCAAGGTCATACCTGTGATGTGGATGGTGCTGGAGCTATGGGATGGGGAGGTCCTGTTGGCCCCCACATGGCAGGCAAGTTCCCTCTCATGCGGGGGATCACTGGAAAGGACGGAGACGGAGCAAACGGTGCCACCATCCTCCTGGGAGGCCCCATAAGCAAAGGACTGCAGGACACTGCCATTTGCTGTGGAGATCCACACAGCATGCCCAGAGCTGGGGGCCAGGTCCCTCACCACGCACACCACCAGCTGCCGGCGCTGCCCAGCCACCACCATGCTCAGCGACTGGGTCAGGGTGGGCAGGGGCTCAGCTGCCCTGCCAACTGAGGGACACAGGGTTCAGGGACACTGCATCCCTCACACATCCCACCCAGCACAGCTGCCAACTCGGCAGCACTCAGCCTTGGCACCCAGGCTGGATGGCACCCGGCCTTTCCACCTCCTGGGGCTGTCCCGGGGGTACTCACAGGGCAGGAGTGGGAGCAGAGCAGCAGCCAGCAGCACCCAGAGCAGATCCATGGCAGCTGCAGTGCATGGGCCTGCCAAGGGCTCAGCCCCTACCCGCAGCTCCAGCTGCGCCGCCCACCACCCGGGCCGCGGGACTGGGGCTGGTGCAGTGCTCCCCCGCCGGTGGTACGGCCCCACTCCGCCCCGCCCGGGCCGCTGCTCCTTCCCGGCCGCGCCACGGAGCGAGTCCCGGCCCCCGGGGGTGCTGCGGGAACCGCCGGGCGTGCAGCACCTCCGCGCCCTGCCCCCTGGGATACCCCCACAGCCTCCCGCCTGCCAAGCCCTAAGGAGCACCCCCCAGCCCCAGCACGGCGCTGCCGGCAGAGGATGTAGAAACTACAAAAGAATTCTGGACCCGCTGGGTACGGCTGCGCCCGGGACACACACTCTGCCCCGCGGCAGGTGGGGCGGGGAGAGGGGAACGGAGGACATCTGGGACAGGGCTGGCTTGCAGCGGGGTGGCAGCTGTCCTGCACTCGAGGACGACGAGCTCCGGTCCCACAATGTCCCCACTGCACATGCACCGACATCCAGGGTTGAAGCCAGACTAGAAAAGCCTTTGCTTTCTTCTTCAGCCGAACACAACAAAACAAACCCCAAACTCCAGCACCGCTCGCATTGGTGACAGCAAACACTTCCAGGACAGATCTCACAGGGCAACCTTAGGTTACTTGCAGTCAAGACTGCAGCTTCATGAAGCAGAACTTTGTGCCACCTTCTTTATGACTCAAGGCACATGTATTGAAATAAAGAAAAACAAAACATGTTCAGTAACTTTAACATAAACCCATCATTAAGGCATATATTTTTCAAAGATTTTTCTCAAAAAAATTTAAAAAAATAAATATATATGTATATTTTTTTGTAATTTCCAGCATTCACTTCATGCTGGCTTATGATCTCGTTTCAGTTTCAGACAGTGCTTGAAGAACCCCTTTTCACTCTCAACCCAGGAGCCTGCTGGGAGCAGCAATACTGCCTGATTTTCATACACGTCTCAACAGCTGGTGATTCTTCAGGAAGTCCAAACAAACTTCAACAGAGCCACCTTTCCTCACCCTACAGCTTGGCAACCACCTTGTCACAATACAAACATCAAATTAATCTTGAATCTATTTGAAGAAACTGAGAACTGACTTAACACCTGAAACTCAGGGACAAGAACTGATACGCGCCTCCTCCCTCCAAGCATCACACTACTCCACATTGAGCCTTGTTTTTATGTTCATGGCTGCCAGCTCAGCCACAAAGTAGCGGAACACATGGGGCACAGGCACAACCTCGATGGTGTCCACCTTGCTGCAGATGGAGCAAGAGTACCTCCTGCTGCTGGTCATAGAGGAGTGGGACAGTTTCTCCAGCACAGGGGATGTCATGCTGCCACAGCTTGTGCACACATAGGCCACGGAGCCATCAGAGCAGTTGAACAGGCGATCCTGCAGCAGGAAGGACGTGCCGTGAGCCAGCAGAGCATCCCGCTCCATCTCGCCAAAGCGGATCCCGCCTTCCACATTCCTCCCCTTGACGGGCTGGTTGGTGACAGCATCTCGGGGCCCCGTGGTCCTCACCTGGAACTTGTCAGAGACCATGTGGCGCAGACGCTGGTAGTACACCACTCCCACAAAGATCTCTGCCTCCAGCTCCACCCCACTGATGCCGCTGTACATCTTCTCCGTCCCAAAGAAGTTGTACCCTGCACTCACTAAAGTCTCACCAAAGTATTTCAAAGCGGACTTCTTCTCTGTGAAGGTGAAGGGAGTGGCATCATAGGAGACCCCATGCAGGGCTGCTGACTTCCCTGCCATGCTCTCAATTAACATGCCAATGGTCATCCGGGAGGGAAAGCCGTGCGGGTTGAAGAGGATGTCTGGAACCATCCCGTTCTCTGTGAAGGGCATATCCTCAACAGGCCAGAGCTGGCTCAGGATACCTTTCTGTCCATGACGGCTGGCAAATTTGTCTCCAACAGTGGGATTTCGGGGAACCCTCACAGTGATGCAAGCTTTCTTGAACTTCCCAGTGCCACGGTCATTGCTGCACAACCTAATGTTGTCTACAATGCCCACTTCCTTATTCCTGTGTAGGAAAAAATCACAGCAAAGGTGTCAGGCGTGTTAATAGTTTTTAGTTTTGAAAGGAAAATGAAGCAAAAAACCTAAACCACTTAATACCTTGGGACAGCTCAGAAACAATACCTTTCTTGAAAGTACTATTCAGTGGTGAGGGAAATCAGACTGGGTAAGAATTAGGACAAGGAAGCAATACAAGGGCATCTTCCAAGTGCCATTCAGCTACAGCTTTCAGGTGATCAGGTAATGTCCCACTCATGATTTAAAATGAAGATAACTTCAACCTGGTTCATCTGTATCACACTTTGTATCTGATAAACTGCATCCCATTGCCATTTCTTATGTTAAGGCAGCAGCCCATTTCCCTACCACCAATAAATTCACACCACACTGATAGGATCCCAAAATAAAGAACCCAGTTCAGTTCTTTAGTAGAGAGGGAAGTTCAGAACAGAAAGGGAATGCAAAGTGTGAGCTTTGCCAACAAGTGCATGGTTCAGGGGTGTGTTCTGTCTCCAAATGAGCCCTCAGCCTGATATCCCATGTGCCAGGTGTCAGCTGCAGGCTTAACTGTTGTCATGTCCACATGCAACGAGCACAGGCTACCACCCAAAATATCCTCCTGGGATAAGTCAGCTCTGCAGCACACACTGGCTGGGAGAAAATATTTGATAGATGTCTGGGAGTCACCTACAGCATGAACTTCATGCTCTCTGTCAAGCCATGGACACTATTACATGAGGAGAAAAAGGAGCATCTCCAGGAAAAGGGCCATATGCTCTCCCCATGGAGTGAGCAGAGCCAGGAGTGACAAGCTGTACTTACGGATAGTACACAGTGAAGGTCTCCCCTGTGTTGAGGTTCATGAAACTGTAGAAGGGGTCCCCAGGCTGCAGGATAGACCCAACAAAAGGTAGTCCATCAGCATCCAGCTTCTCCCCAACGTTTGAATCACCAGGCCTGATACCAAATACTAAATTATCACCTGCCCTGCTGGCTTTAAGGGAAAGGTCAACGCTCTCCACTTTGATAACACTTCCATAAGCAAAGCCTCTCTGCCAGGAAGATTTATTTACAATCTAAAAAGAAGAAACAAAGGGCTGTTAAAGACTTTTCAAACATTTCAAAATGTTTTCAAAACGAAAACATTTACAAAAGTAAACATCAGATCAAAATGGTAACATTGCCCTTTCAAACAAAGCCTCCCAGTAAGTTACTGTTCCAAAAAACTCAAGCCTCCCATAATCCCAGTACTTTTCAAAGCTGGAAGGCCACTGCCTTGCACAAGGGACCTCTGCTCTACTCCCAGGATCTCCAGCACTGTCTGCTTTAACAATAAAACCATTGTATCTGCCCAAAAAGCATGAGGCCTACTAGAAGCAGAAAGTGGGGTCTTCTCAGTTGTGTACCACCCCTACTTCCAGTCCCCCACATGAAATTCCTTTGCAGGACAGCAGGATTTTTCCTTCTGGTGGCTTACCATTGCATCTTCCATGTCATAGCCACTGTATGAGATGACAGCCACGATGGAGTTCGTGCCAACAGGATAGCTGTCCATCCCATAAAAGTCATACATGCTGGGCCTCACCAGAGGGCTCTGGGGGGTGTGCAAGTGGTACAGCTTGTTATCTGAGCGATCCTTGTAGTTGTAAACCGGAAACCCCATGGTCTGCTTTCCTGGAGGGAAGGAGGGAAACTTGGATTTATTCTTCCATGTATCTTAAGCAAAAAGCTGGAAATACTTACAAATTTAGAGGGATTATCAGTCTTAAACCCCTTGGAATTTAATAACTGCCCTAAGCCTGGCTATAATTTTTCTATGAACTATAATACTCAATTCCTTTCATAGCATTTCATAAGGATTACATCTAATTTTGTTTTCTTTTCTGCAATTTCAAAATCCCACTAAGGCAGGTGTGGTGTTTCTGGTTTTGCTTACTTGGAGAATTCTTTTGGATGTTTTTTTGTTTTGTTGAGGGGGATGTATGTGTGTGTCTTTTCCCCAGTGTCTCCCATAGCAAAGCACATGCTACATATTTCCAGGCCAAAAAGCATTTGTGTTTGCAGCATAAATGTCCTGGCAAGGAAACTGAGTTTTGAACATAGTCATATAGTTACTTGCAGAAAAGTATGAGAAAGAGTTAGTGTTTTAAGGACATCTTTCTGATAATACTGTCAGAAATTCAATATACTAGAGGCGTTAATGAGGTGAATCTTCTTGCCCAGAAACTTGCAGCATTAGGTACTACACTACTTACCCATCTGGCACTGGTACATGTTCCGAGGACTTTGGTTGTGGTCAGAGAAGGGAATGAGATTGGCCACCACGCTCAAAATGCTGTGAGGGAAGAGCTCCTGGTGAGTGGTCACTCCAGGTACCACCTCTGACTCCAGTGTGGCCACGTTCATGAAGATCTGCAAGCATCAAATTGGATAATCCTTGTTCACTTCCGTCTTTTAAAGGGAAGGAAACAAACCAAAGCTGTCTCCAATTGCTTTTTATCCATTTCAGTTTTAGCTGTGATTGTTGTCTGCACCTTAGTGTATTAGCAAGGTAATCAGACAGCTGGTAAACCACCTACCACAGATTAGCTGCAAGGAAAGGAAGTCTGAAATACAAAACTGCAATAACGTGTCCTTTTTGTCTCCCACTTCAACTGTTCCAAGTGGACAAGCTCCCTAGCAAGGCACTGCTTGGCTGCCCAGGAGCCATTTGGCAAACACGATGTAACACTTTAGGCACAAGTGAGCAATCCTTCACCTCAGATATTGACAAAGTTAATATTGAGAGCAAATTTAAAGATCTCAAAAAGACCTCTACAGTCCAGCTAAGGCATTTACCAAAATCACTTTGCAGGAGTGAAGAAACCCCTTTTGTCACCTATTCTAGCTCTTCAACACAAGCTCCCTATGCCCCATTCTCAGCCTCTTTCACAAGTATTTTCCAAACCCCTTTTTTGATGCCAGGTACCTCTGTAACATGGAAATATGGAAACCCCACCTGTTCTAGAGTCCCAATCCATTCATTCCTTCCATAGAGGAGGTTTTTGACAGGCCGCACCATCCGGCAAGGGCTAGTGAAAATGAACAACCCAGGGTACAGGCTGGGTTTTCCTGTCATTGGGATAAGGACCACTTCTGCCCGTGCAGGAAATCTCTTTTCTTGTGTAATCTGTTGGTGCAAAGAAATAACAATCTAGAAACACAAGCCACATTTAGTTAAATTGCATCCATCTGGTTACACAATGAAAATATCAACCACAGGTGTAGCCACTAATAAAAAAAACAATGGAGAAAAGACCTTAAAAATACTTTTAGAAAAACCTCCACAAAAAAAAAGACAAGACTATGTCTTATCTTACCTTTTCCAAGAAAATGTTATTTAAAAAAATTTAACTTCATAAACCAACAGATGAAACACATGGATTAAAAAAATGCAGAAACACACAGTCTAATACTCATATATATGCCTCTATTTTTGACCACTGCATATTGAGGATGTTTAGCTAGGAAACATTTCAAACAAGATAACAAACCTTGAAACGGCGGAGGGTTTGTGCAATCTCAGGAGCCAACTCTCCCTCTACCCAACCAACCATGGAGCCATCTAACACAACTCTGTAGCACTCCGAGTAAGGCTTGCTTGGAGCTGCATCAATGGGGGTGACACCTGTGGGAAGATGGGATTGAACAGAAGGAACAGCCAAAAAAAAAGCAAGCAAAACACAGAAGTTATTTCTGCACAACTTCTCATTATTGTGGTAATCACAAGCAAACTGCTTCAAGGCAAGTCATTACAAAGTTACTGCTTAGTCCAGTTTCTCAGAGCTTGTGCTCTGCAATTCCTTGTGCTTCAGTGAACATCCTCACTCTACAGCACACAGCTGAGAGACACTGACACCAAACTTTACACTCACCAAAAGGCTGATGGGCCTGTACAAGTAATAAGTTATTTAACACCAAGCAGAAGCACAGTAAGTACAGGTTCAGCTTGATTTCACCTTCTCAACAGTGTGCTGTGGTGGTGCCATGTGGAGAACCTTCCCCAGACATGGGGCTGCAGGGCAGGGAGGTAAGAATGGAGAATGCTTCACTAAACTATCAGGCCAGTAAGACGTACCCAGGGAACATAACAAAGGTGGAATGTCTGTCACAGGCACCATCTCAGTCACGATTTCACACACAGCTGTCATGTGGTTCATCAAACCGCAGGGCTCTCCATCTGGGGTGTCCACAGGACACAGAAAGCCCCAGGATTCGGGCAGCAGCTTCCGGACAGTCGTAGTTCTCATCTGGGAAAATGCTGCCCCTCTGTGTATGCAGCGGAAGTGGGAGAGGTAGCGGATGAAATTCAGCTTGTCCCCCACCACACAGAGACCACTGTCCTGCAACATGCCCAGCCCTTAGGAACAAAGGTGAGATTTATGTCAGGACCTTTAACAAATACAGGATGATGTTACAAGACAGTTTCATATTTTTCACTGACAAGCCCTAAAGATGCTCACACTGGATCCTAACAAGGATGTGCATGTGCACAGGCAACTCAGTGAGCTGGAAGAGACCTAGAGACTTTAAAATTCCAAGCTATTGCCTAAAACCTAGTTCCTTTTACAAACATGTGGAAGTAATTCCCAGTGAAGCGACTTGGAATTTGCACCTGGTATGTTTTACCAAAATTCTGCAGGCTTTTAATCTAATTTCCTTTTCTAGTGAGCACTGTTACAACATTGTCATACAAAACACTTCAGGGAAGCATCAAATAAACCTGAATATATATTAGCAAAGCAGTTTCTCTCCATTTAAGCTTACATGACTAATGGGGCAGTTCTGATTAAAAAAATGCCCCTTGTCTGCCTTACGCGGCACCTTCTAAGATGAAATAATCTTTGGGAAAGCAAATCAAAATATGGTTGCTGTTTTGGACAAGGCTAAATTTCATTTCAACAATTTATCTGGGTAGAGGCTTTGCTTTCGTAACTAACCTGTTCTATATCATGCACAGTCCCTATGCTTGTGGAGAAATCCTGCCTTTTTCCTCAACTACCTCCTTCTTCAAACTCCTTTTAGTAATTCAGTTACAGTGTACAGTCTGCCTACAAGCAGTTGTTTTCAGTTAAGAACTCAGTTTTGTGTTGTTCCTCAATCTGTTTTACAGGAGAAAAAGAAAAAAAGTTTCTTAAGCTCACAGATTTACCTGTTTTAGAGCGCAGGTTACCAGTTGCAAGCAGATACTCAAATGGCTTGGTGAAGTCTGGTGCCAGGCTGAATGCCTTCACCAAGCTGTCTGTATTTAGGCTGATATCTGCCTTTTCTGCTCTTTTCTCCAAAACAAACCTAACAGATTGCAGCCAGGTTTCAAGCCTCTCCTACGGTTTAAAAGTGGGAGATTTAAAATTAAAACAGAAAAAGAAAGGCTCAAATTAGAACATCAGTTCTAATGTAGCACATCAGTCGCAAACACTACAAGACTCCTCTGAAAATAGCAAGATGGACAACTTTAAAGGAACTGACAGTTTTCCAGCCTTATTTCCAACACTGACTTCATTCTATCAAGACATTGATAGTATCATGTCAACACAGAACTAAAAGGAAAACACCCACCCAACAGCTTGGCAATCACTTCCACCCAGAAGAGTGATGAGTCTGGCAAATGAAGTACAAATAACAGAATTTCATAGAGCACAGACAAAACCCAAAGCAGAAACTGTAGCTATAATCTGACCAGAAGAGTAAGTCTGTATACACTGTATGTGCTGTCTTCTGTGTGCTTTAGACTATTTAGGATCTTTAAATTCAAAAATGGGGCTGTTAACTCACTCCCCTGTTGATCTGATGGCTAAGCAGGAAAGCAACTTTTTCTGGTTCCTTGTAGCTGTTCTATATAGCACTAAAATGCTTCCCCCAATTCACTTTAAAACTACTTAAGTAGTAGAGAGGCTTTGACAGTCTTTCAACAAAACAATGCTAAAGGGGGAAGAAAAGATGAAAGAAGAATTATGTTAATAACTCAGGGAACTATGTTATTTGGGGATGAGAACTACTACACGAAGAATTTCATGGCACAGTCAAACCTCAGAACAGGACAACTCTCCTCACAGCATTCTAAAGTGAGGTATCCCTATAAACTGAATTGGAATAGATTAACAGTAAGTTAGCTGTTTAAGTTAGAAGCATGTTACCTACTTTCTGATCCATAAAGAAATTTAAAGATGTGGGAGCCACGACCTTACCTTTAAGAACATAAGGAAAAGCTGTCCTGGGGTGAGTACCTCATGATTCATGAGACTGTCTGGATTATCCTCCATGCACTCCCCTTTGGCAAAAGCATAGAGCTTCTGGGTCATCATACAAAGAAGGTAGAACTTTTCAATTCTATTGGTCAGGTGAATGCAGATACAATTCCTGAAGTGAGAAAGAAGGAGGACAACTACCATGATATCTTCATGCTAGCTTCATGTTCTTCAAGTTTCTCCTGAGTAATTGTAAACCAATTTTTTTTTTTTGATAAAAAGCCTAATAAGGCAAGTAGCAGTAAACTACAAAACATTTCTGTTAGCACTACCGGTGTCCTGCCACAGAAAGTCCAAATCTCCACTGCTATCAAGTCATGTATGGAGAACTGTGGGCTGAGCAACACTCTAATACAAACTAAAAGAAAAACCACACCTAATTCTTCAAGCTGGAGGAAGAGCAAACACCTACTTTACCAGAAAAAAAAAAATTTAATTGAATGCCTGCCACACTCACAGTCTCAAAGCCAGTTCTTATATTGCTTTCTAATTTATTTCATGGAAAAAGAAGATTTAAAAAGCATCTATTTTCTGTCACTTTAAAAGTTATTCAGAGTTGGCAGAGAGTGTGTGAAACTGATAACAAACTGCAGTATTTCTGTTCAACAAATGGAGCCTCATGCAGTCACAGAGCTAGCTTTAACCTTCTCTTCTTCAACCTTTGTGTTTTTCATAAATTATATCATAAAAATCCCATCTAAATAAAACCTGACACCCTCTTGTGAAGCTGTTTTGGGAATACTTGTGTCAATCCATTAAAATACATATCATAATATCCTGAAGTTCCATCAAAAACTGGCCACTGCTTATTGCTTTATAAATTCACATGAAAGCCCAAATAAAATGTGATGTAACATGGCAGAATACTCTCACACATGCCCATAAATTCAACACAATGACACTGAATCATGTCCACATACAGACCTCAGAATGAAATCCGCAGCCTGTTCATTGCTGTACCACTCAGGCAGGTTGAGTTTCACTCTGAAGCTCTTTCCCAGGTACTCCAGGACATTTTGCTGTGTCAAACAGCCAGCATCCACCACCGCTCTCATCATCTCAGTAATACAGTTCACATAAAAGGTGTCATCTTCCCTTCCTTTCACCAACTCTTCAAAAATCTGATAGTCTGGGAAATTAACTAATGCCTGAGAGACAGAAATGTACCAGATCAGAAAAATAAGGTCATAACAACATCTGTCTGTAAAATACAGCTAAAGAACTAAGGCACCCAATGATTTAGGTTTTCAGTGCTCTGGAAATGCCCTTCCGCAATGCAAACTGAAAAATGCTGTGGGTTTGAGGTGCTTAGAGAGTAATGCAGGGGATATCCATACCCTGATGATGATCTTAAAGCAGACAATTCATTAGCAAAAACCCACAAAATCATGACGGTGTGACTCTCCCCTCATCTCCTGTCCCTGCAGACACTTCCTCTGCTGCAGACTGAGTGTTATGGTTGGTGTTTTGGACAAGGCTAAATTTCATTTCAACAATTTATTTTAACATTTTACACAACTTGGATAACCCTTCTCCAACCAGTATAGGAAGGCTGACTGAAAACACTCCAAGTGGAATTAGCTTCTTTTCATTACTTAAAATAAAAATGCTTTGCAAGATGTGGGTATTTATTCAATACAGAAAGCACAAGCATTCATTGCTTACCTTCAGAGCAAATCCCAAGGGGAGGAAGAATAACTCTTTGTGAAAAATGAAATTCACCATGACACAGCCATTTTCCAAGTAGTGAAGGTTCATATTTATTGCAGTGTGCTCATCCTTGACACAGTGCATCACCACTCCTGCAAAAATCACAAGATCACCATAAGATGCACAAAACCAAGTGGCTGCATTGCCACGTGTCCAAGCAGGTGTGAAACAATTAATGAGAGAAATTTTGGTACTTGATGGCTGAGATCACAAGGCAGAACACTCACTTCAGTGTCTGCATGCCACTTCAAACAAACATACCTGCTTAACTCAGCTCTTAGCAAAAGAGGGCAGTGTCTCAGGACAGCCAGCACAATTGCTGAGAGGCTTGGAAGATGCAGAAAAGTGTTTCATGAAAGGAAAGACCCAAGCCCCAACTACTGTTTGTAACCTTTGGCTGTAAGCTAGAGTAACACACAAGTAACTCTTCCTAACTGCACTCCTATCTCTGTGTTTGGGTAGCAGTGCTGCAGCAGTGTTTCCCGGTCTGGTTCCATGTTATCCACTGCAGGATGAAGAAAAATAAAACAAAAAGGACTATCTAATCTGGCACAGCCTTGAAATAAACTTGTGTAGAACTACAGTGTGTGTTCAAGTACCATGGTCTAGTCAAATCAGCAATTGGCAGCACCTGAGTTTAAAAGGGTATTTAACATTTTCTGGCTTAATTCAATCTTAAACTGGTTTTGCTGAATACACATGATAAAAGTAGGGTGCAGCCAAGAACCTAGTTACTCTGCTTCATGTAAATTAAATCAGTCACCATGAAGTATGGACAAACAAAATCAGTGAAATGAGTTCATTGACTTGTAGGAAAGGTGGGATTTTAGTCACACCTTCCACAGAACAAAAGGTGACAAGTACTGCAAAGACTGGAATAAAAGCTCCTCACTTCCCATGGGCAGCTCAGACAGCTCCCACAGGGCACCCGCTTCATGCTTCTACTGTCATGGTGGCATTTACCCTTTATTTTTATGTGCAGCAAAAAATATCATTATACAAGAACTCTAACAAAACAAACCACCAAAATTCAGCTACAGATGGTCACTGCTGTTTGCCCTCAAGTAGTTGTAACCAGGATGCTGCAGGAAACTGTGGAGCTTACCATACTCTGTGAAACCAGGGCCTCTGTTTTTCCACTTGTGTCTTGTCATCGCAAGAGGAAAGTTTCGCCTGGGCATAATCAGCATCCTGATTACTTTTTCTAAGCCATTGATTATAAAGTAACCTCCCATTTCCTGGCAGAAGAAGAAAGATTATCTTAATATGCTTAGAAACACAGAACCATCGTTTTAAATAAAAAAAAAAAAATTGCTTGTGTTGTACATTAAACCCAAACATTTAATGGGAAATAGCAAGACATAATTCAGCACTGCTTTTGGAAAGGCTGCACTCCTTATCAGGGACTTATGAAGTCTAAATGTAGCAAAGAGTGGGAGGAAAGGGATGCATGTTCCACAATTTAAAAGAGGAAAAAATACTCAGAAAACCTTTGTGATCAATGGAAGATCTCTGAAGAGCTGACATTAATCTTTTTAAATAAGTGCTCTGAAGTTCTCATTTTGAGTTTATAAACCAGAGGGATCTTCAGAGCAAAAGATTTCTTTCTGGTCACATACAGGCTTACTTTTCTTATTTCCCTTTGTAGCTTGCTCTGTCTTTTTTTGTGAGTGCAAAATGCAGCACTAAATAATTCTGTATTAATTTATAGACAGCTGATACGCTACTGGGGAGACAGGGAAAAAGCTGCAGAAGACAACGAAATAAAAATGTCTCTTTCAATGCCTGTCCTTCAAATCTTTCTCTCTGCAGAGTCCCCTTCACAGCACCATCAGTTGCTGGGTAGCATCTGAGAGGTTCTATACCAAAACTGTAGGTATTGGCACCAAACAGATCCCTCTATTCAACAACAGCCACGGCTACAAACTTTTCAAGCTGTTTCATGAAACCACCATAAACAAGGTGCATTCAGAGAAAATGGTAAGTCAAACTTGAAACAAAATATAAATGCTCAAGCCCTGCAAAGAGGAGGTGACCTGACAGACTGCTCAGGTGAAATACAGATTTTCTTGACCCACAAAATCCCTGTTACCTCTTCCTCCTCATGGTGCTGCATAAGGTCTTGTGGAGAGAAACCACAGAGGTTGCACAATTTGGACTTCACCATGATTGGAATATACCCTAAAGGCTGTTTGATAGTCCCTTGTGGCATGTCATTCACTGACCAGCTGATGTCGGCCTAAAACGAGACAACATCAACAGTAAGCAAGTTAAGTTACCCTTTCAATATTTCCTGCTGTACTAAGGGTACCTTTCATACAACCAAAAGCAGTTGAACAGACTTCTATCACTGTAAAACGGTAGCAACAACAACAACAAGAACCAGTAGATACATGCAAAAAGATTACACTCTGGGAAACAGTCAACATGGACTTACAGAAGAAAATCATACAAGTCTAGAGCAAGGTAAAGAGGCTGCTGGGTGAGCGAACAAGGTTGGTCTCGTCTCCTTTGCCTTTCAGACCCTTCAAGAGAGCAGCATAAATTAAAAAAAAAGGCTGCCACGGGATAGGAAAGGAAACCTCAAAAGCTATCAGTTAAAAGTAGAAGAAGACAACAAGTGTCCAATGAAAGGACATCACACTACAGGCCTGACAAAATCTTTCCAATGGTTTCTTCACTTAACGTGTTCATGAGTGATCTGAAAACTGAGAAAGAAAAGCATGTGGGAAAGAAAACTTATCATCAATAACAAGTTCTCGAAGTGGTCTGCAGGAGGACTGTGAGAGCAAACAATTCCAACTCTACACGCAGAATGAAGGGCTTTAAAAGAGCTGCTGTCCTGCAGGACAGAAACACTGGCATTGCAATACAAGAACATGGGTTCAACACCTGGCAACATCTAAAATGAATAAATTGAGTCTTAGAAATTACTGGGGAAGGGAAACGCTACTGTACCCCTTTAAATCCACGGGGCAGCCTTATACAGAGACTGCTGCAGTCTGGTCTACACCTTAAGTAATGACTAATGGTATACAGCTGCTCAGCAGACTGGGGCTCACTTCTTACCTTGGGGTAGAGGGAACTGAAGGATGAAACTGAGCGAGGGATATGGAGCTAAAGCAGCACGGTGGAAAGAGGGAATGATTACTCATTGTTTTCTGCTGTGCATGGGCAGGGAATGGGAGAGGTTAAACTAGCCCAGCACAAGACAATGCCTTCTCACACAAGGCACAGCAAACTTTTCTAACTGCTCCAAACATTCAAAAAATAATTAAACAGTCAGACAATGGGAAAAAAAAAAAAAGATATGGGAAATAATTCAGGTATGAAAAGTAAAAGCATCTCTAGCTCAGGAAAATCTAAGATCCACTGGGAATACCGCTATGAACAATCTGCAACTGCCCCACGTTCATGTTCAGATAAGATACTGCACTTAGAATGACTTTTATCACAGTAAGGTGTACAGCTTCGAAAAAACAAAAAAAATATAAAGAAAGTAAAAAGCTGAAGCTCCAAGTAAGCATTCCCTTGTACGTGGTGCCTCATGTAAGTGATCAGCAATTACACAATTTTAACAGAAAACAGCAATGTGCAATGCTTTCACAATGCAAAGGAAAGTATCTGCTGGGGATGCTTCCTCTCTAGACAAATTTCAAAGCACTTCAGAAAAATCATGAGCATGGGAACATGAGAGATTTATAGCTCTGGACATCTGCACAGGAGCAACACTGCTTTTGAAACCTGGATTCCTGCAGAAACAAGATTTGGATGATGATTCTCTCTGGGATGATCCAACGTCTTCCAAGCTGGCTACTTGTAGGGAGAAATGTGACACGGGAAAGAAGGGCAGCAGGGCCGGGACCACGACAAGCTTGATGTGCGGGGAAAAACAGTGAGGCCACACATCATCAACACCCCAGAGGCCACGCGGGACAGTGCTCCCTGAACCGCCCGTGAGACCGGGAAGGGGCCTTTAACTACAGCACAGGGCTCAGACGGCTCCGCTCCCCGCGGCGTAGGGCCGCTCCCATAGGGCAAGAACAGGCGTGTGCGGGGCGTGCAGGTGGTGGGACGCGGCCACTTACCGTGATCCTGCCGCGGTAGGTGCTACGGAGCCCGCGGCACTCAGCCGGGAATACCCTCCTCTCCTGGCACACCGTCCCGGCCGGCACGGCAGGGGGGGCGATGGACACCCCGACCAGCACCAGCGCCAGCCGGGTGTCCTTCAGCGCGAACTCCACCGGGGGCACATCCTGCAATGGCACCGGGTCAGCGCGGCGGGGGCGGGGGAGAGCCCGGCCCCGCGCTCTCCGCCGCCCCCCGCACCTGCACGGCGCGATAGACGCCCTCGCTGACGGCGTAGTTGAAGGACTCGATGTGGGCGCTGGTGAGGTCGCGCTGGGTTGTGCCGCGCCGCGGCGGCCGCAGGCGGTGCGGATCCGTCCCGGTGCCCGCCATGCCGCGCGCTCCTCCTCACGGAAAGCGGCGCGCGGGGACCGCCGCGTGCGCGGCTCTCCCCGCCTACCGCCGCGCCCCGCGCGTGCGCACCGCGCCCGACACCGCCCCGCGCGCGCCGCTTCCAGGCCGCTCCGTGGGCACATCTATGCTTGTGGCCACCCCAGCGCCCCAAACCCCCACTGTAGCCCCGCGGCTGCCCCGCAGCCCTGGCCGCCGGCGCTGCGCTCCTCCCGACCGGCACTCCCAGCACCCGCTCGCTCTCTGCATCCGTGTCACTCGTGTCCCTCCCCCTGCCCAGCCACGTGCGCCCCAAGCAGAGGAGCCTGGACACCCACCCATTCCCATCACGCTCTGCCATTTCCGCACGCCTGGAATTCCGAACAACGCCCGTATTCCTCAGCTCTCGCCCACCGGTGCCGGGACAGCCCAGGTGGTGAGGCCGGATCCCGGGGTCCTGCACGGTGACGGGGGGGGAACACACCACAGGAACCCACAAGAAGCGTTCCCTGGGGTCTTGACACCCCAGGGACCCGCTGCCCCAAGGAAACACCACAGGCTGTGGGATTTGCTTGTTTTAATGATGGTTTAGGAGATGTGGATAGATGTGAACTCACCGGAGAGCCGGAAGCTCAGGCAATCGCCAGCCCCACATGCACATGCTGACGAGAGAGCAGCTGGGCACACGATCCGGAGCCTGACGGGTGGTCAGCTCGGCAGGGCCCCGTGTACCCCACATCCTCTCAACCACAAGGGTTTCCCAAGGGCTGCCACAGCAGACACTGTCATGGAGTATGATTATGAACAGCACAGCGTTGCTCTCCCGGGAGAGCTGTGTGTGGAGAGTAAGAAATGCTGGGAGCAGGAACATGCAAGCAGTCCTGAAGGGCACTGGTCACAGTCACCTGGATGAAAACAGCGTTTAAGCCTTTCTTAGACTTCTCCGATGTTCTCCATGGACTGTGGGCAGCCACCAGATTTCAGCAGAAGCACAACATGACTAACTTGTATGGAACGAGCCATATGGGAGTTACCTGAAACCCAGAGCCCAATGGGACCAGACCCTGCTGGACAACGCAGCCAGAACACCTGGGCCAGAAATTCTCCATGGATGACATGAGGGGATACAACTAAGACTAGAGACATTTCTGCAATATGGTAGGTGTCTTCTGGAAACCCAGCAGTATCCTGGGTGAAAGCTCAGGAAAGAGAGTAAGACCTTTTCTATTGACCTTTTAGCTGAAATAAACTAGAAAACATTTATTGTTGTATTTTCCTAAAAAAAGAAACAAACAAAAGTCTCACAGGGGCTTGTGAGCGTCACTTGCAAAGTGCACCCATGGCTGCAATGCCCAGGCCTCAGCCACACACACACATCCTCTACTCCACCTCATAGCTAGCATTTTGGGCAAAACTTTAGGCACTGTGCTCTCTGTCCTGTATCATTTACCTTCTGTGCTTTACTTTTGGGGGGACTTTGAGAGAAGGTGGAAAACACACATTTTCCTCCAGAGAATGTTGCTTATTCCTGAAAAATTCAGCAAACAGAGGATTCAAGTGTCCCTGAAACACTACCTCCCCCAAACCCAGCTGGAAAGGCAGGGTATGAATAGCTGCATCATCTCTAGTTGTGGCTCTACCACCAAGCATTATCTAAATTTCCCTTTTGAGAAGGATGGGTCTAGCACCTCAGAAAATGAGCATTTCTCAGTTCATCGTGATGGGGAAAGTTCTCTGTTCTCGTCTGCCCTAGAGCTTATGAGAGCCCAGCTGTCACCTCAGGCACATCCTGGATGAGAGCAACTGCTGTGAGATCTTCCTGTTGCTGGGCAGAAAAAGGTGCAGTTTTTAAGCTCACCTAAGCTAACATGAAATGTCAATGGAGATGTGGTGAACTTTGCAAGTTGAGTAACAACCCTTAACAGCCTACATTTTACCTCGGCGTGTTACCACTATGCTTTACCTGGACTGCAGGGAAATTGTGACACCTCTGTGCTACCATAAGGTTAAAACCCCCAACCAGGGCTTCCCCCACACCCTTCTCCCTGCTTATCACCCGGCCCTGTCAGGATTGTCTGCTGCATGAAGAATTCTGAAATTTCCAATCATAAGCCAAGATGAGTACACCAAAATGCTAGGTTCTTCTGAGGAAGGCAGAAATTCCATTGCTCGATTCACTTCCCATTACATATAGGCAGCTTGTAATCTCCACAATGTCTTCTTGTTTGTTTGTTATGGGGAATAAGAAACAGTTTCTTTCCATGACCATATCTCCCTGCCAGAGGGATGTGCCACGCTCATACTGAAAATTCAGATACACTTCACAAGGTGGGAAACATGACAGGGATTTAGGTTATACTTGAAGCAGATGTTAGCTCTGAAATTCAGAGACCTCAAAGAACTTAACCTCTCCTTCTCCCACACAGTACCTGATTTCCCAGATGTGTGGCAAACAGGAATCACTCTCCTGGTCTACAAAACCTTACCCACCTTCCCCCTAGCTAAGATGAAGTTGTGGACTATGTTCAGGGCAGAAGATTGCAGTATCTGTCAGGTGGAGGACAAAAAAATTGGCTGGATCAAATGGGATTTGGGTAGAAAGGTTTCAGGTTCAAGCCTCGAGTAACTCATGAAGGTGAAAGCTGAGAGAAGAGCCTAAATTCACTGCAGTGCCTCAGAAGAAACTGGGATCAGGTTTTTGCTACTTGAAACACGCAGCACAAAGTGATGCTAGAAATCCTACAGCCTGCCGGTGAGCTCCGAGGGGGTTTCTCTACCTCTTTAAAGCAGAATCCAACTGCCCCAGACTGGAATAGACACTGATTCAAATCTCAACAGGAAAAGGGATAGCTATAAAGAAAATTGCCTTCCTTGCTTGGGTTAATTCACCGCCTGCAGTTCAGCACCCTTTTGCCAGCCATTGCCTGGGTGTTCAGCCAACCAGCTTGGAAAATGACCTAAGGAAACTGACTTCTTAGTGTTCCTGGTTTTAGGCACCCTGCGATGCTGGAGAGCTTGCTCCTTTCTATGTAACAGAGCAGGAACAAAGGAAAGGAGTCACCTATTTGGAGCTGAGCTAAGGCACTAATGATGCAGTAGGTGAGGAAAGAATAAACACAGCGGGAGGAGGACAACTCCATCATTCTCTTCACTCGATTCCCATAAAAACCCCAATTTTATCTCCATAGAAAAGGAGGAGCTAATACAGCATTACAGTATCCCTGCTGGGGTTTCATTGGTTGTTCTGTTGTTCTCCCAGAGAGATTTGTTTCAGGTATCAAAGTCACAGGAGCTGTTTCTAAAGTGGATTTTGGTGAATGCAGGCAGAGTTATCTGAGCAGCTCTGGCTCATCATAGCTCTGTGAGGATGCCTGTTTTGTTGTTTTTCCCTGTGGTCTCCCAGAAAATATGAAGCCTGTCTCTATCGCTTTTTGGCATGATACTGAGATAAGCCACCGAACTGTGCTGACCCGAGGGGTGCAGTCTCTCCCTGTTCACAGCAGTGGCAGTTGTGTTGTCATCACAGCTTGATGAAGATAGATGATGACTGGCTCATCTTCTGCCCGGTGTCGTTGAGGGGGAAAACGCTGGAGATGGCTACATCCACAATTCCTTGGCAGAGCTCTGCATACAGCTTCCTAAGAGATGAGAGAAAGAGAGAGAGAGAATCAGATACCCAGACAGAACAAACCAGCAGACCCCCGACCAATTTTTATGTAGAAATGCGTTTTCCCAGCAGGATCTACAAGATCCTATTCCCATGACAAGGAGTGTAAGGGTGGCAAACAGGAGGAGAGCAGCATCTCTTCCACCTCCTCCCTGCTTACACCAGCGACCATCTCTTTCCCTGGTGATAATTCCCAAAATTACTCCCTTCCAGAAAGGACCACAAAACCTAATATCTATGTTTACTGTCAGGTCAGGCTTCTGAGCAGAGGCTCTACACCCTCAGACTTGAGCCACCACAAGACACAAGGGCAGAAAACGTCTTGGGCCTCCCTGTACCAGCCTTCCAACTCAGGGAATCGTGATTTACCACACCGGACCCTGTTCGCATGGGAATGTGTCCCAGAAGGGCTCCTCTGATGCATTCCTGGTTTGATAAAATGCTGTGCTGGGGTGTAGCTGTACACATCAGCTTGTGACCAGGCACAGAGGCTTCACAGGACCCTCAGATATGTGGGATGTGTTTCACCATCCTGCAGCTCGTGCACAGCAGGATTAGGGAGAAGAGGGACAAGGTGTTTGAGATAAGTTAACAACAGCTTCATTTTCTGCTGGAGGAAATACATGTGTAATGTCCCTGAATGTGCTGGCATCTGGGACATATTTAGTACCAAAGCTGTTTTTCCTAGGATTAACAACGTCTTTTGCTCCATGCCATTGGGGCTATGTGACAGTAAGATGTTTTTTCAGCTCCTGGGAATGTTATTGCTTTCAGCAGCCAATTTTTTCTCTTTAAATGGGAGCTGTGTGATATGACTGCTACAAATTAGAATAACCTTGAACGGGAGAAGCCACAAACAGCCAACACCTACCTCAGCTGCTTTCAATCTTCCATATGCCCAAAAAAGCCCTGGCTCTTCCAAGAGGCCCGAAACAAACAGGGCACTGGTACAATGCAAATACACCCAGCAACAGCCAAATTCTACCCATACAGCAACACAAGGAGGTGCAAGGCAGTATTGCTCCACGATGCACATTGTGAACAGGCCATCCTGGACACAGAGAGCTCCCCAAGCTCTAGTCCTGAAAAGGCTGCTGCACAGGCTGTCTGGTAGGTTTGACCTGCATTTTTTGTCTACTGTTAGTGATGATCTAATCTAATTTAATCAACATCTAATCTGATCAAATTCTAATGCAGTGATGTACAGCCTGATCTGTTTTGCTGTTTTTTTTTTTTTTTAATATGATACAGATGCTCACTTAGCAAAAATTTCTTATCTCCTGCAGTTGTCTCAATCACATAATACAGCATTTCCCACTGTGCCTACACAGAGATGTTAATGGCCAGGGCTCTTTGGCTGTTCCAGACTCCCTGTGGCTGCTGGAAGAAACTATAATCCAATCTCTGCGATACCAAAAGGGTTAATTCAATTTTTACTGTGCCTGAGAACTTTTAGCAGAGAAACAAGGCATGCAAAATCTGCTTTCCCAGCAAGGATAACTGGAAGATAAGAAGACATCTGGCTCAGGAATGCAGGCAGAGCCAAAACAAGGCCTGAATCTTGGAATTTGGGGAGAGGTTTTTGGTAATGGGCAAACTGTAATATGCATGAAGTGACTGTATATAAACAACACACTTGTAAAATCACATGGGCACATAAGGTCAGGAGTCATCCCCATGTGACCTGAATAAAAGATGCCCTTCTTAACACTAAATTGGTGTTGAGTCTTAATTCTGGTTTTCAGAGATTTGGTAACATCTGCAGCATTCACAGTGTGCCCTGGGGTCCTGTTGCCTGCAAATTCAGTCACTCACTTCCAGCTGCTGGCCTTAATGCTACTTATTTATCACGTCTTCATAGAAAGAACAGCCACCAATGTCTCCAGAAGAGAGACTGAGAAACAATCTGACTCCCAAGCATTAAATCTGCAAATATAACTTCACACCAAGAGTAATAAAAATGACCCAAGTTATATTCAAGCCTGTTTGTTCAAAAACCAAAGTTAGTGCCCCATCTCGTGTGGGAAAGAAGCTGGGGGTTACCAAACACAGAGACAGGAGAAATGAACCCAAACTGACTGGCACTGTCCAGTGTGGGTTAGCCTGAAAAACTCCCTTGCCATTCACTTTCTTTCATCTTTTTCACTTGGAGCTGGGACTTAGCCATGTTTTGTGTGAGGCATGTGAATGGTGGCATCACAAGGGTATTACAGAAATTGATTTACTCACTGGGCGCATGCTGGGGCTCCATTGACTTCTATTAGCCAGACCTTCAGTTCCTCATCCACCATGAAATCAAAGCCAAAGAGCTGGAAGCTCTGGTAGTGAAGATGCTTCGTGCTGATTGCAGGCTCTATACACATAAGGCAGCTTCTGTGAAGGGAAAAACAGAAACTGAAGGTTAAGGCCCCTGTGGACACACCTGCTGCACTGCAGCTTCTGAGGGCATGTGTACTGCACAGTTAAGTGAGAGGACTGCCCTGGAACTGCCTCAAATTGCAAGTTATATCCACCACATGCTATGCTAACCAGATCCCTGCAAGTGAGATCCTGTGACCACGAAAACACATGTGGGGACACCCCTGAGTTAACTCACAAAGAGCTGGAGAGCAGCATCCTCCCTCATTACTGGGTCAGGCAAGCTGAAAAACGTGACATGCAATGCCATAAAGGCTGCAGCAGGTCCCCAACGAACTGCCACTGGATGCTCATTTGCCTGCAAGACTCTCAGAGATTATGCCATGTCTTTTTAGTTCCATCAACAGCAGTGGGGTACTTGCAAAGTAAATTCCTCCATGAAGGACTGTGTTATCAAGACCTGGATTCTCTGCAGCACCGAGATCTCTCTCCAGACACTTTCTGAGCCCAGGAGAGAACTGGCTCTGTGTGGACTGAGTACGATGACCTAGGCAAACACCATGTGCTGCTGCTTGCTGATGGTGGGAGAAGCATCCAGAGTCTGCAAACTTGAGTTCAGCTTCACTTTCCCTCTAGACCCTTAATGCCTTTTTTTAACCTCAACCTCTCCCAGCCTCATCTTTTGACCTGCTCTCTTCCCTTTTCCCTCCATCCTTCTCCAGCCACAGCTGGCAAAATGCAGACACATGGACACATACCACTGAGGCAACAGCATCCATGGAGATGCCTTTTCATTGAGCAGTGACATTAGAGTATTTATGGTCTTATCTTAAATTTTTGCAATTGAGACCCTTCCCTTCTTTGTCTGTCTGCTTCCCCAGCTATGTCCACACAAATCCCCCGTCACTGGAGGGTTATGTTCTCCTAGGCAGCAGGCAGCTGGCTACCTTATTATGTGTTTGATTTGCAGTAAGATGCTATTCTCAAGCGTTGTGTTCAGGGCATCCATCAGATACTGGTTGAACTCCTCGAAGAACATTTCGTTCCCTTCCTCATACCGCCCGTAGTTTTTGGAGTATTCCTTCTGAATGCAGTGATTGGTCAAGTGGCAGGTTTTGTCCTGGAAATTAGCACTGTTATATGGTTCGGAAGAGGTCCGCAGGACACCCTCTCTGTAGAGGTAGATATTATATTGATGATCCACAAGAACCCAGCTCCTGGGGGACAGGAGAACAAACTCTAGTCTCAGTGGCTCAAAAAGAAACAGCAAGAAAAAGAAAACTGGTACTAAAAAGGCAGAAAAGGTTACCTGATGTCAAACTTGCGATGACCTGGCTCTAAAAGTAGAGGATTTTCCAGGTATTTCTGAATCACATGCACTTGTCCCTGCTCATCAATGAAGTCCAGGAGCTCTGCAGCCTCTGAAGAAATCAGGATCCCTTCCCCTGGCACAGAAAGTTGAAGACAAAATTAAGTAGAGGATCCTTATACCTTTGCTGGAGCTTTTTCAGGCCCCAAGTGGACCATGGCTCATTAGCCCAAAAAGTGACATGGAAGAACCTATGGCTCCAGGGTCGGCTGGTGCCCAAGCAATGTCAAACTCACTCCATGGGAATGAATCTGTGGAGGGATCTACTTCTTACCATGCCACAGGGCTTCTGGCTCCCCAGTAACCAGGCCTAATGCCTGATATAGCACAGCCTGCCTGGGGCACGTCTGTAGCGGGGTGGCTGTTGAGGTGTGAGGAGATGCACAGCAGACAGGGACCTGGGCAAGCAGTGAGGCAGCTGCTTGATTTAGGGGCATTTTGTTTTCTTTTACGTATTTTTTTTTTTCTTCCTATCTAGGCTTGGCAGGGGTAGGGGGTGTGGTGGTGCTTGTATTTAGCACTTGATGAATTTGGTTTTGTTTTTCCCTGGTTTTCAGCAGTTTATAGCAAACAGGGGGTTTGGCATGTTTTCTGTAAAGTTTTTTTGCCTTTTTTTTTTTTTTAATTTAGGGAGGGAAGTTTGTGGGTTTTTTTTATCCTAGATTCAAGACTTTCTTTCCTTGTCTGGCTTCTCTGGCTGCCAAAGGCAGTCACACATGCATACGTGTGCAGTGTTGCCCTGCTCACTGAGTTTGTTTAAATTGTTATTAAAATCGTTGCTGAATAAGGAAAAGTACTACTTTAAGTTGTTAATCCATGTAGTCAGTGTTGCTGCTGTGGAAGTTCTTCATTAAAAAAATGAACTGTGACGTTTAAATTCTCCCACATTTTGGCTGAAGCTGTCACTGTTCATTTCTTGCAAGAGTCCAAATATGAAACTTCTGTTGCAGAGCACTGAAGAGAGACCATTTTCCTTCTGGGATTCCATGAAGTAGCGGCATGGTGCCATGAAGAATAAGCCAGCTCAGGTAAAATTATCAAAATTCTTCTCTGGTACTGTGCCCATTCTTGAGGCATTCAGTCAACTTTTTGGACTAAACCTGATAACTTAGTCTTAATTTTGTGCTGAGTGTTTTTGAGGAAATACTGTGTGAAAAAACCCCACTCTTCAAGGGGGCATTGAAGGGGTAATACCTGTTTGGAGTATAGGTAAGGTTTGACAGGATCATCCCATGAAAATACTCCTAGCTGTGACTTCTGGAGGTTGCTGTTGACAAGCCCTGCAGGTACTCCCACTGCTCCATGCTCTGCTCAACTTTCCAGCCCTCCTGACCTCCCCTTCATCCCAGCACCCTCCACTGAAAGGAAGTCTGTCTTCAAAGTATCTTTCTCAACCATGCTTTATGCAGGGGGCAAGATTTTTTAGTCCCCTGATCACAGCAGAGCAAGAGAGAACCTTGCACTGGCACAACTTCAGAGTGTGCACTGGGGGAAGGAGGGAAACAACATCCCTAAGCCTGTAAAGCCATTGCAGTGGGGAGATCAGCAGGCACCCATTCTACACTGGACAGATGGCACACCAAGGGGAAGGTCAGGGTAACTGTGCACCCAGTCAGCAATCTAGTGAGACAGCAAAGCAGCTTATGTGGGGCAGCTGTCCCTGCTCTCAAAGAAAACACCGAAACCTCCAGCCACAGTTACAAAGTCTTAAATTTTTAAGTCACGGTATCCTAAACCTTTAATTTTCCTGTTACCGATGGATGACCAAGCTTCCATTACACTTGTCCCAAGACAGCGGCTGTGTCTGAGCTGTATCTTTCTCGGTAATTAGTGTGAACAAGCTTTCTTCTTCATTAGAAGTAATCCCCAGACATTTAAAACATCCCTCTAGATTACCATGAGACTCTGCTTTCCACTTTAATTTGCAGCAGCACACTGATGAATACAAAAGGCTGCTCTGTTTTACTGCATTAAAGATGAGATCACACTTGCATAAAGGATCTGAAGAGTTTGAACTTCTTCACCCTGAAGCAGACCCCAGCAATAGCCTTGTCAACTGCCTAGATGGATTTTTTTCCCAGTTTACCCCACAGAAACACATTCCCTCACTGGCACAACAAAAGGACTCATCTCCTCTTACTTCCTGATGAAAATAATGATGCTCTTCCAATGCCTCTTGGTGACACAGCCAAGAGAAAAGAACAAGGCAAGCCAGGGTGAAGGACAGTTTTATCGTGCAGCCTCCCTGCAGCCACCTCTGGCTTTCACATTCTTTTTTTGCAAGACTGCATCAAAAGTAACTCTGCAAATATGAGTAATATATGTGGGCTTGTTCACTTTGAAAAGACCAGGTCCTTCTTCAGGCTGGGCTCCACTGCACACATGGCAAGGTAAGTTTTTAAATATAACCATTCTAATAATGTACCCATGATAACACCATAACTGATAGAGAGCACACACTTATCAAAGCATTGCATCTATAGCTGTGTCCAGCTATCTCACAGCTCGTCATTTCTGTAGAGTGACTGGTGAAATGACCCTGGAACAAGGAAGGACACATTATCACTTGGGTATCTATTGCCCTATTCAGATTAAACAGACAGACAGACTGCATTGCTTGTCTTTGCTCTGGCCCCTTCCCCTGAGGCTTGGGTGCAATTCTGACATACTGAGCTTGTGGCTGCTCAGCCAGTCTCTCAGCGTGACCATGGGCAGGCCACTGGTACCAGGCATCTGAGTCTGGTTGAAAGACATGCAGGATTTCCACCCAGGAGAAGCCAAGCTTATCTGCAGCATGGGGATTTGGGTTCCTTGCCCTTGAAGGCTGCTGTCCTGCCTGCTGACCTCCTCCCCACAGCCTGTTCTGTTCCCTCTAACCTGTCTCCACATTCCCCGCACTTGCTGGTCCCTGCTGCCTTCTCCCTGCAGCACTTTCCCACATTTTGAGGTGCATGTGTAGAGAAGTGGAGGCCCTTTCGCTGCCATGCATGTTTGAGATTGCATGTGCACGCTGCACTGCTTGTGAGGAGACCCATGCTGGCTTGGCTGGCATGCAGTTGGTGGGTGAAGCCCTTCACAGACAGACTACATATCAGCTTGGCTCAGACAAACCCTGGGACTCTATGGATCATGTAAAGAATGAGGAATATTGAGAAATAGCTCCTGGTGCTGGAGAATGAACCTTTGGCACCAGCTGAGGACTTGGCGATCCACACGTTGCCTTCTTTTTCTTCCCTCCGCTTATTGTAAGCTGCCAGGAACACTTCCCGCTCATCCGTCCTTGAGTTGTTTATGAGATGGTGAATTCCATTCTGTGCTGGAGCCACGGGGGTCTTCAAGTTTGTTGGGTAAATCACATATGACTCAGGGAACCACGTGCAGGACTCCGATAGCTCAGGGCTTGTCTTGATTAGCCTGGGTGAAGAGAGAGACAGGCTGTTACTCTCCAGAGTGTCCCTACCTGCACGAGGGTAATTTAATAAGGAAAAATTATCATTAACTAGGCCCTTTAGCTTGATGAACAGCAGTTTACCAATAGTCTGTGCTAAATTATCCTATCTTCCTCAGACCCTTGAAATTAGGGTTTTCCTAAAGATATCATGGCAACCTCAGCCCACTGTGAACACTACTCTTTGAACCAGAACCTGCATGCTTTCATTAAACATTTTATTGATACCATGGATATCATGAAGCTAACAGACCAGAAGTTTCCATGTATCTACGGCTTGTGGTGCATTCCCTGCATCATCACATCCCAAGGTGTCTGGGATCCCTCTAGCACATCTCTCCTACCAGTAATGTCTGCAAATTCCTGTTAGCAGAGCCCAGGTCTGTTTTCTTTCAGGGTCAAGGGAGCCGCCTGCCTCTCCAAATGCCTCAGCTTTGCTTAAGGCCAAAAGCAGAGTTCATGAGGACTCTCTGTGCATTTGTGTCTCTCTGTTGAGATGGCAGTGAGTCAATGACACTCTGGGAGCCCTGAGGAATGTAATTTGTTGCCCTTTGGGTTCATAAGTAGCTTGATGCATGGTTGACCCTACAGTTAGAAAGGTCAGCCAAGCTTCAGGAGACAAAAACAGGTGTGCAAGTGCTTTTAGCACTCTAGGTAACAGGCTAGAGAAATCCAGCTGATTAGCGCTGTGAGCGCTTCTTTAAAAAAATACTCTGCCACTTTCTGACAAACACCATCACCACTGCCAGGAAAGCAATTAGGAAGAGGTTCTTTGCAGGGGAAGCAGAAGTCTTGAATCAGCACATGTAGTCTGCAGGACTGCATCAGTGACAGTCAGCACAGACTCTAATGGGCAGTCAAATTGCTGAAGGAAACGAAGAGCTCTGACATGAAGATACTCTAGAGGGAGCAGAGTAAGCACCAGGACAAGGGTTATCTACAATGAAAGTTCATCCACATTTCCCCAGGAGACCCTGGCATGGCAGGTCATGCAGAAATAACTCCCAGAGCTCTTCCTGGAGATGTCTCCAAGCATTTGTTCGATCAACAAATCTGATTAGCTAAAGGCACATTAGTGTCTCTTCTCTGTATGAAACAGAATAAAAGGAGAAGGTTTTAATTAAATGTCTACAAGGAAAAAGAGCAGCTATGTTTGGGTTTCTTTTTCCTTTTGATTTGGCTCTAATCTGATTCAATACACTCTATGGTTTCAAGTAGATGTAAGTCAGTGGAAATGGCATTTCCCCTGAAGCCACAAAGAGGCCTTTGTGCACACAAATAGCTCTAGAAACCAGCCCAGGAGTCTGAAGACAGCACATGCTAGGACACTCCCAGGGCAGCTGTTCTGTGAAATACCCTTCAAACAGGTTCAACACCCGATAGGGGTTAGAAGAAAAGCTTCTGCCAAGCCCATCTAACATTTCAGTGAATTTCTTACTTCACCAGAGATGCTTTGCGGCACAGCTTGTCTGCTCCCCTGTAGTAATTCACCAGCTGCACAAGTCCAGGTTCATGGCCTAAGAAGAGGAAACAGAAGTGAGACAAACTTCTCAATTGATAAAGGGAAAACAGCTGCTTGGTGCAAAGGACCTGTGCAGTAGGGTGAAAAAAAAAAAAGGAGGCTGGTTCCTTGCCCTGCATTACAGAAACAGGTTGTAAACTGGTACTGGCTCCTGTGGTTTCTTTCATTTAGTTATAAAACCCCACATATTTACCCATGTTTTCAATCTGACACATCCATTTTGCAAAGGAAAGTAATTATTTCCTAGTTCACACTGAGAACTGGCAGCACCACCCAAAAGTGTTCTCCATTTGCTGTTGGCAATTTTTAAAAAGCAAGACTTCAGTTACTCTTAAATACAGGTGGAGGATGCAGGTAAACACACCATGACACAAAGATCACAGCTTAGCAAAGGGCCTTTTTTCTTTGTCACATACAGCAGGGTTCCCTCTTCGACCTGGTATCACAAAATACTGGGAAACATTGAAAGATTTGGAGTCTTGTTTCTTCCTAGCAGTTTGCAACAACACTCACTGGATGTCTGAGGTGAGAAGGAACCTCTGGGAGTCTCTGCTCCAACCTCTTGTTCAGTAAAAATCTGAGTATCCCTAAGGATGAAGATCCTACTGCTTCTCTAAGTCCTTGTCCCAGTGCTTGGCTGCCAACCTGAGTCCCTGGACTATCCTGATGGCCCCTGCTATACTCACTCCAGGGTGTTTAAGCCTTTCTTGCATTGGAAAGTCTCACAGTGGCCCCGGTATCCATCTCTGGCCTCACCAGTGCCAAACAGAGAGCTAAACAGATGGGTACCTCCTTACCGACATTGGACTCCACACTACAGCCTGCCTTCCTTCACCTTTTCACACTACAGAAACTCTTGCACTCAGCCAGAAGCTCTCTGGGAGGGACCAGAATCCTGAAAAAGGATTGAGTTTTACTTCTCCTCCTTGGTGTTTGCCTGGGAAAAAAGGTCAGGACCAAACATTACCTTAAACACCAGGCAGCTGCAAGTTTGCAGAGAGCGAATATCTATTTTCAGCCTGAAAGCCATGTCCCTGACCTGGGTCACTTTTATTCATGAATCTTTAAATACAAGATAGCTGAAAACAGTGTGCAGCCAGCATGGCCAGGTTTTTTTCCCGAAAAGAAAATAATAAAACCCCTCATATTTTCTTCTTTTTCCAGTTTATCATGGGGAGACACATCCTCTTTGGTTTCCTGAGCATCACCATAGAGCAGTGGGCTGCAATGTAGAGTTGGGTGGCCAGCAAAGAGGGACCACCAGGCAGGAAGGGAAACTTCTGGGATATATTGTGAGGTCTGTACCATGCATTTAGTGGGATTAAAAAGCTGCCAAGTCACTGATCAAAGTGGCAATCCTTCCCTGGCCAGCAGGGCATAGAGTCCAGTATCCCCTGGTACATGACGCCTCTGCAGCCTCTTCCTCCTTTCCATCCCCTCAGCACAAACTGATTTTCTGCTAGATGCAAACATAGCTTAAGGGTACAATCCCCCAGGAATTAGGTTATCAGTGTGAGCTACAGAGGTCCCTGCAGCTGGACAGAAGCAGTGGTATATGCTGAGAGTCCCCACTTCTCTCAGTGATCCAGCTTAGGCCCTGAGTAATGCAAATCCCTACAGTTCCCTGAATTAATGTCTGCTTCCACTGAGTAGAGCCCTTAGGAAAACCAAGCCAGCTTTGATGCAACAGTTGCTCAGGAAGATGAACCAGAGAAGAGCTTTTTGGAAAGTGTACCAAAATAACCATGTTATTTTTGGTCTGAATCTATCGATTTCAGGCAACCAGTTCCTGCTATAGGAGGATGGTTTAAAGAAGCCAGTGACAAAGCATGGCCCCTCTCCACAGGTTATAAATGTGTCTTGGCCATGAGAAATGGTTTGAGTTTTTGGGCATTCCATAGCAACACATGGCTGAAGGTCTCACTGAAGCTGTTCCATCACCCCACGACACTTTTGGAGGATGGATGGGGGTAGTTAGACATGGCCACAAGAGCACCATGGCTGGATGTGCTGTGCATGCCCACGCTCATCAAAGAGCTGCACTCATTCTGCAATGAGGTCTGATGCTCACAGGTACTCCATGCTGGGTATGTTAAAGCACAGCTCTGCCTGCTGTGCCTGCTGCCAGGATGTGTGAGCATCCTCACTGCCTGAGCCTCTCCCAGTGTTGCCCTGCCTGCTGCAGACACCCCAACACTGGGAGGTGACCAGATGGCATTGCCATGTGATGGGGACTTTCCACTCACAAATGTGGAGGAGTCAAGGGAGAGGTGCTGGAGCTGGTGACTTGCAAATCTGAAAGAACAGTCAGAGATGGGTCTCTGCTGCAAGAAAGGGGCTGCAATGCCATCCTGCACCAGAGCTATCAGAGTGAGGGGGCTCTGCCTATCTGATGTTTCTGCAGCCAGAAGCAGTGCTGCCAAAGCAACCCAGAAAGAAAGAAACCAGGGCCAAGATGACAGTGCATCCCTGCTCCCCACCACGCCCTGCAACACTGTCAGTGCCTGGCTTGGCTCTCCCTGTGTGGGCACTCTCCCTCCCTGCTCTCGGGCTCTGCACCATCCAGCAGGGCAGAGGGCCAGGGTGGCTGTGCCATGGGATAGGCAGTGTGTATGGCAGGCAGGCGACAAGCCTGCAAAGGGCAGCTTCCAGGGCCTGGCAGGTCACGGCAGGGTGACAATGGAGTCAGGCAGCAGCGGGGAAGGTGGTGGGGCAGGGGGTATATAGGTCCCTACACACACACAGGGCCTCTGGAATTACACACACCCTGCTCCAGGCAGGGACTAGTGCTGTCACCCTCACCAAGCCCTGCAGAGGCACACCCCCACCAGACTCAGCTCCGAAGTGAAGGTTTGACCGTACCTGGCCTAGACCTGTTCTGCCTCCTGTCCCAAACGGCACAAACACCTCCATAACACGTAAGCTGAACACCGCAACGTCAGGCAGGGGATGACACGGGAACCATCGCGACCCATCAAACCTACGCTGTTTGTCTGAAGCCCTCCTGCAGTGGTGCAAACAGCCCCAAGGACACTGCTGCAGGACATGGTAGGCAGTCCGGCAAGCAGGGGCTGCACCTGGAGGGGGGTCGGGATCCTGAGGCCTGCCACATGTCCCAGGGGGGTCTCCGGGTCGTCCCCTCCACCCACCCCACCCTTCCCACTGCTTCACTACAGCACAGGCCTCAGGCTGGGCGGGGGTGTTTGGGGGGCACCGGTGAAACCACTCCCCGGGAGCTTGGGAAGAGGATCCTTCCAGCCTTGGCTGGAGTCACCAGCACCTGCTGAGAGCCCTGGGGTCGGGAGGCGGCTGCACAGAGACCCCGCGGTGCCTGAGCTTTGTTTGGGCGCCGGAGGCCGGGGTGGGCACCGAGCCACAGTGACAGGGAGCTGCAGGGACAGCGACAGGGCGATGAGTGGGGCCGGCGGGCACCAACCTCCCGAACCCCGGCAGGGCTCTGCCGAAGCGTGCCCCACCCGTGCCCGCAAAGGTGACGGGAGGCTGCGGCGACCCGCGGGGACGCTGCCCTGCGGCGGGGGACACTGGAGCGGAGAGGGCATAGCGGCAGCCCCGGGCCGCAGGGGACCACGGGGAGGCCGGGCCCTGCTGCCGGCGGAGAACCCTTACCCAGCCTGCCGAAAGGGAGCCGGTTCCTCTCGCCCAGCATCAGGTTGAAGCGGGGGTTGTCTCTGCGGAGGCGGCGCCACTGCCCGCTGGCCAGCAGCAGCCGGCTCACCTCGGTGTACACGCTGCTGCCCTCGTCCCGCACCACGAAGGTGTACATGGCGGTGGGGCGGGGGGGAAAGGGCTCCCCGCCCTACCCCCGGCGGCTCATGGGGCCCCGCCGCAGCCCAGGCAGGGCCCTGCGCGGCCGCCGCCGCCCGGCCCGGCTCCGCATGGCC
>VZRN01005361.1:299275-382357 GCA_013397935.1 Dasyornis broadbenti
GGCGGGGCGGGGCAGCCGGTCGCTGGTGTGTCTCCGGCTGGGATCTGTCACCCAGCTCCGCAGCTCCCCGGTGTGCTTCTGGCCGGGGTGTCCCCTGTCACCCAGCACGGGCTTGGTGCCTGCAGTGCTGCCCCTGCAGTGCTGAAGGCCCGGAGGGGATGCTCACCCTCCCCGGGCCGGACACCCAGCTGTGGGTGTTGATGTTGTGTACACGAGTCCCGGGCCTGCAGCTCGGCTCTGAACCGGTAGATCTTCTCCTTCCTAACCTGTTTGACTCTTCAGATCACTTCTTCTCATACATTGCTACCTAGTTTGGTCTTTCTGTTTGTGAAAAGTTCTTCTTATTTGTAGCCATCACTCATGTCTTCGTCACAAACTGCAGTGGACGAAAGATAACTCACAAATTCAAAACTTGGAAATAAGGTTTCTTCCCCACCCCAAATCAGGTTTGTCTTAACAAACCTATTAATAGTGAAAATTCTGAGGTGTTGTGTTGGTTAATGTCTGGTTTTTTCTACAGACACTCTATGAGTAATGACATCAGCATTGCATACTCTAGTTGATTGCTGTAAATCATTATATATTTCCAAGAAATAAAGAACATTTTGCTGAAGGGCACACAGATTGGTCCTGACCTGCACATTGCCTTTTTTTGACAGCACAAGGTAAGGTGTTAAGTGATTCATGGACAGAAAAAATTAATTTAAAAAATAGCTGCTGTCTTATAGCAGGTAAAAGAATTCCCCAGGCAGCATATTTCTACTAGAAGGTGCTCTTGGACCTGGGATTGGAGGTGCCTCTGCATGTGTTCTCAGATGCATCCTCAGTGTGTGCTCTCTTCACAGTGCTGTGCGTGGTTTAGCTTAAAGCACAGCCCAGGAATCACAGAGCACCTGGGACTCAGATCCTGAAACCATTCCCTCGTCCCAATTTGGGCAACTGCTGTTGAGCAGGATTCCAAATTTACAGATAATTTACAATTTGTAGATAATTTGGTGTCTCATCTCTGTTGTTTGCAAAATTAAGTGCAAAAGGCAAAAATATTCTATAAAGGTAAGATCAATGTATTAGACCAGTAAGCAGAATGGAGTTCAGTAATGAACTCCTTGATATTCCATGCAAAGTTTCCTGTAGCAAGGTGGATTTTGTATTTGAGTTTGTTTGTTAGTTTGTTTTTCCTGCAGCTTACAGTATATTTCTTGCATACACACTAGATTTAAATGCAAAAGCTTTTTTCTTCTTTATGTATGTAGGGAAAACGCTTGCAGTTAACCCATTCTCAGTGGGATTCCTGCTTGTGCTCTTTGCTGGCTTTGAGCCTCAGTGTGAAAACTGTCCAGACCATTTCTAAATACAAGAAATATTTGTAGCTACAGTTTATGGTTTAAAATAAACCATAAATTACCATCCAGTTGGATTTATTAGAGCTTATTTGGGTTTGTATGATTCACAGTCAGTATTTTTACTGATGCACTGTTTCCTGAGGTGTATAAACCTATGGGCTGTAGTTTCTGGAAGGCTGTGCAGGGATCTGAAAAGTCCAAGTCCAACAAGGCCAAAGACTGGAAAAGCTTAGCACAAGGTGCTTTTATTTCCATACCCTGTTAGACCTCTGCATCCTTGCTGCTGGCCACACTACAGAGTGGATTAGCTCCTGCCAGCTTGTGTCCTGATCCGCCTCCTTCTTCTAGCGTCCTCAGTCCCTCTTCCCTGCAGAGTGAGATCGGTGGGCAGTAAAAGCTCTTTCCCTGGCAGATCGGAGCACGGCTCAGTTGTGCAGTCCTACACGATGACTTGTCCCACGGGGTCCCTCACTTCAGCAGAGCCTGGAGTGGCACACCGTCGGGAGCACTCACTTCTGGCGGCACTTTCACTCTGGAAGGAAGAAAAGCGCGTTTGGGCTGAGGGACAGAGAAGCAGGAAGGCTGACAGCCCCACGGGGCTGTCTCTTCTTCAGCTGCCGCCCACAGACGAGGAATTGCAGGCAGTAGAGAGGGATGTTCCCTGTGCCTGGGCAGAATCCCCGTGCAGGCGAGGGTGGAGGTGACTCACTGCGGCTTCTCGATGTCCTCGATGCCCTCAGGAAGGCGCACGTTCAGCGTCTCCGGGAGCAGAAAAGCCACGGCGCCGCTGCACACCGCGATCCCGCAGTATGTCACCTCGGGCAGGGACCGCCACATCTCGTCCAGCAGGAACACCAGCGGGGCCAGGGCCCCTCCCAGGCGTGCCATGAAGGAGGTGTACCCCATCCCATTCTGCCTGGAAAGGTGCAGACCACCACAAGAAAGAGGTGGATACTTCCATCATACCACACCTCTGCCCCTTCCCCCACAATTTTCTCTAAGTGCTGAGGCTTTTCTCCCGAGGGGTTTTTCCTCTGCCATTTTTTTTCTCTTCTCTCTTCGTATCCTCCTAAAATCATAATATTTCCCAGAGAGCAACTGTAGCTGCTGTGAGAAATAGATTTACGTCTATTATGAGAAAGAAGCTGCAGTTCCACACTAAAAATACCTTCTCTAAAGTTGTTTCCACTTTGAATATTAAAATCCTGAGAATATTTTCTAATAGTAAGACTAGTGATTCCTCTGACCTGCTTAGAGCAAATCCAAGTTCCTCTTTCTCCTGGGTACTTCTAGGCAGGTGGCATACACTAGAAATTCCTGTGAACACTTTTGGTCCAAGGAAGGAGACGTTGGAGAGGAGACCAAAAAAAATTCTAATTTTGAGGGGAAGGGCAGCATTTCACACTGATGACAAGGATCCCAGGACTTGCTTGTGCATATGCAGTACAAGTACTGCAGAAGGAACCAACAATTTTGTCTTTGTCAATGTCTTTGAGCATGAAAGATACAAACTGATCTAGAACAAAAAGTAGCAGAACAGTGTGACCACTTTGGTTTAAATGTGAATCATTCCCCACATGCAACAGACCTTTGAAAGCTAAAGGACTAAATGGCAGAGAAGGGTACTCTGGGCAGGAAGGGACAGAAGTGAAGTAAGCCACAACACCTGCGGTGATTCATGAGGCATGAGGGTTTTTTCAGACTTGTACAAGAAATCAGTGAGGTGATTCCCTCCACCAGACTCAGGTATATCCCAAGTTATGCAGATGCTCAATCTGGCTTTATGTTACTGTTACCCATGTATGTCAAACAAGCTCTTTTTTTCCTCCTGAAAGGCTAGTTAATCCCTGCTTTAGTATCATCTGATCTCCAAAAGACTCTCAAACATGTGGTAGTGTGTGTACCTTGTGAAATTCGATATTTCAAGTTATTATTTTCAGGTTCTTCTGGCTGTTTCGGACCGATTATCACAGGGAACTAAGACTTTACTAAGCATGTGTGTCTTATGGAGTGCAAAAATCTTCCCACACGGAATACTCCTCACCTTTCCATTCATCTTCCTGTCAGCATAAAACCTAACCACAAACAACCCAGGTGAAAAAAAGGGTGGCTTTCTGCCTGCCTCCCGTGAGTATATGAAATCCCTAGAACCTGCTGGTTCTAGGCAAGGGGCTAGTGCTGCAGTGTAGTCAACAGCATGTCCTGCTGTGCTGATGTCAAAGACCTGAGGGCAGCACCCCAGCGAGGCCCTGGGGGTGTGCTCAGGTGGGTGGCATCTCTTACCTCAGAATGGTGGGGTAGAGCTCCGAGGTGTACAGGTAGACAGTGGTGAAAGCAGCTTCTGAGAAACCCTTGCCCATAATGGCCACTACGGAACGCAAGGAGGTCAAGGCTGGGGGAAAGAAAAGGATTTATGTCAATGGTCAAAGAGCTGCCTCTGGGAAGAAGCTTCCATGTGTAAGGAGGGAGAAGGTTCATTGCTCTCGCACACAAAACTGGGAGCTTCAAAACCCTGGAGCTGCTGTCTCCAAAGGCTGGATCTGTCAGTTCAGTGTTAGCCCAAGTGGGAGCTGAACTGATGACAGCATAGGTCCTGACAGTTCCCATTGGACAAGGTCGATAATTTAGGTAGGCATTGTGCCTTGCCGTTGCTGGGCCCTTCCTAGACACTTCACAGTGACTGGAAATGATCTGCTGTGACCAGGGGTTAGGGTTAGCCCACATTAGTGACCTTGTCTCATAGACACCCTTGACTCTCCACCCTTCAGGTGGAGGACTTCTCTGCACAGAATTTCCTGTGGACAAATCCATGGTTCTCCTTCTCCAGCATTGCACAAAATGCACTCCCCTCCCCGTTTAGCAAGTACTGTGTAGAGCAGAAGAGCATCTCACAGTTGGGAATGACAATGTTGGCTCCTATGCATAGTCCAGTCAGGATGAGTGTCCATGCCTGGCTCTGCCGCCGCCCAACTCGGTTCACCAGCACATACATGACCATCTTGGCTGGAATCTCAATGACACCGAAGACAAACTGGGAGAGGTAGATGCTGAGCCCAAAGCCAGTCAGGTTCATGCTCATGCCATAGTAAGAGAAGGCAACACCAAACCTGCAAGGAGTGGATGGAGATGGGACTGAGGGAATTCCCTCTGGGAACTGCAGGATGAATCCCCCGTTGTGAAGTGACACCACTTACCACACCATGCCAGAGCACAGAGAGATCTTCCTTAGGACTGGGGTCCTGAACAGGCTGATGTAGGAGTAACTGCCTCCCATGTTTTTGTCTGTTGCCATCCTTCTGAGGGCCTGGGAGAGATGGAGAGAAAGAAACAGCTCAGCTGCTGTGCTTTCAGGAGGCAGACATGAAACTTCAGACAGACTGGGGACTTTGTCCTTCCCAGCTTCAGATCCACCTTGGATTTTCCATACATTCCCTTTGCAGAACAATTGTCTGAGCATACGTTGCCCGAGGTATGTCTTCTTACAGCTTCACAGATTGCCTGCTATTTTAGAACTCTTTTTCTTCTCATGGCCCTTTTCTTCCCTCTCACCTACATGCTCAGTGTGGCAGAAAGGGCTGTAGAGAAATGGCAGATCATAGTGTTGGAAAAGTTAGTGTTAGCCAGTTCCATTCTCTTCCCCATGTGGCTGCCTGCTGTTGTATGAGGAGCTAACAGTGAGCTGCATGCTTTGTTCTTAGGAGTGCATTCATTTAAAGAGTAATTACTTATACATCTATTTATATAAATACAGAATACATAACAAAGTCAGGCACTGAGAAGTGAGCCCTGTCTGTGAAGAAGAGAGCTCTTGTTCAAAAAGCCTTTTGGCAATTGGTTGAAGGGTAAGTACCTGCAGAGTTAGTAAGTTTTACTCACTGTGTATTTAGTCCAGTGTCCAGTCCACTGAGGCCTCTTGCCATGGCAAAAATGAGTGGAAAGACACTGCACCTAATGAAGGGGATTTCTGGCTTTATGGGAGCTGAGCTGCTGCTTTATGTTTAGGAGGGAATTTTTACTTTCTAGAGCAGAATGGACCATGATACCCTGTGGCCCATAGCGCCCTACAGATCACACTGCAGGCTAAGCATTGCTCCAGGTATCAAGTAAAAGTCAAATATAGAGAGACAAAGCAGGAAAGGAAGAACATGTGTCTGGGTCTTCAGTTCCTTACCTCTGGTGACACAGCAAAGTCTTTCCTTCCATTCATTCTTGCACATGTAAGCAGGTGCCTGTGGGCTTGCTTCACTTTGCCTTTGGCAATGAGCCATCGGGCAGACTCTGGGACCCACCTGCAGGTGAAGGAGAGGAGACTGTTCATGTTGGAGCTGCATGTTTTCCAACCCACACACATGGCTCTGGCATCTTCTCCATGAGACTTCAGCCTCAGCTAAATATAACAACTGTGGTGCATGGGAAGAGTAGTGGGACACCCTTTTGGCATGTACATGCTCTCCTACTCCCAAAGGAGTACAGTCTGCTAACTGAGGTATGTCTAGCCCAAATTTTATTCATGTGATTTTTGATCAAAGCTTGAACTTTCTGAGCTGGTTGAAGTTTCAAACTCTTATCAATTAAAACTGGCCCCAGGGAGTTTATATTTACACATTTGTGCTTTCTGGGGCTCTTTAAACTTTCAAATTGTAGGATATTAAAAACTACAATGTAGAAATGATTTAGTGAGCTCTATACATGCTTTGTTTGTTGCTAAAATTGTTTGGTTTTCACAATAATCAAAGCCTTTTACACATTGGAATCTCCCACTAGAATGGCCTGAGACCACATCCCTACAATCCACTGTTTGTGATTCATGTGCCCTAAATCAGATTGCAGTAAAACTAACAAGCAACTGTTGTCATTATTCAAGCAGGAATTGAAAATGATGAGAAGAACAAAAATGTTTGGAGAACTGGTCTTGTTGAAAGTTTTCATCTCCTTCCCACAAGCTTACAACCTTGGGAAATACAAAGAAGGAAAGATGGCATTTTGTACTCATTGCCACTGTCACTAGAGAGTAATATTATGTCTTTTAGTTGTCTAATGTCTCTTCTGACTTCTGACATTGTGTCAATAATATCTACAGAGTGCTAAATTAGATTTTAATTCCATACTTCAGAGACTTTCAATTTTCTGCAATCACTGACCTTTTGGGTGCTTCAAGACTAGAGTATAATTTGTTGGAGAACTAATCTCCATAAAGGATATTAACATAAGAAGAAAAATCAAACAGTTATGGTGGAGAGGGTGGATCCAAATGCATCTGTGAATTTCAACACTTCCAGGGACTCAGGTTTTTTTATGGCTGGTTGTCCTAGAAAGAGAGCAAAACAACCTGAACTAACAAAGTCAGCAGAACACGTATTTTAGTTGTATTGGACTTGATCAGTGAAATAGCAAATGTTACTCTTTGCCAGAAAGCCCTCATCACCAGTGGAACTGCATGTCTTTCTTTAGTCATTGATTAACAACAGCACTAGTTTATATTCCATTTTTGTAAGAATTATTTGAGATTTTCCTGCTAGATCTATGCAGGTATTTAACCTACTGCTTCATGCAGATGGACAGACACAGTGAGCAAGCAAACCAAAGTCTCCAGAAGCCTCTTTGATAGCAGCTGAAAGGCACTTTAGCATTTGGATATCACTCTTTCCACTCAGGGATTATGCACGTGGTTTTTGGACATATGTGTCTAACAAACCAGAACTTACTCTGCAAGGTTTCCAGCCAGAGCTGCCCATTACCCTGAGGGACACATCTGTGGTGTCTGCAGTGGGATCCAACACCACTCTGATGCCCAAGGGGAACCAAAACAACCACCCTAAGGTGAAGAAGACCCAGCCCCCCCATTTCTGAATGTTCTCAGTGGAGCATTTGTGGGAATACCTGACTACTTATTTCAGCACAAGACCTTTTTTCCAGCTAGGAAATGGAGCTGCTTATTCAAAGGACTGATTGGATCATCAAATACGTTGATCCAATTCACTTCACATTGCAGTCCCACTGCCAGTGAATCAACTCTGTATTCTAGTTTGTATCGCTACGTTAAAAAAAAAGAAGGAAAAATCAAAGTTTCTTTGATTAAATGTACCATCTCCCATTTTAAGGCTTAGGATATGTCAGGTATTTCTTAAATAAGGCTACAGGGGGGAAATAGCCCAGAGAAAGCAGGTGTATTTGGCCCATCAGGGTGGTTACACAGCTGAGAAAAGCCACGGGAAGTGCAGAGATAGGTGAACCTGACCTAGCCTAAAAGTGCCAGTGGCTTTCATGGAAAATTTGGTGCCAAAAGTATCCTTCCCAGTGAGGTGGGGACAAAGAATGGATAAATTATTTATCTTGAGTTTACTAAGGGTTAAAGCCTGGATCTGGTTGTGTCTTCCTTTATTGGGATCTCTTTTCTTTACTCTGAGCCACTTCTGACAGAGCTGGCAGCACCAAATCCTGCCTCCTTGTGCTGCCACCTGTAATCCAAATGCCTCAGTCCCAATCCTGCCTCCTCCTTGTCCCCAAAGCTGTGATGTGACCTTGGCTCCTGGCCTTGCTGGAGAGATGAAACCCAGGTCACTCCGGTTTTCCAGAGCTGCCACTCAGGGGCAATCTGGGTACAGGACACAGATGAGTCCTGCTCATCCTGAGGTTGATGAGTGAATCCTAGGATCAGCAGAGGAGGCAAATCCCAGTGTGGTCCCCTCCTGGTGGCTGCACTCACCACAAGCAGACGATGCTCAGGAGACAAGGTCCTGTCACAGCCACCAGCAGCCAGTGCCACTCCCGCACCAAGTACGCTGCCAGGGCCAGCAGCATGTTCCCAACGCTCCAGAAGATGCTGGTCAGGATCCCGGTGAAGGTGCGGTGCTGGATGTCCACCCACTCCATCGCTGGAAGAGGGAGGCAGCATTCAGCTGGCACATGCAGGACTTCTCCAGGAAGAGAGGGTCTGCAGGGCTTTTTAACAGGGGCAAAGCAAGGTAACATCCCTGGTCTCCTCCTTCACAAATTTCCACTGTTTGGCTGATATTTGGAACATTTGAAATACTCAGCCACAGTTCTTAACCTCTTGCAAAGCTCTAAGCAAATAAAATAAAACCTTAAGAAGTACTGGACATGTATTAAGAAACAGTGCTAAAACCACTCTAGGCGATAGAAGGTTTTGTGCCTGATTGAAGAGCATTCAATTGGTCTTCTTCATCAACCAGATTTTTTTTCCCCTAACGACCTTGCCTGCACAGTTTCTCATTTCTCTGTCCACTCATTATTTCAGATGAAAGAAATATATTGAGATTAATTGTCATTCGCATGGCATACACATAGACAGCAGCACCCATGCAAAGCCAAATGGGGGTCTCCTTGTTTGTGTGTGTGAACTAAAAGCCAATTTTCCTCCAGAGATTTGGACATCTTGCTACCTCTAACAATAGAAATGTCCCTCCCAAGATCTCCTTCATCTTGTAGGAATCAACCTTTATAACAATAAACAAACAGAACAGGCCTTGGGATTCGTCAGGTCTTGTGTGGGCTTTTCCAGTATTGAAGCCATTTTAGCTTGATTTTGGTTATATCTGCAAAAATCCCAGAAATTTCTGCTGCCCCTGTAATTTGTTCTTGGGTACAACAGTTTTTGCCCAGTATGTCCCAGCTCTATCTACAAAAATCATCCAGTGGTCTATTAGATACCCTTAAATTTGGAGCTTATTTTTATTATATAGTTACCTAAATTCTTCAGCATCAGTTTTCCCTAGCTCTGTGTGATTTTTTTCCTTCTCATTGTAGAATACAATTTGGTAACTTAGGAAAACTGTGAGCAAACTCAAAACTGGGGAAGTAGAAACACCCTGTAAATGTCACACCATCCTTCTCATGCTGAGGACAGGGCAATGCTGCTGAATTGTCCTAACAGTGTGTGCTTGAAAGGTGGGAACTCTGTATCAGAGGAAAGGGGCAGATACTTTGGAATAGGGCTTTTATTGTGTTACTGATGATACTTAACAGCAATTGGGCAGCATCGGTTGCATGTTGCAACAGAAGTACTAAAATATGGTTATATTTTGAGTAGACTTTTAGAATATTACTTAGACTAACAGCAAATTGTAATTCATGGATCATTGCAAGAGGGATATTCTGTGATGAAATTGCACAGGCAGTGATTTCCAGACCCCTGTTCCTACTAACTCTGTTCCCTGCTAACTCTGACAAGTCCCTTGCCACCCACTGCCTGCCAGGAGTCCCTCTGACACCCACAACCCCCCCACTCACCCAAAGGCAGGACAATCAGGGAGACACCACTCAGGGCCACCCCAGTGAGGGTCCGTGTGATGGCCAGCATGGTGTAGGACACGGAGGCAGCGCTCAGCATCCCAAAAACCACAGAGCACACGAGGGACAGCTGGAGCATGGTCTTCCGTCCGAACCTGCCGTGAGCACAGGCTGGGTTACACTGGCTGGAAACCTGTCACAGGAGCAGGGTTTGAAATGGGCAAACCAGAGATTTTAGAGGAAAATTAAAAGATGCAGCACCCTGGAGAGGAGGAAATGGCTCTGGATTAAGCTAGTGCCACAGTGGTGCAATCCCATTCAGAGCCTGCCCCATGAATGGTGGGACTCTCCAGTGGAAAGAGCAGCACTGCTCAGAGCAACAAATGAGGCTCTCCTGACCAATGCCACCACCAAAAGCAGTGATGCCAGCTTGAAATGTCGTACTTCTGTCACACCCTGCTCTCTCCAGTGTCAACGTCTTTCTCCCATGGCTTTCTCAGGGCTGGCCATGGCCACCATTCTCAAGGAGGAGACAGAGCCATGACACTTTCATCCTGCTCCTTGGAAGGAAAACAAAGGAATCCAATCGTCAGCCCACATATGCAAAAGGCATCCGATTATCAGCCCACATGTGCAAATAGCCCTTAAATCCTAAGGAGTTTCTGAAGGAATCTGCCAGGATGTTGTTCCCCTGGGGTTTCCTTACCCCATTGTCCACAGTCCTGTGTGGAGAGTGTGGAGAAATACAAAAAATCAAGTGCACACAAATGCATGTGTATACACACACACTCACACACACACACACACACACTCACACACACCCTCTCACACTCACAGACAGAGAAATATGTCTGCAGATATTTCTAGACAACTTAAGAAAATCTAAAAATCAAAATGGAGCACAAGGTGTCAGTCTCCTGATGAACATCAGTGCTGCATGGTAGGAAACCTTAGGCTCAGGCTGGAGTCATAGATTAAGCCTGCCAGCAGGTGATGTTCAGTCTACAATGACTGAAATCCTGCTCTGATCCTGTCATTAGGGCTCTTCCAGTGGCCACCTGAGAAAGATGATGGGAAAAATTATTGCTCCAGGGGAAAAAGTGGTGTGCCAGGACATAAAGTCACAGTAATATTCCTAAAAATAACCATAAATTACTTTGTTCAGCAGCTGATTAATTAATCTACTGGCAAAGAAAGCCCAAATTTGTGGCTTGGATACAGGGAGTTTGCTGAATCTGCTTTGAAATTTAAGCAGAGACAGTTTGCAAAAGACATCGTGATGCCCCTGGGTCAGAACAGAATGACCCAGAAACACCAGAGCTGGATCCAGTTTCCAGTAGGTAACTGGCTAAGAAGGAAGATACATTTTTTTAATGAAGATTTTTCTTGAAGATACAGTAAGAAGGACATAAAAATGTAAGATTCCCTACAGGACTCAAGGCAGCTATTTAAGGACCCATTACTAGACTCTCTCAGCAAATGCACACTTCCTGAAAGGAAAACCAGGAGAGAGCAGGCAGGATTGAACTGCAGGATACAGGGAGGCTGCTAGAAATAATGCTATTAAAATTGTCTTCAAAGAGAGTGGTAGGAAAGCACAACCTCTCAAAGACTGTAGCAAATACAATATAAGGAGCCGACTGCACAAGCTTAAAAATTAATAAAAAAGCCATTTTCATTTAAAAAAAAAAAAATCTGAAAGTCTGCCAAAGCATCACAGAGCCAACTCAGTACAAGGACAAGGTACAAAAGGAGTCTTTGGAGAAGGGCAGACAGTACCAGAAACAATATCTATATATGTATTTTTGCATATGTATGTTCACAGTGAAGGTTGTTGGAGGGTTTACCTGGGTATAATTTGTCAGTAGAGTTGTTCTCTGATCCAGATATCTGTAATGGCTTAGAAAAAGATGAACCTGAACAGCAACAAAATTCCAGGGCTGGATGATTTTTCCTTTGGAGCACCAGAGATGAAATTTCTGCCTCACTGTTAGCACAAAGAAGTGGAATCTCACCTCTAGCAGAGAAAAGGAAGGTTGCTAATGGGAGGCTGACTTCAAAGAGATGATAGGGGAGATGTCAGGGGTGACATCTGAGATTTAACCTAATGATTCTTACTTTTTCACTTGCTTCCCTAGCCACTGCCCATTGCTGGGTAGATGTTTGCCTAGAGCAAAACTGTGTTTATCTGTCATAATCCCAAAATCTTCCTACTGAGTAGCTGTGGTCAGCTCAGAGCCTCCATTTTAAATGCGAAGATAAAATTGTTTCTCTATTTTAGATTAATCTGCCCTGATTTATTTTTTTTCCTGGTTCTCCCATCCAGTCACAGAGTCCTTTAGCTCCTTCTACCACACTGGGACCTCACCTCTGCCAGACTCAGCATCACCTCCCCACTTGCTCCCTTCCCAGATAATTTATGAATGCGCTGAAAAACACCCAAAGCCAAGCACAGGCCCCTCCCTTGTCATAATGGAGCACTTGCATCTCCTCAATCCTTCCTGGCTTTAAATTGATTATTTAGTCATGCTGAGACCTTTTCCCCTATCCTTGAGCAGCTTAGTTTCTTTATAAGTGTTCAGCAGTTCCTCTGCTGAAATGCCTGTTGGTGAATGCAAAGAAACCTAGCACATTTGTAAGGCTTGGATCTTTTGAAAAAACCTGCCTGATCCTTCACTGGTCTTTTCCACCTACCCCTGGGGCACTGGCTCAGTCTTTCAGAGTAGTTTCTGTCAATTTGCCTGGTGCAGACAGAGGTCAGGCTGCCTGGCATTTCTGAGACCTTATCTGGAGACCAATTTAAAGCTTTGCTATCCCGAAGCTGCTGTAGGGCTCCAGGATAATCACTCCCTGCTCCTGGCATTTGACTGGCATTCATCTGGTGTATTTCTCTCTGCCTTCTTCTGTCAGCTTATTTCAAAGCTCCGGCTCCAGCACCTGCCTCTACACGTTCTCCCACTGTGAGCACAGACTCATTTATATCTCACACTAGAGTCTTTTTATTTCCAGATGCTCTTTTTATGCCTCGATCCTCTACTGGCTCTTCCGCCTCACAATCCATTTGTGAACAGATTATTTTTCATTTTCTCCTACCTTGTGAGACCTTGTTTGCTGCCCGATTTTGTCCTGCTCCTTTTCTTGATTCTGAATTTCTCCCCCTCCAGCTGTGCTATATAACTATGGTAGATGCAAAGCCAAGGCACACAGTTTGAAAATCAACCAAGTGTCTTGGGTCCTTGTAAAAGTGTACCCATGGGTAAAGATATGGATGTAAAAATTCCCATCAGCAGCACTAAAGTCTCGGGGTCCTTCACACTTCAGGTTCCCCTCTGCAGTGATTTTGTAGCTTGCTGAACTCTAATTCCTCCCAGAGGAGTGAAATCAGGAAGCAGTTTCCCAATAATGAATATTGTACAGAGAATAGCACATCCTGATTTCATGCCTGTACTCTCCCTCTTCCGGTGGGTTACCTGGTTCTGCTATTTGCAAAAATATTTAATTTCTTTTCTTAATTTATGCCCTGTCTAGGTTATTACTTGCAATTTTTTTTTTCCAGGTTTATGTTGTCACATCCCAACATTTAACCAGTGACAGCACATTTGTTCCTGTTTTCTTCATTGCTTCAGCTCTTCCTTGAGGAAGAAATACCTCCCTGCTTGTAAGAACCTCCTTTACCCTGGTTCTCCAGGAATGACAGTCAGATTTTGCTTGCTGGAAACTCTTCTGAGCTATGGCAAGCATTTGCTCTGAGCCCCTCACTTGGGTATCAGTAGCCAATTTGTGTGTAACTTGCAAGGAGGGAACTCTTTTAGCCTTTTTGTTCAACTTTTCTTCAATCAGCTTTCTCCGCTTTTAGATTTTTTTTTCCCCCAGAAACTGGTCTTGCAGTCTGGATTTTTTTTTTTGTTTTTATTGTTCCTGCAGCAATTCTGACCACAGTCAGCAGTGCATCTGACTCCTAACCAAGGCCAGAGCTGCTTCTCTGATCCAGGAAGCATTTACTCCCTGTATTGCTTCCCAGTACGATTTGAATCCGATTTCCAAGTGAGTGGCTGAGTTCTCCCTTTGCAATTGACTTTTCTCCTTTCCCTGCCTCTCTGATTGCCTATTGAAGGTCACATGTTTGAGGGATTCTTTTTGTGGAACTGATGCTCCAGAGGAGCAGCCTGAAAGGGGTCAAACCTGTCCGAGAGGTACCCGAACACCATGGCCCCCATCGTGACGCCGATGAAGAAGAAGGTTGCTGTTGCCTGGTTCAGCCCACGCTGCTCACACACAAGGTCCCACTGAAACACAAGGCCAAAATGACACTTAGTGCCCAGCTCCATCTCTGCTGCCTTCTCACACTCCTTCACTCCAGTGGTCAGACATTGTGTCTTGCAGTTTGTATTTGCTGAGTCTGATGGAGGGATGGAATCCTGCACTAAGCTGCACATTCGACAGTGCCAGAGTCCTAGAAAATGGAAAGCTGCACCTTACAAAAGTCCCAGTTATCCATCCCCACGGTGACAGCCTCTCTGTGAACACTTCATAAAATCACACAATCATAGAAGATGCTGAGTTGGAATGGACCCATTAGGGTCATTGAGCCCAGCTCCTGGCCCTGCACAGCACCATCCCCGGGAATCACACCATGTACCTGAGAGTATTGTCCAAACACTTCTTGAACTCTGTCAGGCTTGGTGCTGTGACCACTTCCCTGGGAGCCTGTTCCAGTGTCCAACCACCCTCTGGGCAAAAACTTTTCTCAGAAGTCCAACCTAAATCTCCCCTGACACAGCTTCGTGCCTTTTCCTCAAGTCCTGTCACTGGTCACGAGAGTGAAGAGTTCAGTACCTGCCCCTCTGCTTCCCCTCGTGAGGATGTTGAAGACCCCTATTGAGGTCTCCTCTCAGTCTCCTCCAGGCTGGACAGACAAAGTGCCCTCAGCCACTCCTCAAAAGGCTTCTCCTCCAGACCCTTCACCATCTTCATGCCCTCCTTTGAATGCTCTCCAATAGCTGAATGTCTCTTTTACATTGTGGTGCCCAAAACTGCCCCCAGCACTTGAGCTGAGGCCATCCCAATGCAGAGCAGAGCTAGACTATCCCCTCCTTTGGCTGGTTGATGATGCTGTGCCTGATGCCCCCCAGGACACGGGTGGCCATCAAAAAACTTTCCAAAGTACCACGCGTGGAAAATTCCCCTTTTTTCTTCTCCTGACCTCTGCAAGACCTGCCCAGCTGCAAGTCTCCCCCAGCTCCCTCTGTTGTGCCACTGAGACTGCCCTGGTGAGCTGGACATTTGCAGGGTGTCCCACTGCAGTGAACTGTCACACCCCTCAGTGTGCCTTAGGGAATGTTGTGTTGATAACCAGTTTCTGTTGCCCTGACCAGTTTCCTTGGAAGTTGTCTGTGCAGAGAAGAAGGAGGACAGAGGGGAAGTGAGGTCAAATACTTGCTCTTAATGCTAACCTATTGATTTCTTACTGAGAAGTTGGTTTGGACATTCATTCTAATTAAGTTAATGAACATAGTTTTACTCTCTTGGAAGTGCAGATGTTGCTAATCACTACAGAATGCTGTGGCCAAGCTGCAGAGTTAATTTTCTCTGTGTGCAAATGTGACAAAACTTAATTTAATCATCAACCCAGCCTCTCTGACAAGGCCAGCTAGACCTTAAACAACCTCTCCTGCTAAAAAAGCAGAATTCCAGAGGAAGCCCTGGCCCCTTGAACAGGACCTGAGGCCACTGGCCTGTGGGAGCAGCATCATGAGGCTCCATGCTGCAGAGTACTTCCTTCTGCCCTTTTCCCCCAGGACTGCTTCACATCTTTCTCTCTGATCCAGTGCAGAAATGACCCTCACCTCTGAGCCTGATGAAAGCAGGAGTGGTTGGGTGGTGGGGAGGAAGCACCAGCTCCAGGCTAAGACTTGTCCCTGCTCTCACTGAGACACTCGGCACTATCCTTGCAACCCAACTGTGCCCCTCTTGCCTGAGCAAATTTTCCCTTCCCTAAGACTTGGTGTGATTTGGACCTTTTTCTAAGGAAAGTAAAGCATTAACAAACAGAGGTATAACTGCTAGCCCTGGAAAAGTGTTTCAGAAGACGGTAAATATTTGATGGGCAAGGACCTCGGGCAGGCTCAAGGCTATGTCTGGCCAACATGCTCCTTCTCAGTGGATGATCTTCAGAGAGAACATTTGATTTGGCAGCAAAGGACATTGGTGGTAAGAGAAGAGAGGCAGCAAAAGCTTGGGGAGAAGAGGAGGAAGGTGAATATCAGTGAGAAGGGATGACCAAGGGAATAGAAGTTATAATGTGTTTAGAAAACTGAGAAAGGAAGTTAAGGGCTCATAAGAGGCCCTGACAGTTTTCAATCCTGTGCAAATGCCATCTGGCCCACACAGAGAAAATCCCGTGTCTCTGTCTTTCCCCTGCCACCTGGCCCCCTCCCAGATCTCTCAATCAGCTGAAGAAATTAAGATTATTATAATGAGAAATGTTGTCATCAATCTAGGCAAAATGAGATGCACTCAATAATAATAATAATAACAACAACAATAATAATAATAACAATAATAAATGTTATCTCCTAACACTGAGTTTCAAAGAGCTTCCCCCTCCCAGGACATCTTCTCTAAACAGGTCATGTCCACTGGTTACAATGCACAGATTCCCCTCTCATTCTGTGCACTCAGCAAACACCTGTCCATGTGCTCCTCAAAGGACAGAGCTAATTTCATTTTTGGCTGGATCACAGGCCAGGAATTACCTGGGTGGAGATGGTGGAGGTGAACTGTGAGTGGTCATAGACCCATCCATGCTGGCACTGCTGGATGATGGATTTGTTTTCTGGTTGCAGAGAGGAGTTGAGCAGCAGGTGAAACTGAGGTTGTGAGAACATCTCACAGGAGCTGAAGGTGCCATCAGGCTTCCGAGGGATGCTGATGAGTAGGACTTCCTCCATGGTGAGATTCACAAATTCCTCTTGGTGTGGAATTGCACAGTGATGAGAGGGGGTAGCAGCAAGGAAATTGTGCAGCAGGAAATGCATGGGCAGGTTGATTCTTGGGAGGCAGAGGACAGCCAAAATCAAAATTTGGAATCTGCCAAAGCCCCCGATTTCCAGCAAGAGATCCTCAAATTTCATCTTTCCTGTGAAGTTGTCTCATTCAGAGCAACTATGTATCAAGGAGCAGCAACACAAGCTTGAAAGGCAGCCTGTATTCTTGGAACTCAGCTTCCCATGGCTTTTCATACAGCCACCTCTTTGGACTTTGAGACCTTGCTGAAAAGTGTCAAAAGTCACAGTGAAACTCTCCACTTGGGGCATAGCCAAAGGAATTATCCTGTGTGCACGTCCCTGCTCTTTTTGGTGTCCTTTCCTCCTACTGTGGTTTTGGAGAGAGACATTAGGAAGGGAGGCTGTGGGGACAGTGAGAGCCCTGTCATTTCCCATGTGAAGGTCCCAGGAGCTGCATCAAACTGTGCCTGGTGTGAGCTGGTCACCAGCCGGACCTGCTGGACCATGACAGAGGCCTCTGGAAGAGCGGGGATGCCCCACTGTGTCAGGACACCCGAGGACACCAAACCCTGGCCACTGAGCACTGGCTAAGTGGGTTTTGGTGTGGTTTGTTCAAGTCATGGCCTTGGAGCAGGGGGTGTAGAGACGCAGAGAGGGTGCCTGGAAGGGAGATGTGTCTCTGGATGGATGCAAACAGGGAGGTGCCCTTTGGGGGCCTCCTGCTCACCCGTGTCCTGCAAAGAAGGGAAAAAGTGAGTATGTTTCCCCACAAAGTCCTCTCCTGCAAGTCCCTGCACACCTTCCTCACACCTGGGGACCAGATATGAGCCTGCTTCCCTTGCAGCAAGTACTCTGGACAGACTGGGTGTGTGAGGATAATACATCCCAGATGGCTGTGTCCTAAGCTCAGGGGGCAGAGCATCACATAGCAAACGGGGGTAGCACCCTCCAAAGGCTGCAACTGAAGAAGTAGAGCAGTGGAGTTCCTGAGAGCTTTCTCTAAGTTATCTCCCTCTGCATTTTCACACTCTGTACCTCTTTCCTCACCGTCTGTGCCCTCCTCTTCCACCAGCCCTGCAGCTCACAGGAGTGAAATAGGGACACCTGACAATGCTGTGTCTCCAGGGGTACAGTTTAAGCTGAAAGGACAAATTTTTTCTTCACCACTGGTCTTCTCTTAGAAGGAAGAGAAGAGAAACTCTCATTGATATGCTGCTGCATATTTAAACTGCAAACAGATCCAGCCTCCCCCTCAGAAATGAGATTACACATAATTGTTCTGCAGCTCCTGGGGTTCTGCTGCTCGTACTGCATTGCTTGAAATGTACACTGCTCTATTTCTTTAACCAAAATGTGCTACTTTAACCAGTCACCAGCTTTAGTTAATGACCAACGTGTGTGCAAAGGGTGTGACTGACTTGACTGAATTAACAACTTGGTTAATTAGACCTGACTCAAACAGCTTGAATGTGCCCAGTGGGAGCAGTCAGACTCCTCTGCTGCTGCTGTCACATATAATGCTGGAAAGACAAGTTTATGTTTTACTTCACACAAGTACCCCTTTCTTTTGGAAACTTTCTTTCTTCTCCTTTTCAGGATGCCAACTTCTTGTTGAGAAGGTTCGATTATTAAATTACTTGGTCACTAATGTAATTTTCCTCTAACCAGTGCTGTTGGGATTCTCTGCCCTGCTACAGCTGGCGCGGGGCAGAGATTCAGCTCAAATTATTAGGCTGCATTCTAGTGAGAAAAAGGCAAATCCAAACTACTCCTTCAGTCAGGGAAAGAAAGACACAACAGGAATAGGAAGTCCAGACAGGATCAAATGTTTTCAGGGATGAGATTCCATCTGATTAAATCCTGTCTCACTTAGACAGGATAATCCTGTGTGAAGTAAAACATTGCCAGGCAACTCAAAACAAACCCACTGGTTCAGGGAACAGCATGAGCAGGGAATGATGACCCAGGAGCTGGGAAGACTCCAGCACTGGCCATGCCCTCCTCAACTGGGCACAGTCCCAGAGAGTCTCAGCATGGCTAGCAGAGCCTGGGGTGGGACAGGATCAATCAACAGCCCCAGACACAATGAGAGGATGAACCAGGACCAGAGTCCCTCCAGGGAGCCTGGCCTGGAGCAGGAAGGGCTGGAGACGAAGCTCCATAGGTCCAAGATCCATACAGCACCCAGGGCAGGAGGCAGGAATATGTCTAACACAGCTCAGATGGATGGGAGACACAGGCCTGAGCAGAAATGAGGTCCTGGGCCATAAGCAGAAGGTGCTTGGTGGCAGGTGCAGGGCAGTAACAGCCATTAGTGCCCTTGGGGCCCTGATGCCCTGAAGGGCCAGGGCTTTACATCAAAAGCTCAGGGAATGCTGCACGGGGAGCTTGGAGCAGGCTTCAGCACTGGCTGGATCAGAGTTTTTGGAAAGCCTGTGCAGACAGTAAAGGTGTGGGAGTGAAACTAAACAGTCACACACTTGCACTGAAAGTACAGACAGGGAGATGGTGACAGTGATTTGTAGGGAATTACTGAGTGAGCGAAGCGAGGTCCAATGCTCACCCTTATGGTGTTTCTGTGCCACAGTGGCTGTGTGCTTGTGAGATTCCCACAGCTCCACGGCTCCGTCCTGCATTTCCTCCCCCTCCCAGGTCATTCCCAATGGGTTCTTCCCTAGAAGGAGTAAAGAAAAGCTGCAGAGTGTCCAGGGAAGCTGCTTTTACCGCACAGCACCCCACTTTCAGTGTTCCTGCCTTCCTTCACTGAACACCTTGCTCCACTAATCACCTTATTTCACCACCTTTCTCATTTAATCTAAGCAGCTCTTAGCTTCTGTCTCGGGTGACCAAGACTTCAGTTTTGATTTGTCTGCCCTGTGTTTGAATAGGGATCCTTTGCACTTTGCGGTTTCAGCAATACAGGACCTGACTCAGGCTTCCCTTGAACCAATAAGAAACTCACCCAATACTCCATCTCCAACATTAGCAAGAAACATGGGAAAGAGAGTACGGCATCTGGTATTACTTTCCAGATGGTCTTCTTGCCTTCAACCTATTCCTTGTTTGAGGATGCAGTTTTTGTAACTACTCCTGAGATGCACTGTCCCAAACTGGTTGCTTATTGACAGCTTTCAATTTACATCTATGCTTTGGGTTAAAATTCCAATGTAATATTAGAGGTCTCTTCCAGCCTGAATTATCATATGAGCCTATGGATGTTACACTACAAGATTTTGGGCTCATTTAGCCTGTTGTTTTAAATGTGAGGCTTTATCTCAGTGTTTCAAACATGAATTAGTGAATTTAAACAGCTGGGCTCAATTACATTATGTTCTTTTGACATTTTTTGTACCTAATGAAACCCATGTGGATGCTGTAAGAGTCTCTTGGTCTCCAGGTGCTCTCTGCAACCTGACACATTTTGGCAGCTTACTTCAAGCTACAGGCTTGAAGGATTTTTTCTCACTGGCATGAGAAAGGGTCCTTGGGTCCAGCTGTCCCTGGGCTGAGCTGACTCCAGAGCCCCACAGTGAGAGTCCTCCCTCTGACATTAGAGGGTAGATGAATACAAGGTTGGGAATAACAAGTGTTTCCTTGCAGTGCAGGCTTCCACTGCAGTGCTGAGGCACTCCTGTGGCTCACCTTGTCTGCACTGGGGCTTTTCTTGCCTTATAATATCTCAAGGTGATTGCAGAAGAAAGATCTCTGAGCCCAACAGTCTCTTTGGCTTTTCCACATACAACAAAAGCTGCTCTGAGTAAAGATACCGCCTCCTCCTGCAAACCTGTCTTTTCCTATTTTGTGAGGCTGTTCCAACATGAGCAGCCTATTTTAGTTTCTTTCTCCATTTGCCTTCTCGCTTGACAAAGGGAGAGTCTGTACTTAGCACGTTGCTCCTGACAAACCTGCCTTCCAGAGAACCTCTCATTTCACCATCCAGGGGTGATGATGGAGCCTCTCTGGCAACCCCGCCTGCTGGCAGCCGATCCATGCAGCTCTGAAATACTTCTCAATTTCCCAGTTTATGCTGCTTAGCTTTAATTTTCATCTGCCTGTTCCTGACACAGACTTTTAGGAGCTTTTACGTCCCAGTGTTTATTTTTATGATTTTGGATTCAACGCTGGAGTCAAATGTGTTTTCTTTTGATTATAGGAGAAAGAATAAAATCTGTTATCATAGGAACAGCTTTCCGAGGGAGCACTTGTTTTTCATTCTTTTCTGTTCCCTCTTCCACCCCTCTATCCCAAAGCTGGGTAATAAACAGTTAGGAGACGTACCTGGATGTGGTCTGCACACCACAGGCATGAGGTAACTTGTGTGCAGTAAAAGAAATGTTGTAAAAACTGTCCTCAGCTTAAACATCAGATGGTCAGAGAGTACTAAAAGTCAAACCATGCACAATTACTGGTTTGTTTTTGCTCCACTTCCCACATATTAATGTGCAGGTCCAACATCTCTACAAATGTTACTTAACTGTGGCATCTAGACTTTGCAAAAGCATATTTTTTTATTTTGTTGCTGTTAAAAAAGCAGGCTTTGCTCTCTGACAAGTGCTGTTTTGGGAGTGGATGGCTGAGCCTGCTGCCTGCAGTGTGGTTGTAAACAAGGTTCAGGGTGAAGGAACGTATCTTGAAACACCAATAAATGGGAGAAGACACCAATGAAAAGGTAGACAGGCTTTTAATGGCATGATCCAGAATCCCCTTTTAATAACAAATCTAATGACAACTGTGTCTGATATGAACAAGAAATGGCATAATTGTTTATTTTTTTTAAGATGTGATCTGAAATTAAGACAAATGCCAGGTGGGTCTGTACAGACAGGGCTTCTGTGATGCATGCCAGATTTTATGGCCAAGAAATTTGCCATGCAGTTGAACCAGATTGTGGTTCCTCAGTCGGAGTCCTACATTCTGTTTGCAGTGTGTAAACATTCTCCAGCTGCTTTCCTAAAGAATGCAAAGAAGATATGTAGAGAGATTTAGCCTTGGGATTCAGTCACATTTCCAGGCAGGCAGTACCACGGAGCAGAAGTCCTGTCTCCAGAGTGTGCCAGAGGTGAAGGAAATCATCGGTGCGCCAGGTACAATGTCTGAGTGTAGAGTCACATGCTATTGTGTTAAAAGGAGATATATAAAATTATCTGTGTTTCCAACTCCAATTCCTGTCTGGAGAAGAAGCAGCAGGTCCCAGAGCACAGCAGTCCTGCCGACACTGGTTTCACACATGTAGGTACCCCCACGTCCTGCAGAGCCCATCCCACCCTCCGCAGGGATGGTCCCAAGCCTGTGCTGCGCATTCCAGCCACATTCACGAGGAAACATCAGCCCTAGCCTCCTCCAGGGAACCTGTGCCAGAGTTCCCTGTGCTCCAGGCAGGGCAATATGGGCCAAGCCAGAGGCAGAGCAGCCACTGAGAAGCACTGTGCTGACACCAGTCCCACGGTACCCTCGCCAAAGCAGAGCTCTCACTCCTGAGGGCCCCTCTGGTTCAGGAGCTCAGAGCAGGAGGAGTTATTATCTTGGTCCCTACCAGGAACCCAGCTCTGGATTTGCTTTGGTAGCTCCCTTCCTCCTTTCAGCACAGAGAGCATCAGTGTTTACTTTAAACCTGCTTTCCAGCCATTTGCAGCTCCAGAAATAAAAAGGAAAATGTTCCTCCTTATGACCCAGAGCATTGGCCTGCATGGAGCAGAGCCTGCTGCATAGGCTGGTGGCCAAGTCTGCCTCAGGATCTGCAGAATCCAGGAGGTCTTCAATCCCCCAGGCACAGAGGGACTGACCTGCAGGGAATATACAGTGACTTTGAAAACAAGATTTGCTGGAGGAGCTACATTAGGAATGAAGTGACAGGAGAGTGATGGTGTATAAACCACTGTCATTTCATGGGATTCTGGCTGTACTCAGGATCACAGCTCACCTCAGCCTGCAGGCAGAGCTATTCCCAGGCCTCACAAAGCTACCAACCTCGATGCTCATTGTGATCCTAACATCAGCTGGCTCTGCTGCCACTGCCAGCATAGTCCCAGCCCCTTGGAATGCAGCACCTGCTCCTGCTGAAGAGCACAGCCGCTGAGGGTTCTGCAGAGGACCTTGGGAGCCAGCACACAGTGAGCCAGCCCATGGGCTCCCACCCAGCAGCCCAGTTACAGGCACACACCACATGAGGAAAGGGTAGGAACAGGAGCCCAAGCTCTCTTCCTGCTGTGAAGGCACAGGAGTAGCTGGCAAACAGATGGAACCAAAGGTGCTTGCAAACTCTCAGCTGGTCCACATGGGCTTTGTCAAACCAGCCCCAAACCCATTGCTGGAACATGGGCATGTTTCAGTTCAGCCAGAAGATCCTCATTTGATACCAAACTCATTACATTTGTGTTCACAAGATTAATTTAACTGCAGGTAATTGATGTGTGGGGCAAGGCCTTACGTGGGCATTGGTGTCTGTGCACATGGAATAGTGGTGGGATCATGCCATGGGATCAATAAACTATACAGAGAAGAAAGAAGTATGCTGAAGGACAACTGAGCTGCTACTGGTGTTGCCCAGGCTATCAGTGATCTTCTTACATAGGATCTACGGTGAGAAAACACCTCTGTGTTGGAAAGGAGAAACGTGAAGGATTTTCTTGCCCCAGCCCAACCTGCTTTGGAGCAAAACATTTCACCACCAAACTCTCAATGCCCGTGTTAGCCAGAGGCAGCCACGTGAACAGCAGCACTCCAGATCCTGATCCATGGCCCACAAAGTTGTGCATCAGTCCAGCAGCTGCTGCAGGTCTGGTGGCAAGCAGGACAGTTGTCAGCCACTCAGGCGGGTGTGTTCTGGCCCTGCTTCGTGCCCAGGCAGGTGGAGCCTTACAGCTGACATGTACCTTGGTAGAGTGGTACCCTGTTCCCCCATTCACATTCACTGCACACAGCAGTCAGCCCTGCAAACAGCTGAAGTCACAGGTGAGACTTCTCTGAAAGTAGCAGGATCCTTTTTAACCTTTAGCTGCTATATATAATGGCCATTACTTATATTGTTATAATAATATATATATATTATAATATTCTTTACTTAGAAAGGGCAAGCAAAGTCTCCTGCCTCTCACTGATTCCAAGCACAACTGACTCAGAGATATTTGCTACCCAAAACACCTTTTGCACCAAGGCGAGCAGAAGTGCCTGTGCTGCCAACCAGACAAATCAGTTAATCAGCTCCATCCATCCGTGTGTTTGAGCCTCTCCACAGTGTCAGTCTGACTGGTGCCATCTGTCCTTTTCCTCCCTCTGCTCATATAATCCATTGTCACACTGCCTCAGTGCTGAGAACTGCCTTTCAGATTCCCCACTTGGCACATTCCCCCTGTATCCACGTTTCTTTGCAAGCAGCTCCTGGCCAGACAGCAGCCATTGGCCCCTTTTCACCAGCCAGAGTGCCATCTTCTTGGCTGATGGGCAGGGCCCCTGCAGAGTGAGGGCTCAGCACACCAGGCAGTCCCAAAGACTCTTGTAGTCCCAACACAGATGAACAAGACCTGCCTGTTCCCACCCATGCAGATGCACGCACAGATGAAGGAACAGTGGTGGACTGTCCCAGGAGTTCCCTCAAAACACACATGGGCACAACTACCTGTAGCTGGTCAGGACAGATCCTGCAGCAAAGACACTGATGGGAAAACACAGGCTGTTCCTAGAAACTCCCACAAACATGAGAAGGTGCTGGGAAACCTGCTTCTCTTCCCCTGACCCCACATAGGTTTTTTTGTGCTTCCTAGCCATTTCCTCTGCTCTGGTCAGCTCCCTCTTGCCCTCGATCTTCTCTGCAGTGAAGCAAGGACACAGCCACACACCTCCAGCAGTGTTGCCAAACTAGATCCCCTGGCATTCTTCAACCACTTCTCTCTAACATCACAGGCCTCATCCCCTCTTGTCCCCAGACATGATCTCCTCCCTTTGCTCCAACTATGGCAGGTGACCTTCCAACTTCCCTGCTGGGCAGTGGAAGAAGAGAGGATCCAGAGGGGCTGTTGACCCTTCCGAAGGATTGTTTTCTCAGTAACACTAGCAGAGAGCATCCCGGCTGCCAGAAGATGCCTCAAGAGAGACACACAAGGAATGTGAAATTCTGTGTGTGCTGCTTCCCAGTGATAGAAGCACCTCCATCCTAGAGGACATGATCCAGGGAGCACCATGCTGCTGATGCACTCTCCTGCTCCCCTCCATGCCAGGGGCAGCTGGGAAGCAGGGCTGTGCTGGGGCAGGGAGCCTGGTAGCACAGCCACAAGGAGAGATGACTCCTGCTGCTCTCAGATCACCCGGCTGCACCCCCAGCCCAGCCCTGTCAAGCAACACTGTGAACAGCTGTTATCTTCTGCGCTGGCAATCTTTCCCTGGCTTTCTGGAACCTGTGGGACTTGTCAGGTGGCTCTCCAGCATCTACCAGCATGTGTCCCAGCGGGACCAGGAATCTGCTGCACCACGGAGAGAGATGATACTTTGGTGCCACCAGCATCCTGCCTGCTACTTGTGGTTGGGTCATGGTAGAAAGACCTCTTAGAAGACAGCTCGGTTTCACAGAAACCTTTTAATAATAAAAAGTCCCCATATTCCTGTGAAAGATTTCACTGGACAGTTGCTTCACAGTTAAAAGCCTGCCTGATTTCTTCATCTGCTGTTCTTGGCTACTCTGTGTTCCCTGCTTGCATGTGCCAGATGAAGACCACAGAACCACACAATGGTTTGGGTTGGAAGGGACCTTAAAGATCATCCAGCTTCAACTCCCCTGCCATGGACAGGGACACCTTCCACTAGACCAGGTTGCTCAGGGCCCCATCCAACCTGGCCTTGTCTCTGCCCTGGAGCTTCTTCCTGACATAGGGCCATGGAAAACTCTCCTTTAAACTTTTTCTTGAACAAATACATTGATTGTGCTTTATTAGCTTCCCATGATGAGGCAAGTTTGCTAACCCTGTTATTAGTCCTGTAGTCCTCTTTCCAAGCTCTTTCAATGTCATTTTTGGCATGTGCATCTAAGACCTGGATGGAGCATCCGGTAAAGGCTTCACAACCAAGTCTTAGCATCTGAGCACTCTAAAATTAATAGCCCCCCAATAAATTAATAGGAGTCCCATTATGATTTAGATTTCTGGAAAGAATCTGTATTTGGGTATATTCTGTTTTCTAGTTTCTAAACTTGCAGCACATGTTTAGGTTCTAGTCTGACCCACAGTTCAAACTCACAGAAAGTTATAGTGCCACCAGAAGAAGTGGTCACATTCTCTATCCTCTCCTTCTGTTGTGTCACCAAATGGTGAACCAGAGATGTAATGAACCAGATGAAAACCAAACTGGCGAATCAGAGAGGTTCATGACGTGCTGGATCAGCATTTCCAGCCACTTTATCAAACAGCTGCTGCAGTGTAAATGTGGTGGAACTGTGCAACAAAGTAAATGGAACTCGGAGGGATGTTGTTTTTGATAGCAACATCAGCTCAGTCTATCAAACCACAGCCTGAGTTCCCTCTGAGTTCCCGGTGCTGCTCTGCAAAGATGAGGGCATGGTTTCTGATTAAGCTGTACTGCTTACTTGATCAGGGTGAACCACATCAATGGAAAACACTTTGAGCTAGGGGAAATAAATTCTTAGGGTGCTGGCAACACTGAGACGGTCATGTAAAGAGGTAATTCCTGTCTCCTGTTTCTACACATTTCCCTGTTCAGGTGCGCACGGAGCACCCTTTTCTTCCAGCCACCCTGTCACAGCTCTCATACTCCTTTCCAGGACTCTTGTAGATATGAGCAACTTCAGGATTCCTTGAACTCAATAGCCATCAGTGTGACTGTTTGCATTCCTGTTCAAATGAACCAAGGTTATTACAGTTCAGATTCCTCGTCAAGCTTTGCTGTCTGCAAATAGTAAATATTTGCAGGTAGTTGATACTGCAGGAATGGGTGTACAGAGCAGCTGTATTTTTGTTCTGCCTCATGCAAAGCCTCTTTTAGGCATGACAGTGGTGTGAAGCACAAACTATTTGGCTCTGGAGTGTTTTCTCCTGTGAGGTGTGGGGAAAATTTTGTCTGCTTCAAGATCTCATCAAGCTCAGACAGGTACCAGTCCTCCTTGCTTTCATTTTCAAGCCTTCCTAATTAGTCTGGGGGCTAAACAGTTGGTTGATTTAGCTCTAGCTGAGTGCTAAGCTTCTGCTCAGATAATATTACTTGAAGAGCACGGCCCTTGCTTTTACATTCACATTGTTCATCATCAATGTGTTGCAGAGGTGAGCACCAAGGAAAAGACATAAACCCCACCTCTGCCACTCACCCCATTGTACCCTCAGATAGAAATACATCAGGTACCCCCATGGCGTGCCAGCAAACCTCTCATTGCAAAGCAACAGCTTTTTTTTTGGGTATACTACAGGATAATAATTTTCCACCCTGCTGTGTAGGGGAACTTTCAACCACAGTGCCAAAATTCACAAACACCAAGAGTGTGAGAATAAAACACAAGGAATTCAGGTGCAAGGGGCACCCAGGCTAAAGGCATCCAGTGACTATATTCGCATCTTCATGATGGAGCTGTGTTTGGTGGACTACAGATCTGTGGCACCAACCACACTCAGACTGAGAGGTACCACCCTTGCTGGGAGATGTGGTGTCCACAGATCACAGTTTGGTATTTGTGTAGGTGGCTGCAGCGTGCTCCCTTCTACATTAATTAGCAAGAGTTCTTGATTTGCCAGCAAACTCCCAACATATCCCTACTTCCATCTAAGTATCCACCACACAGGCACCTGCTGAAATAGCAGCAGTGTCTGAGCAGCAATGCTAGACAGCCTCCTCTGTGGGACATACCGGAGCAGGTAGGAGCATCCAGCAAGATCTGTCTGCCTCCTAATTCCCACCTGTAGATGCATTTCTGGAAAGAAGAGCTCTCTCCTCCTTGCCCTTCTATCTCAGCATTCCTCAGATGGAAAGATGCATCCATCCCTCTTGGCTAAGCTGGTGGCAATCCCTTGCTAACACAGGTGGTGGAAGGTGAGCCAACACTCAGGTGGCGGCCAAGGCTGGTGTTCTCCCAGCAAGGAGAAAGGAGGGAGCTGCCTGAAGGACAGGAGCCTTCCTCTTTAGCAGGCCTTGCTCTCGTCACCTCTGCTCCTCTTTCCACAGCTGGAGTCGGTGTTGAGGACTGGTATTGCTAACAGAGAGAGGGGAATCCCTGGGAGGGAGGCAGGTCAGGCACTGGGCAGGCTGCCTGGGTCATGATTTGGTGCTGTGCGTTAGCAAGCGTGAGCTGCGGGCTGGGTGTCTCCCTTGAAAAGGCTCCATGGCCCAGAGGCTGCCAGGCCTGTGGGAGCTGATTGTGGTGTGGGGTGAGAGTGAGTGAAGCATTCAAGTACAGCTACTGCTATACACTCGTGGGTCCAGCATGGAAGGCTGTGCTGCAGCATCTCAAGTGTATACTATATGCAGAAGTTACCCAGTCTGTTGGGCTTGCAAAAGGTCATTATCTGGCAGCTGCCTTACTTTCCAGGGACACCTGCTTTCCTTTGGTTGCTGGACTTTGAGTCTGGGTTTTTCCTCTTTGTCGTTTTTTGGCCACGCCAGGAGATGGCAGGGAATCTCCTGTAGGCCCTGGGGCCTGAGCTGAGGGCTGAGGTCGGGAGGAAGGAGGAACTCGCTGAGGAGCAGTCCCTGGTTTATGCTGTCGGCAGGGAGAAGGACTTTCCCTTCGAGGCAGCAGCTGGCTTCTGGGGGAAGTGCTGGGGTTCCTGGAAGGAAGGACAGGGCTCCGAGGGGATGCACCGCTGGACCTCTGTGAGCTGCTCCGTGGAGGAAGAAAAGTGGAACTTGGTGATGAAGGAAGCCGACTTTGTACCTGTGTTGTTCGGCCCTCATATGGGACATTTCCAGTTGATTTCTGTGTCCGAAGCCTGCAGGGTAAGAAAAGAGGGAGGATGAAGGGGAGTTTTGCAAGGGGCTCTGGGCTCCTGGCAGGATCGGCATGAATGTTGCCAAGCAATTACAAGGAGTCTCCAGCACCAGGATGGCAGAACCTACGCTGTGAACCAGATGGGGCACTAGTTTGAACACCATCCTGTAACTCTCAATGCAGTTAACTGGTACGTGTTTGCCCTGATCCTCCAGCACCCTCTGAGTCAACACACATGCGTGGTACCTGGGATTATTCTTAACATGCAGAATGGATACAGCAACCTCTTCCAAGGCAGGAGATACAATCTGGGAATGTGGGCATGAGTTGGGTTGCACCAATTGGCCTCTGATGGTAACTCTGATGGAAGACAAACCGAGGCAATCTCAGCTGGCAGCCTCGCTGCCCTTGCAGCTCTAATCTCAATAGTTAGGCCAGGTCTCCCTGCAGAGTCATGGCTGTGCTGCAAAACTGAGAGCTCAACACTGGGAGCATCTGCTGTTAGCAGACCAAATGAAAGGGCTTGTTGAAGGAAAGGTCTCAAAGCCAGGGCAAGTGAAGAGAGGCTTCAAAGAAAGGAAGACAGAGAGGTGAGTATTTCACCCAACTGTATGCTGAAATGACTGTAGGAAACAAGGATGGACTATGCATTCAAGCCAAGTAATGGATAAAATCATGGGAAGTGAGCCAAGCTCCAGCTGTATGTCCTCAACAAGCCCAACTCTTTGCATTTCTCACCGTTTCGGTCTTACCTGCTGGCAGCAGCTGCATCCTGCGGGGAGCTGCACAGCCCTGCCATTGCAGCGGCCGCGGAGCTCTCTGACCTCGCCGCCTCCAGTGGGGTTTTCACCGGCACGATGGGACGAGGAATTCTGCTCTTTGTGCTTATGGCTCTCTCTTCTCTCCCCAGCAGTGCAGTCTTCTCCTCTCCCTTCCTCGGGATGGAGTCGTCAGAGTCGTGGGTGTCCTCCTCAGAACCAGTGACTGACAGGGTTTCGGAGGCTCGCCGCCGCTCATCACTGGAGGAGGCTGAGGAGGAGGCACCTGAGGCCAGCCGGAGGAGGCGGCTCTGTCTCTTCTCCATCACCAGACGAGCCAAGTCAGGTTGCTTTGCCCTCTTATAAAGCCTTTCTTTGGCTGAGAGTGAAGTTGAAAGGTCTGAGCCAGTGTCCTCCTCAGAAAACAAAATGGGTATCCGACTTCTATACCTGGAGCCCAGCGGCCTCCTGGGGCCCTGCTGCGGTGTCTCGAGGAGGGTTTCTGCTCGCTTCAGCTGTTCTGCTGCTGATGCCGTCTTCTCGAGGCCAGGCTCCCTTGTAGCCACCTTGTCAGGCTCTTCCAAATCCAGAGAGAGTGCTGCTTTTTCAGAGAGCTCTGGCTTGTCCTCAGGAAGCTTTGCCATGCCGTTGGGAAGGGCCGGCTGCTCCCCCACCGTCTCTGAGGTGGTCTCGATGTGATTGGCTGAAAGCGCGCAGCTCTCCGTCTCTGCCCCTTCCAGGCCGGAATGAATGCTTCCGTTCTCCACCAGCACCAGGTTGTCCTCCAGCTCCTCCTCGATGATGACCTCCTCAAACTGCCCTGCGGGGCAGTACTCCTCATGCCGCATCAGCTGCCCGCTGGAAGACATCACATTTAGGTGGGTCTTCTCAGCAATGTGAACAAATGTGCGCTCAACTTTGGTAAAGGGGGAGGAAGCTGAAGCCACTGCCATGGGAGGTTTTGGTTCAGATTTAAGGACTGAGGACAGGGTCCCTGGCTCAGACACATCCAGCTGGCTCCCCATGGGCTGTGGCCGCTCGCTCTGAGGTGTCAGTGCAGCAAGGGTGCCCAGATCGACTTCTGGAGGTAAGTCTGCGGCCACTGGAGACTTTTTCAAATCACCTGGTGAAAACAGCACTAGTGTTTTTGAGCCTTCCTCCAGCTCCAGGTCCCCATCAGCAGTGGATGCTCGACCCTTGGACCCCTTCTGGTCATCAGCCAGGAGTGTGGATGGTGCACACTCCTGGCTGTGCTCTGTACTCTTCTGACTCAGGTCACTGCTGGAATCACTGTGCATGTCAATCTCATTGCCCTCCTCCTCCTCCTCCTCCCCCTCATCCTGCTCATCTTCCTCCTCCTCATAGTCTTCCTCGTTGTCTTCCTCCTCCTCCTCCTCCTCCTCTTTTCCATTCATTTCCAGATAAGGTTCCAGAGGTTTGCAAGGAGCAGTCAAGACAATATTTGAGAAATCAACTTTCTTTATCCGCTGGGATAACTTAGGCTTTTCCCAGTAGTTGCACAAATCTTTTCTGAAGTCTTGGTAAGGCAAACTTAAAGGGACCGCCTTGGGCAGACCATTCATTTCAAATGACTTCAGCATGTATGCCTGCAAGGAGACAAACATGACAAAAGAAGAGGGTGAGTTAGCATTCAGACATAGCACTGACAGAAGTCATCGGGACTAACAGCAGCAGGAAGAATCTGTAGGAAGTATCTGGTCCATCACACTTCCAAAATGCACACCTGAGCAGAGATGATGCCATCATTTGATTCATACAAACCTCAGAAAGGATACATTCATAGATACTTATCAATGAAGGAAGGAAAAAAGTGCCAAAGAAGTTCCTTTGTTAGCAGTCTTTAACCTGGATCTAAAAAAAACATTTTCAAGCAATTCCTCAGGATTTTTTTTTTAATTTCCCAATCTTCTTCGGTGTTTATATGTTTATTTCAGTATTTATATATTTCCATATTCACTTCTTCCTTACTGGAACCACTTAGCAACTTTCTTTTAAGCCCAGGCCACAGCGATCTTAAGGGGCACCTCTGGGCTGGATAAGTTTCCTGATCACTTTCCATTACCATCCACCATTTTCCCTGGGGCAGTAACACTTGTAGTGCTACTGTGTTCCCCTGGTGTACCACCCGTCCCCTCTTCTGCTCCCATGTCCCTCCAGCAGCTCCTCATTGTGTCTCCTACAGGCTTCCACTTCCACTAAAATCATCAGCAAGTCATGAAAGATGGGACATAAAGTGTCATTATCAAACTCTAGGGTGTCCAGCCGGGAGAAGTGAAGGGCAGACAGGACAGGTGGTGGGGGCACTGTTTCTCCAGCAGCCTGTGGCAGTAGCAGGCTGTGAAATGACTGCAAATGATCCTACAGAAAAACAGCAGCTCACACACACATGCACACACTTGACCAAACAAGGCCAAAATAAACAGGAAATGCCTATCAAGCATGGCCTAATTAACAATTGCTTGCAAATGAAAATCGCATCAGCACCACTCCACAGAATGGATTTAAAACCAAATCATTTACAACACACTTCTGTTAGGGCTTGCAAACTGTAACCTCTCCATAAACACAACTGGTCAATAATGCATCACATGTTACCCTTGAAAAGTCCTAATCATGAACAGCAGGACTCCAAACATCTGCGTTTTCCAGCGGCGTTTGACAGCGCCAGAGGATATGTAGGCTACACAACTAAACATGCACTCACTTAACCATGTGAGCTCCAGAGCTGCCAACAGCTACCACATTCACCTGGCCATGGGAATGGATCTTTTTGTCTCTACTGGGGAGAGAAAGCCCTCAGTGGCTTTTCAGTCCAATGGCAAAATTGAAAATTGTGCTGAAAATCTGCATGTGCCGAGCTTAAAAAATGTAAGATTTTTAAGCTCCTGTATAACAAAGACATTTCAAATAGGTTGGTGGGCAGCATCAAGCTGTCCTGCATGGTAGTATGTTGTTACCCAGTTAATATTTCTTTTTATATCTTATGAATTAAAATACAGGCTGGTTTTGGCAATACCTCTGGAGTCCAAAGCTGCTTCTCTTCTTTCATTAAAGCTGAAGCCTGGCTCTGAAGATGGCCCTGTATTAGCCTGACTTGGGCTTTCACTGACACTCTCTACCTTTTGTATCAGGATGGCAGAAGTGCAACTTGGACTGGTAAGAGGCACTTACCACCCTTTGCAAAGGAAATTACCCACTTGGCTTCTTCCCTCAGTCATTTCTTGGAAATTAGTTCATTCAACAGCCTAGGATTGGATTATGCATGTTGGCTGGGTTTGATTTTCCCAAGAAATACATCCACAATGTTGTCCCTGGAGTCCTAAACAAACAGATGCACTTTCCCAGTGGGACTGGGACCTGACCAACACCTTGCCTCGTGCTGAGCCTGCCATTACAAAGAGATCCACAACCCCAACAGTTCCTCTGCTGCTCGACTTCACACCATTTTCGAGATGTTTGATGATGCAGATGGACAATTGCTGTTTTCTCTTTGCACAGTGAAATATGCACCTGTGTAGACCTTCAAATCTCCTCCCAGCCCTTGCCTTGTGACATCTCTTCAGCTTTGTGGTCAATGCAAGCTGAATCCAGCCCTGCACAGGACATCCTATACAGGTCAGGGATATGGTTTCTGTGCCCTGCAGTCTGCCCCACTAGCAGCCCTGTCTCCAGCAAACCCTCTTTGCTCAATAGCTTTTCCCTTTCAAGACATTGAAAGTTTTTCTGAGATGAGGTTGCACTAAGCAATAACATATGACAGGGAGCTGGACAGCAGGATGTTGCTGTAAGAAAAATAATAGTTCGTAAAGTCTTTATTTCTTGTGCTCTGGTGCTCCTATGCTACCAATGAGTCATGCTGTAGATAACTTTCTAACCTCCATGTACTTGCACTTCTACAAACTCCTAGGAAGTATTTAGTAAATGGTCTGCCTTTCTGCCTGTCATTTCTGTTTCTCCATGTATTTTCTTCTTCCCTGCATGGACACTGCACCCTGAGCACAACAGTGACTGCTTTGCTTCTACCTTCCTTTGGGACACTTGGACTGCTTAACCTGTTGCATGCAAAACCCCAAAACTGCCAGAACACATTCCTTAAAGCTGCCTGAGACAGTTGCTGCTTTGCCACTGTAAATGTACAGTGGAGAAAGTCCAAAGAACACAAATATCCAACTACAAGAAACTCTGCTGAACAAGGTGTTCCCAGTTTGAATCCCTCACTAGAGAAACTTGGGTCCTGTCTTGACCGCCATTATGTGTCTTTTGTACTGTATACATCACACTCAGCTGCTCTAGGACTATTCCCCAAAGAGAAGAACTTTTCTGCTCTGCTGTACTAACGGGGGAGGAATTGAGGGAAGATGTCAGAAGATCAGAAGTGGAGAGGCTTAGCTTGTATCTTAAAACTGTAGAATAAAAATGGTATAAGGAATCTCTGGAGGTCTCTGCTCCAAGCACCCCTCAAAGCAGGACCAACTTAGAGCTGGCTGTGCTGGGCCATGTACAGCTGAGTTTTAAGTATGTTGAAGGATAGAGATCCCACAACCTCTTTGGGACCCTCTCCTAGAGTTTGAGGCCCTTCATAGTGAAAAATGTGAAGATATCTAATTCCTATATCTAACTTTCCTTTCATGCAACTTTTGTCCATAACATCTCATCCTTTCACTGTGCACCTCCGAGAAGAGTATGGCATCTCCTTTCATCAAGCAGTTCAAGGAAGAAATAAGATGCCACACCAGTCCTCTTTTTACGGCAGAACAAACCCAGCTCTCTCAGCCTCTCCTCATGCCAGATTTTCCTAGTTCCTGGCCATCTTGGCAGCCCGCTGTCAGGTTCACTCCACTGTGAGCAGAAACTATGCCATGAGCTGAGGCAGCCACATTTTCCTACCTGTTTGGCCTAAGATCTCCATTCCTGACTCTCGCTTGACTTGTCAGTTAATTGTCCAGGAATGCCTATGGCATTACATGTGTCTGAGCATGTGTTCCCCACGAAGTCTGCATGTTTCACCACTTTAACACTCTGTTTCTTCACAAAACTTGCCTTAAATTATTAACTAAGGCTGAAGTGCTTGAGGGTGCTGCCCAAACAAACATTTTAAGACATAATCTAGTTTATGGTCAAACCTGGAAACTCCCAGATGGAAATCTGTGGAGTTTTGCAACAGAAGGCAACTGAGATACAAATAAAATCTGAAAGAACGTGGGACAGTTCAGGGTCTGCAAAACATACCAATCTATTAGAAATATCAATACAACTGGCCTCTTCCAAGTTCATTAATGTAAAGGAATGCCCCCTACCAACAGCATCACTCAAGAGGACTGGGTGGTGACAGATTTGGAAAAAAGAGGCATCATAAAAAGGACTTGCCTTACAATTCACCAGGGTGGCCAGTAAACAAACCAGCTGGGCAGTGGTATTTCATTGTGCATTGTCAACAGTTTTTTGCTAATACTGCACCTTTAACTGCTGCAGGTCCAAACATTGTCAAGATGGTGACACTGGCACAGGGCCTGCTCATACTTGAGTGGCTGCCCTAGATGTGAAGGACATGCTTTTCATAATTCCTCTCCTTGACCATGTTTTTTTCATTATTGCTTGACCTCTTTATTGACTACTGAGGAAAGGAAAATCATGGGAATGACATAACTGCACATGAATGTATTAGAACTGTTAATAAGAGAACTGAGATTGTTCCAACAGCTCAGTCCCACACATCCAACAGACCTTATTCACATAGAATGGGTGAGCATGGGTCTCATTTTAACCTATGGCAAAAGGTGCAAGGAGGGGTGGAGACACCACTGGAGTTTAGCTCCCACTCTTTTAATGATACCAAAATGAGGTATTCCAATCTTGAAAAGAGTTGGTGTCCCTTTGAAACAGGTGAAACAGATGAAGAGAGGATAGAGTGTGATCATGAGGGGACCTTCCCACCTCCTAGATACAGTTCATAAGGGTACAGTGTCATCTGCAGGCACTGCTCAGGAACCTGCAGTGATCTGTCTATCTGGTAGGTATCAGTGGAATTATGAAAGAATGGTTCAGCACACCTCCCCTCCTATGGGAAATTCAGAGGGGCAATGGCTCACATTTCACTGTCATGATGTTTCAAGACTGGTCCAAAGAGGAAGAAATCCAGTGGATATTTCACATTCCATAATATCCCCAAGTTAATGATCCTGACGAACACTCCAAGGAGTTATGTTACTAGATAGAAGTTCAGGTCTTGCTTCAAATCTTATGCTGCAATTAATCCAAACTTTCGAATGGACACATAATATTAGTCAAAGCACTGTGTGTTTAGCTTTTCCTCAGTCTCCCAAATCACCAGTAACTTGGGAAATATTAAATATGGACTTGACCCAAACTTGGGCGATCATGTGAAAAAACCACACAAATCTATCTTGGGGAACTGAGGAAGGAAATATATTTTGAAGTGGCCCAAGAACAATACAACTACATGGAATTGAAACATCACTAAGCCACCATTAATATTTGTGATTAATAGGGAAACCATTGACATGATTTATCATCATCCCCAGGACACGTGAACTAATATACTATGAGGAATGTATATTCCAAGGGTGTGGGGAGTGCCACAATGTGGTGTCTGGTCTTTTTTGACTAACAATGATACCAGGTCTGAGATGATTTGTTCAGAGCTAAGTGCACCCTCCTGGGGCACAACAAGTGGGCCAGCAGTGATGGAACATGGTCTGCTGAGGGACGGTGATGCCAATACACACTGGGACTTTGTCACTTTGTCACTTTGCCCCCTTTGGAGGAAGCAGCTTCCTTCAACAGTGGTGTGTGTGGACGAATCAAAAGGGAATCACAAGACCAACGGCAACATGCATGTCCTGGGTAACCTAAAAATATGTACTGTATTCCATGTCTTTCCTATGCCAACCTGCCCAAGATTATCACTGTCCCTTTAAAAGACAGGGACAGGCACACTGTGCTGTCTTTCTTGTTTTTCTCTGGGCTGCCAAGAGAGTTGCCTGGGGCAGGTTCTTCAAGCCAAGGCAGCACAAAGCAGAAGCCCTCTTTTGTTTTCTCTCTGGGCTTTGGAGAATTTCCTGACACCATTCTGGCTGCTGTTGCTAGGGGCAATCCCCGTTTCTGAAGCTGGGGAGGACGTTTTCCTTGGACCTTTTCACTATTGCTGCCTGGGACTGCCGGGAAAGTCAGACTCCCTTCTGTCTCCATGAGTTCCAGCTGCTGCCCCAGTTCCAGCTGCCAGAAGTGCCACTGCTGGGAGAGCCCCTGTCGGGTGGCGCGGAGCAGACAATCCGGCAGCATTGACTCTTGTATTTCAACAATAAGAAATAGTCTTTCCATGGCTTTTTTTTTGTTTTGTCCCTGTTCCCTGTTGGTTGTTTTTTAGGGAATTCTGTAATCAGGAAAGCTCAGTTGCTGTGCTGGGTTTTTTTCTTTTCTTTGTTCTCTCTCTCGGCCATGTGGTTGGGAGAAGGGGGCTTCTCCACCAGCTTGTCTGTGCCAACAAGATGTTTGTGACGACAGGACCTATGGTGGTGTGGGCTCTGGAATCTATCTTCACACCCCAGCTGACATTGGCATTCCAAGATCGAGTGATGTTATATAATCTTACTGGACAAATCAAAGCATTGACTAATGCAACTCGTGTGGGACTGGAGGAACTAAGGGTACAATCACAGGCAACATCAAAAACGGCTTTGCAAAACAGACTAACATTAGACTTTTATTATTCCCTGAAAATGAAGGATGTGGATGTGTGAATCTGTCTAATGGTGCCTGCTGCATTCACATATCAAATGTAACTAAAGATCTTTACATACAACTAGATCGTATGAAGTATACAGCAAAAGCAAATAAACATCTTGGAAGTAGTATGGAAAAGGGACGTTAAACAAGCTGCTGCATGGGTTAGGATTTTCGCTTACCGGCTGGCTACAGAGCTTATCACAGTTCTTGTTATTATTTTTTGTTGTAATTATTATGTTTTGTGTATTATTATCATGTATACGATCAATGATAACCCAGCTAATGATCTGTCAGGTATGCATAAAATCTATATCAAAGGAAATGAAAGATGTGGAAGAGGAGGAAAAGGAATCGCCCTAGAGAGATACCCCAAAAATCAATTACATGAAGGTAAATGAACTTTACGATGTCCCCTGTAGTCAAGAAACATGCAGTCCATGATGTCCCTCAGCGTGAGACAATGTTATGGCTGTTGTTCGTGTGGCTGTGGCCATGGGGTGAATAATGTGATGACGGCTAAATGTTGGTTTAAGCCAGTGATTAATTGATGACGCTCATTGCAAAAAAAACATGAGCTGGGCCCCTCGCGGACCTCGCTGGCTCAAGCAAGGTCAAACCACTGAATGTTGTCTGGGGTGAAGTGGAGGCCTCATGGCCCGATACTGTTTCAGTACCAGCCATCAGCCTCACTCCATCTTCACCCTCCACGAGGAGCTTTGTTATAACTCTGGTCCACGAAGAAGATTAGGATGTGTGCAAAGATATCCAGGCAGTCCTGACTGCTGCCTCAATGGGTGAAGGAGCACCAAAGTGATTATTTCATCCTTTTGTATCAACTTTAAATTCTGACCGAAAGTCTTCTGACCAAGACTCTCATTACGCCTCATTTGCATATTAACTTTCACACCCCTTGGAGTGCAAATTAAGAGAAAAGAGGACATGTGTTACATTTATGATGTCACCAAAATCACCTATGACGTGATCGTTCCACCCCTTTGGGAAGGGTCAAAAACTATTGTATAAAAAAAGAGGGGTATTGGGGCACAGAAAAAGCAAAAGAAGGAAAACGAAGATTGGAGGAAACACCTCTGCTCTTGGGATTGGTCAACAGAATGCGTCTCCTTCCATGAAGGGATGCATTTAGGCTTTGTGCCTCCAACTGTGTTGGAAGAAGACCCAGGAATATACCTTTATATACATCACTACCATATCTCTGTCACTGTATCTTCTGTGGTGACACATATTCATACTATGTAGTTCACACATCTATCACCTGCAGTCCTGAACGGGCTCTCCTATTGCTCCAGTGAACTGCACCATCCATGAATCTGAAACATGGAAGTTCTTATTTAACTCGGCCAGATCTACAGTATTGATAAATTGCATTATTTGTGAATCCCTGTGAATCAAGTTCTTATCGAACACACTCAGACCCATAGTGTCAAGACCATATTCTTCGTGAATATCTGTGCTTGTGGAAGTTCTTCCTGAACTCAGCTAGACTCACACTGCTGAATTGGGAATAATCAGAAATTAAGCCTGGCCTCGCCCAGCCCCCCTGATCTCTGAGGACCTACTGGAACACAAGTGGGTTTATTTTCTGTCAAAATTTCTATACCCTTAATGCAATTCTATACCCTTAATACACACAGTACAGAGTGGGTGCAGTGTCCTCCAGAAAAGCTTGCTCTCCTAAGCAACTCTGCGCTGATGTGGGGGAAACAGAACAGTTTCCTATGTGAGCCTCATCAATTTTCTCTTATACTTTGGAATTTGGGATTTTTTTCTCTCCCATCTCTTGTACACGAAAATCAACCAGGTATGGGAAAAAAACCCCACAATATTTACCTAACATAAATTCAGGAAATGCTGCCCTTCTTCTATCTACTGTTCTGTTTCAGACCATGCTCTAAACCACGTCTCAGACATGGCATCACTGCATCCTTCTGAAGAGTTTGACAGACACAGACATCTGCCATGTACCAGCAGCCTCTCAGGGGCAAACCAAGCATTGAAGCATGGAGAGGATGGGCTTTGGGCCTTGTTAAAGGCAGACTCAGAAGAATCCTGCCTGTCCCTCCATACAATTCCCAGGAGAAGAAAGGGACTCACACACTGTACAACCCTCTGAGTTTGAGAGCACAGCCTAATCCAGGATCTTCCTCCCTGACCATCACTTGCCTGCAAAAATTGCTCTCTGTCTTTGAGGAGTTGGAATCTTGTGATTCTTCTGCATCAGGAAAGTTTCCACCACCCTTTCCACAGGTACCAGAGCCTTCACATGCCTTAAATTGAAATCACAGTGTGGCCTTCCCAAAGTACATGAAACACATCTCTAACAGTCACATAACTTTGTTCTGTTCCCAGATCTGTCTTAATTGCGAGTTTTTAGTGATCATAATCGTAAACAATAATGGAACCCTCACTGTTCTACTAGATCTTCAACTCCCTGCCTGGTGCTCCCATGTACCCAAGGATGAGCAGGGGACACTTTCCCAGAGCAAAGGAAGCAGAAAAACAAAGAAAGCAAGCAAATAAAAAACCCAGCCATCAACAAGATGCTGCCTTTGATTCTTTAATAAGGTTTTGGTAGTATACAAGCTTTTTTTTGTTTGTTTGTTTTTTCTTTTTTTTTTTTTTCCCCCGATTGTCTGGATTAACATACATGGATTTAAAAAAGGCACAAAATCCATTGCACAGCTTCTGTTTAGTTGGTTTTTGATGACATTGCCTGTTCATTGTGGTTTCAAGTGTAGGATTTTACAGTACTCTGCAGCATTTACAGCATGATCTACATACAGGTAATCAATGCATGCTTTTATACAGGAGATAGAATTCAAATTCTCTCTCAGTATTTCTATATACACAATAATACAGTCTTTTTCTTCTGAAAAAAAAGCTTTAAAGTGGTCTTGCATGCTTGGTATACCAGAAGAATTAGTGCAAGCATATATTACAGTGTTATTGCAGTACAAAAAGGGGTTGACCTTAGGCTCTAAAGGGATTAGATAAGGAAGAATAAAAAGACTCGAGGAAAACAAGCTTTGGATCCCTTTAGTCAACTATGTCCTTCCAAACGGATCCCTACACAGAACTGCCTTTAAAGCTACAGCAGGCTGCGTCTCCTCCATCTCCCTGCTGCCTTCCCCCTGAGACGAACTTCCACAGCTTCTGCAAACCTTCTGTCCCTAGCAGTCCATGAGGACTCTTGGCAGCTTGAGGAATCCCTTCTGCTGGACTTCTTAATACTGGAGACCTGCTTGAAGGGGACTGTACTGAGATCCACTGCTTCAAGCAAACTCGAGTCCCAGCAGATGGAGTTTCTCAAGCAAACCAGGAAGCACAACAGGTTCCCTACAGCTTTTGTCTCCTCTCAGTAGCAATGACCACAGAAACCCACATTCACCTCCTACTCAAGTAGCAGTTGGTTAAATATGGTTTGGACTCTCCTGCTTAGCAGCAACAGAAGTCTAACAGGTGACACAAGGTAATGCAAAGGAAGGATATGCTGGTCCCTGAGATTCTTCATGGGAGCTGAAAAGTCTGAGAAGCAGAAATCAAGTTCTCAACATGACATTAATTGTTCCACTGGCAATGGGAAGAGGCCTTAGTCCTGAGAGATGCAGATGGCACACAGACAGCAAGAGCTGTAGTCCAGTCTTCCCTGTAACAGCTTTTATTTGGATACTATCAGGACCTTAGCATATCCTGGAAGTGACATTATCCTCTGCCAACGTAGACTAAGCTTGATCGGGACTTGGAGATCTGGCAGGATTGACAACAGTGAGTGGAAAAAAACCCGAGAATCTGAGTTTCTGAAGCAACTCTTTCTTCAAACCAGTATCAGATGAGGTAAAAGTAGCAGGGGTATTAGAGCTGCCACGCTTACTTGCAGGATCTCCGTGTTCCAAGAATCAGCACCATAAAATGTTAGAGATGTTCTTCTATCCAGCATCTTACCATCAAATGCTCCACAGCATTTTTCTTCATTCTTTCTACCAATGTGAATAGGACAGTCCAGTCCTGTGCTGGATAAGTGTTCTGCTCCTCCCTGTTTGTGCTTTCATGTGTTAGGTTTCTGCCAGTTTTCCTAGCGTCTTGGATGGAAGCAAAAGCTCTGTAAAGGTGGAATGCCTGCCACTCAGCTTCCCACCTCTGCACCCACCAGTGTCTCCTGCAGGAGTCAATGCAGAGCTCTCTGTCTGAGTAGACACGGGGACCACTTCATTTTTATCACTCATTAGAGACTCGGGAAATAGTGAGCAAAGTGGAAGGAAATGATAATCCAAAAATCGTTCTAGTCCCTAACTGTAAAGGCAACTTAATAGCAGCAAGAAAGAAGAAGAAGAATATTCTGAATGCTAAACATCTTCTGAAGTCATAAAAATAACCAGAAGTCAGCAATGCTGAATAAGAACCTGACCTGGTAGGGTTTTTTTCAGGAAGGACCAAGCTGAAGGGGCAAGAGTCCCACGGAAATCCTCCTTATCTGACTTGTTCAGAGGAAATTTGCCATTACTGTGTTTCATGTTGCCAGATTATTAATTGCACTCATAATTAAATTGAGAAACTTCTTGTAGTTGTTGGAGGAAACCCTGGGGATTCTTACGAGGCAAGTGCACTAGATGAGGTAACTCACTTGAACCACTTTGCATATGAAAAAATAAAACCTCCAAATAAAGCAATTTTCTTTTCAAACACTAGAAGACATGCAAGTGAATGTAAAATGGGGATTGCTTCCAATCCCCAGGTTACATGGTTAGCAGCTTGTTCAAAATGTACATTCATCGTAACATCATTTTTTTCAATGGCAGGTGTGATACAAAGGAGTTGCAATACAGCAAATAACACTTAGAAACATTTCCCAGAAATTAATCTTTGCACTGTCGCCTGGAACTGGCGATGCAGGTTTGTGTTACAGTGACCCAAACAAAAAACACGTGGCATAAAAACGCAACAAAAAGCAAGGCAGTGCCGCAATGATCAGCCTTCACGTGCTTTATTTCATGTTTTAATATTACCCAAAGTAGGTGTTTGCATACTATAAATGATGTCCCAAGTGCCAGCACTGTTTCCATCATCAGAATACTCTGCCACCAGCTGACAGCAAAAGGAGAGATATGTATGTATGTCAGAACACATTGAATTAAGAGTCCTGGGCTGGGTCAGGTTGCTGAAACAAGACCTGCAGCGTGCAAAGGAGGCCAGGTGTACCATCTGAACCAGACACCATAAAGATACCTTCTGTAGCTGGTTGAGATTTATTCTTTACAACAGCCTTTTCAGCATTTGGGAGTGTGCAAAGTGGCCCACTACTGGCACAGAAACTCTTCTGTAAGGCAGGACCACGTGCAACCATTCATGTGTGGGTCAAGCACACACACAAACACACAATCAGAAATGGAAGCTCCAGAAAAAGCCTCCAAACACCATCCCGGGGACAACAGTGAAATCAGGAAGCACATCTGGCTTACTTTGGTCAGCCTCTCCTGAAATTATTATCTCCTCCAGTCACTCTGGGGAGAGCTGGCAACTACAGGGAAAACAGGTCAAGAAGAAGGTACCCCATGTTCTCCAGCTGAGAAATATCTGAAATATTTTTTCATAATAAACACTAACAAGATTTTAGGGTTTGCAAATTATCTATGATTTTTAAAGGCTTCAGACCTTGTCTGCTAGGAAATGCAATTTTATTTTTTTCAGCTAGTCTCTTGCAGCCCATCTGTTACTGCCAAGCAGAGCTAGACAAATATACGATAGCTATCTCCAAATTGTTCTTTCCCATTTTTACCAAAGGAAAAAAAGTAGAGGAAAAATAAAAATAAAAGCTTCTCTTTTGAATAGATTGGGATAAAAGAGCCCTTTCTTATTCAATGTGAAAGTAGCAAAATGGTCTCAGCTTCAGGTAAAGTTCTGAGAGTGTCATGAATACATCTCTAATGACAACCATTAATAAACTATGTCATTCATATAACCCAGCAGCTGACAATACAAATAAATTCAGTCAGTGACGCAGAACTGCGTCAGTTACTATGTGGCTGTAATACAAATGTGACTGGATACCACAGAGACTCCACGTAGCCTAAGGAAGAGATGCTAGACCCACTGGACAAACAGGGTTGGTATCTCTCACCAATCCCTCCAGATAAGCAGTTGAAAATCTTCTCTTTTCAAGAATAATCCTGTGCTGCTGTCAAGCTCTTATAAGTTCCACATATACACGTAATGGAAGATTGATGGAGGTGTGAGAGGGAAGGATGTTAGAAAACAGGAAAAGGACTGAACACATCTTTCCATGCTTTCTGACCTTCAGTCTCACAGTGCATCCTATTGTTGAGCTATTTTAGAAGAGAGGACTAAACTAGCAATGGTTGTATTTTCTTGCCTTAATTTATTTACAAAGGATCACAGCACCAGATTCAAATAGTGTCTTTTTACACAAGAGAGCAAGTGAAGTTCCTGGTGATTTGCAGTCCAAAAAATGCCTCAGTAATATTTGCTGCATTTGGTATATAGGTCCCACCCACTGTCCTGACAAGTTACAGATCATGAAAAAATATTCAGCCTCCTGGAATTCCCTTTGTGCAATGAAACATTTGGCTTCATCCTGACATATTCTAAAAAGGCTTTTTTAGCTGCTGACTCCCCCATATCAAACAGCAGGGAAGTGACTCATGGGAAAAATAAAGCACTTGGGGATCTTTTGGATTAAGAGCCCATAGGAAGGTATGAATACCACAAGTGCTGTTTCTGAATAAACTCTGGAAAGGCTAAATTGAGGTGTTTGCTCTGGTTTCCCAGACTGCAGAAGGGTCTTTCTGACTGCAGAGGGCTTCTACTACAAAACAAATCACCAAGACTCTCAGAAGAGGCTGCACACCTTGGGGCAATGTAGTCAGTTACAACGATGGTACCAAAGCCTGGCAATGCTACCGAAACAAAAGACAAATGAGGTAGTTAAACACTCCAAAGTGAAATCCTTGGAAGAAATGTTCCAAGCACAGAGCAGAGAAGTGACCCAAATGGCACTTGTTTTGTTTCTCATCTCAAGAGCTCACAGACTAGGTGAGTTAGAAGAGGTGTGTGTTCACTGGCTTCAGAGCCACCTTTGGAAAAGAAACAGCCCAGCTACTGAAGAGCCATTTAAACTCTGTGCCTGTGAATGGGCTGGGGAAACTGCTGAAAACACCTTGGCTAATTACGGCTGATCAGTTCAAACAACAGGCCTCTTTCCAGAGGTCCTGCATCTAAAGAAAATATAGCAAAAAGGAAAAAATTGTTGACAGGTTCTTAATGGCATGCTGCCTTCTTGTGCAGCTCCAGAAGCTGCTGGGAAGAGCTGGGTGTCAAATGGAATCGCAGAAGAAATAAGGAGCTTGTTTAAAACAACAAGATACTTTGGTGGCCTAATGGCAGTGGCACAGGCTTTATAAAGGAAGAACAGTCATTATATGTGGCAAAATAAAGAACACCAATCCCCAAGAAAGAATCCACCAGTCTGTGATACCTCCAGTTTAAGACAGGTAACAGGAGGAAACACTGGTGTGTTAAAGTTTACAGTTAATGAAGAGTGTCAGCTCTGTTGCACTTATAATTGCCCTCTCCTGGCTGTTTGAAATACTGTTTATTCTACTTTGATTTGAATCCTCCCCACCCTCCCAACTCCTAGGTTGGAGAATGGGGACAGCCAACTTTGCCAGCCCAGAAAACACCCACTTGGAAGAACTTGCAGAGTTTGCAACTGGAGTTGCAACATTTTCTCAGTCACAGAGACCAGGGCCCGACTTAAATAGAACTTAGAGACATGCTCACAACAACAGAAGAGTGTTCAGCCAGCTGCTTACATGTTTTGCAAACACAGGTGATACCTCTGCCTTAAGGGAAAGAGCATTGCCAGCTCTCTAAATTTAGCTTCTGATGCAGACAATTACTGGGGGGGAGTATGCTAAGACCTAAGGATTCCTGGATTTGAAACTCATGAAACTATCCTGAAAATGGAAGTATACTCCATTCTCATCTTTGAAATCAAGCTGCCTTTGAACAATGTGATCCTCACACAGATTCCATGTAGAGCTGAGACCGCTCCAGTTGCCAAAATCTGCCATTTTTTCCCAATTTCCTCCAAGGAAGTCAGAGGGAGGGAAGGCCTCTTGGCTGCTCTAAGTGCTATACGGGTTGCATGGTGCACCATGAGCTATGCAATGCATAGGAAACCAGTGCAGGAGGCATGCTCTGCAGATTCTTGGGAATGGCAAAGGCAGTAGGTAGTGCAGGTACCCAGGGATGCAATAAGGATGTGAGGGATGAGCTTCCATAAATGGCAATGGAGGTAAACCATGAGGCAGGGGAATGTGTGGAGTGGGACACACACAGGCAACCAAGGTAGAGCAAAAAGACTTTGTCATATGGGGAAGAGATGGGAGAGACAAACTGGAACAAAGAGGCAACTAGAGCTAAGAGAACTTCTCAGGGAAGAGAAGGTGAAGGATTCTGCATTTGCAGTTTACCAGCAGCTTGGGGCTATAGCCAACTGCTGCTTGCATCCAGATTCAGATTTGAACAGAAGCTGGTGGCAGCTGCTGAGCAATGTCTGCGCTTACAGAGCAATGATGACATCCCAGAGGAGAACATCAGCTGCCTTATCTCAATCCAGCCTGGAGGCCACTGTCCAAGTATAGCTTCTTCATCCTGGGCAGGGGAGGTGTCAGCTGCCATTTAGCCCAACAAATACAATTTTTGAACAAGTTTGTCACTTTCAGAACAACAGTCCTGCAGCAGCCTTGACCACCACAATGCCCAGGTTCAGACACACAACAGAGAGAAGGAGTGGTAGAACAGAAGTGACTTCATCATGAAAAGGTAGCGTAAGGACGGGATTATATCACCCATATGGCTACTTTATAGGGCATTTCTACCTTACTTTCTGTCATCACTGTAACAAAAGAGACTTTACAGAGTGAAAGAGGTGATGCACCATAATTCTTTCACATGCCTGCCCCCCAACTGTAGTGAAAAAGAATGGCAATGGTAGACAAGATCAGGCTCATACCAGAGACTTTGTCAACATGGGTGTATCAAGAGAATACTCCTAATACAAACTGGCATCTGCAGAACTGCACCTGTGTCAATGTAACTTATTTTCAGTCAACTCCCTCCCACCAAAACTTTCTCCCTTCAAAGTGAATGTGTGCTGGCATAACCACATTTACCCAACGCTAGCTAAACCCAAGCATTTACAGTAACATTTTCACAGAAATCATATCTCATTAGCTCCTTCCTGAGGGAAGGAGGCTGAGGAGAGAGTAATAAATTGGAAACATCTCCCGTTCTGCATAGAAAGAAAGTGAAAGGAGCCAAGAGGCCAAGATATAAAAAGATGGCTTTTGAATGTATATACAAGTGATGAACATTTGCTCACTGAAGTAGATCATGAGATCCCAGCAACAGCTACCTGTCCTGATGCCAATGATCTCTGTGAGGGAGTGGCAAATGCTCATTTCCAATTTGCATTCTGAGGAGAACAAGTGCTATGTACAACAAGAGGTAAAAGAAGGGTGTCTCTCCCAGGATGCAAACTCTGTTCTTGGGCCCTTCTGATGGACACAGTTTGCCTAAGAATCTGATGCTGAAAGGGAATTTTATTTCACTAGTATTGATTCCCACTGGCTTATTCCAGCTGAAGAATTAAAAAAACCATACCAAACATAAAAGGACAAATAACTAGGGCAACTAACTTTTCAGCCCACAGCCCCATGACCAATTTTCATGTCAAGAGCCTTCTATCAGTTGGGTTTTTTGCCAACTGATTTTGGACATCTTTACATTTATAATTGCAGTCATTATAAATGAAACACAGTAAATAAATGCAATATAAATGTAATCTACGTAAGTTTTTCTAGAATTGCACCGCAACTAGTTTCAATATTAATTTATTACATTTCCATATATATAAAAAAGATCTCTTTTCACATTTCTTTAATTTGCCAACTGTTCCTCAACAATATGTAGATTCCATAGTAATTATTACAGCATTAGATGAAGATGTTAAAAAACCCCTTCAAATTGATTATTTTTAATACTTTTTGCATAATACTTTAACATCAGGATTCCAGCCATTAGCACCAATTAATTTGTTCAGAATTAAATTGTAAAAGACATATTGATCATGGAATAAGACTTCCCATAATACCCAGGTGACAGTAACATGTCCAATTATTCTGGTATAGAGCCCAATTTGATGGTTGAACAGGATTGGTTTAGAAACCAATATCCCACCTTACAGAGACTGATCAGCAAAGAATTCAGTATCTTTTAATAATGTATTTCACTGTTTTACCACGCACTTATGTCTTTAAAATGAGCATCTTGCTTCTAGGTTTACCTTTGCTACTTTATCTTCCAGCACTTAGACTCATATCTTTGCCTGGCAGGTTAAAACCCCTCCTGCTCTATTCATGCAGTGACACCTCACAGCAATGTCACTTTTTGGTTTTGTATTTAATGACAGACTGCATCTCTTCCAGCTTATTCTACAAGGCAGGTTTTAAAGAATCAAGTGTTCCTGTATCACTTATTCTCTTTAGGTTTTGAAAGTCTTTTACAAAAATTTCCATACAAGACTTGGATATGATGTCTGTTAGTGATCTCACCACTACAGAAGATCTCCCTCTGCTCACATCTTTCATTTTCCTGCTGATACATCAAAGAAGAATGTATTTATTCTTTTTTGCTGTAGCAGCACAGTGAGGACTTAGATGCAGCTAATTACTTCACCTAACTACCACCTCATTTTGGGAGACAGCACCTCCCAGGGCACAGTTTCTCTCATTCTGTACATGTGACTTACATTCTTCATACTCCAAACATGACCTTGTCCCTGGATGGATGCAATCATTACTTTGAATGCAAGCAATTTATCAAGCAATTCAGATCCTTCTGCAGAGCCCGTCTGTCAGTAGTGTTTTATCAAACCACCCACCTTCTGTCACTGCAAACTTTCTCCTCAGTGATTTCTTTGTTCTTCTTGACAGCCACTAAAGGCATGGAATAGTGCTGAGCTGAGGGCAGGAGGTCAGGAGCCCTAATGAGAAACAGCCCCTCTTGTAAGGGGTAGCAACATATGAACATACTTTGTTTGTCTAGTTCACTTTTAATTTATTAATAATTTTAACTGGAAGAAAGTCTTACTGAAGTTTATATAAATCAACCATCTTTATATATCAGATTTTTGAATTTAGAAGAGCAGTATCAAGTTTATGTGAGTAGCATTATAATGAGTAGCATTAGATAGATTACTGACCTTTGAAATTTATGTATGGAGCTACTTATTGGCTAGTCATTGTTTCTGTCTGAACAAAAGGCTTAGAGTTTATAAATACCGAGTTATCATGTTTGTTTCCTTTCCTGACTGGCAAAACTAAAAATTGCTTGATTTTTCTTTAAAAATAGAACAAGAGCAATTTTAATTTCTAAAACTGACCTTGAAAAGTGAACATCAGTGTTTTGGAGGCTACAAACAAAAATTATTAAGAGTTACTGATTTAAGTCTACTGCTTTCACAAATTCCATTTTCTCTGGAATCTGTTGATCCATTAAAGTCTCTATTGAAGATGCAAAAAAATAACATCAGAGCAGAGTCTACTTAAGGAAATCATCCCTTCTCATGTCACTTTGAGAAGAGCAAAACCTTGTTCTTTCTTGTATCTGTGCTTGACAAGTGAACTGCCAAACAGGATTAGGCCACTGGTTAATTCAGCCCAAGTATTTCTGGCAATGCCCAGTCCTTTTTTAAAAAATAAAGCTCATGAACAAATTGCAGATAAAAAATCTGTCTGAGAAGTAAATTGTCCTGTTCACACATGTTCTTGGGACAAATCAAAAGAAACTAATGTCACTAATCAAAGAATGACTGTGGAAAGAGGCTGGTCATACCTGTGCCAAATCTTCTCAAGGACGGTGTGTTGCCCCCCCCAATCTCCATCCCTGCACCCCTTAGGATTCTCTGTCAGCATGTCAGCCTGTCTGACCACGTCCTGCAGCATGCAGACACACTGGGCCAGGTCCTAGGAACTTCAGAAAGCACCACCCACCCTGTCTGGGCTTCACTATCTGCTCTTGTTTATGGGAGAATGAATCTAATATTAAGGGAGCCTCAGGTAGGGTGGATATACCTACAGAAAGTACTCCTTGGGAGGCACTGTTCATTGTAAGCCCACTGGAAACACCCTACCTATGGAGTAATACCTCCATGCCACAACTTTCTTCCAACACCCACAGCTACCCCAACCCATTTTCACATCTGTCTGAGCTTTCTACACGTTTTCTTGCCCATATCCTATGCTTATATATTTTCTGTGCAGCATTTTACTTTGGGCTTGCACTTCCCTAGAGCCCTGAGCAACAGCAGTGACCCCTTCTTCCTTAATCTTAACATTCATACTGCCTCTTTTCCCAGAAGATCAGACCAAAGGCTCATGGCAATATAAGTTACTACATTCACTTAACTACAGGAAGTCTTCATACAGTCTGGTGTTTTACATTGCAGTTCTACTGAGAAGGGCAATATATTTCTGCAAACACAGGAAATAAAGATACTTATGACTATTTAAATTAACTTTGATCTCCCTTTTCCTTTGAGATTCAAGTCAGTTTTGGGGAAGGGCTTCATGGGCTCTGTATACCAGGAGCTGAGGCCACTTTATTTCTCAAATGAGATGTTATCACAGGCATTTCCAAGCAAGGGCAAGAAGCAGGACTGCTCTGCCATTGAAAAGCTGCAGGTGCCTAAAATTTCTCGGATTTAAAAACAGTGTAATATACAGCTGGATCAGTAAGAAAATCTTTGCTATCCAATTTGACAGTCAGTGCCTCTAGGGGCAGGTAGGAAAGTTTGGAGCAGCTTAGGAGTGGAGAGCAGACAAAGAGTTCCACTGTCATGTAACAGAGGCACAGCCAGAGAGACAGAAATGTGTGGTCACTGTATGGAAACCAAACTGCAACAAAAGCAAGGGGATTTTCAAGGCCAAAGCAACAAAGAGATACATGATTGTAACTCCACAAGAGGGACAAACCTGAGGTCCTGCCTCAGGTGAGCTTTGAGTGGGAGTCTGCCTATATCTAGATGGAGTAAAACTGCCTACAGATTCGGCCCAGTATAAGATACCAACAGAGATGCTTAAACCGATTTGCTGAGGAAGGTAACGCTTGCTGATACCTCCACAGTCTCTCCATTCCAGTCATAACTTGACAATGTTTGTTGTTCAACTGCACGTGTTCAGTGAGGCAGCCCTGCACTTCCTACCGCGAGGCCGCAGGACGCGCGAGTGAGTTTTTCAGGTGAGCCCTGGCATCCACCTCTTTCACACATCACACGTTCACCATCTGTGTTCTCATCTTCGGCCTGGCTGCCACCCCTCGCTCAGGCTGCTGGGAGGTTTAGAAAGGCAGATGTTTTCAGTCTCTGTGGGGTCTGGTTGCAGGGGCTTTGGAAGTTACAGTACCTTAGGCCAGTGTTGTCTGGGATTCAATATTGCATTAAGTGGTGACACATTGTGGGCAGGTGGGATCTTATTATTGCATTATGGAGGCTGCTGCTTCCCTGAACAGGCTATGTTTTGTGTGTGAAGCGGGCCCACACCTGCTGGAGCTGGGACCTGGAAATGCGGAGGACGGAAGGCATGAGTCTGTGGTTTCCTGCCGTGAGGGGCATGTGCCTGCGGTGGGGCATGCGCACGGGGCTGCTCTCCGCCGAACGGCTGCGCTGTATGAAAGTGCCACCAACGTGAGGGTAGTGTTCTGTCTCCAGGGTTGAGGAGGAGAAAACGGAGGACGCCAGTCTTCTCAGGGGGCTGTACCTCGGGAGGGAGTGCTGAGAAGGCCTGTCCTCCTCCAACTGAAAAAGACCAAGAAGAGTGGAGGAAAAGGTGTCAGGCAAAGACTTGACTCGCCCCTGGTTTGTGATGCGCATGCTGCGGACATCTTCGCTGGCGGATGAAAAATGCTTTTGCTCTACATGGGGCCTTACTTACTGCTCTATGGCTATCAATTCCCAGGGGTGCTATGGGCACCATGGAAGCCTGTCATTACAGGGGGTCAGCCATGCTCTCCCCAGCCACACACAGACCAGAGTGACATCAGCAGCGCCAGGCTCTGCTACTCTGTCCCCTCCTCTGGCTCTTCAGGCCACACGCCTCACCTTTCTGTTCCACTGGCATTGTTCATCTTGGCATGCCATTAGGGTACTCATAGATCTTGCACATAGGTAACAGTCAAACTCTGAACACATTTGGAAACCGCATGTATGATAAAAGGTGAAACACCTGGTGCTAAAATGATTACATGTGTTTGAAAGTGAGGGATTCTCAGGGGCTCTTTCAATGAGTCATTAAAACTCACTCCAGGGATTTGAAAAGGCAAGTTTGGGGGCTGTTAGCAGACTTTTCTCACACTTAGACTGCTGGCCTCCTGATACACTTTTATATTGCGTACCTGCAGGGGGAGTGTTAATGCTTCCAGTTTTGGTAAGCAGAGGACAGACAGCAGCTGGACAGGCAGGCAGAGTATAATTCTCCTTTCAGTGAGAAATTCAAAACACAGAACCACGGGAGGACAGGAGGAGAAGATGCACTCTTAGGGCCCTTTTCTGCTTCTGTGACCCTGGGATAGCCAGGAGAGGGATGAAGTATACCCACTGAGGACAGTTTGTGTCAGGATGAGATCGAAGTCCCTACCTTCCCTTTATGCACTGAATGGAAGACAGAGGCATTATGGGAATGACTTCAGATCCATCACCCTGAAAGTGCTAAGCCCTTCCTTCCCTTTCTACCTCTTTTATGAAACTAGCATTTTCACAAGGGTCAGCAATCTTAATCTCCAGAACCAGACCTTTTTTCCTGGAACCACATTTTTCCTTTCAAAAGCATTCCCTTCTTTTTGCTGCATTTCTTTTCAGGAAGTACCTGCAGGTGAAATGTGGAAAGGCGATACTGGATTTTCTTTAAGTGAAAACTGCTCTCCTTACCTTACTGGAGATGTTGCCCTCGCACTAGAAAAAGAGCTGAATGTCATCCAATGTCATCTCTTTCCTGTCACCTTCAATATCTTTGCAGTACTTTGAGGCAGATATCTTATCTTCAGAAGTGCCTGAGCGCTACTCAGTTCGTGGTTGGCATTAAATGGGAAAAGCAATTATTCACAGTCCTAAATGTACTGCATGTCACTGCACAGATCAGAGTCTCAGATAATAATAATGTAATGCTGTCATACAGAATACTTGAGAGAGACAAATAAAATCTAGACAGCAGCTCTAATTTCTCATAAAGACAACCATCTCTTCTTTGCATAGATAGTGTAGAAATTCAGTCCTGGGTGTACTGCAAGCTGCACATTGCAGGCATTACTGGAATTTTTATTCCTAATTTTTGCTCCACATTTGGGTTCAGAATTTTGTATGATTTCCAAGGTATATATCATCCCAACATGATAAAGACTTCTCAGATCACAAAGGATCATTCCAGCTACCCAGAGAGTCCTCCTCTACAGCACAGGACCAAGGACTTTGCCCAGGCCATGAAGGAGCAATTACAATACCCCATAAGCAAGAGCACTTTGGTATTGCTGCCTCCAGGATGAAGCTGAGTTTACAGACATGCCACCTTTTCTCACTGATGCTCTAATGGTTAAATTACTTAGTCAGTGCTAAAGGTGCTGCCTCCCCTTTATCCCTTTGCAGCTATCAGGTTGGGCCACCTTCCATCAGGCCTATTCTGCTCTGTTTGGACAGGATCAGTAGGTCACCTTGTATGTGAAATCCCAGGAGAATGCGATGTTGATAGAACTCACTATATTTTACAGGTATAAAATGTAATTAGGAATATCTATTGAGCTTAAGGTTTTGATTGATAATACCTGATATATATATCCATATATTTTTACATCTATATATATATAAAAAGAGCATATATTAACATTACTTCTACTATCATCCTTTTGCTGAACTTTTATTCCTAACACATGAATGGACAGGGACCCTGAACCTAAAGAGTGTAAGAGAACTCTACATTCATCCTTCTCCATCAGTTGAAAAGTGCCTCTTCTCATGTGGAGGGAAGACAGAGGAGCTGACTGTCAAAGAATCACATCATCTACAACAGGTATCAAACACAGCTCAATGGGAATTACATGGAGTGAGGAGCAGTGAATCTTCTCCTCCTCTGCCAATGCCCATTTCTCACCACTGAGAAATGGTCCCTCAGGTCCCCTCAGGGCAGTCCACAGATGATGCTGTAGAAGGGAATGGAAACCAAGACACACAGCACCTTTTCCCCTGCTGCCCTCTCAGGCTTGAGACATGGACAATTTTAAGCAAATCCACTTGTGGCATTCTCCTGGCTGTGGGAGAAAAGAGGCCGAAGACAGCATCAAGATGATTTTGAAGAGTGATTCTAACTACACAGCTGAGTTGGTGAGAAAAAATATACCAGTACCTCTTCACATTGGGATCTCTTCTAACAGATGAACTCTAGGACTGTAAGAGATAGACTAAGCAAATGCTTTCTGAACTCTGCAGAATATATTCCAGAATAGGTAAAGCAGAGTTAATACCATCTCCCACTTTCATTTTCTACTTCTCTTGTGTTTTTTTAGGTGTGATATCATTTGGACAGGCATGTTTTAGGCAGGCAAATCCCAAAACATTTTGTACAATGTCAACTGCACTGGCAGCAGGGGAGATTGAGAGTCAAGAAATACTTATGAGCACAGACCTATTGTGAGAGTTAATTTCTAAAACTCATACATGTATGAACACTTGTAATTCCTGTCAGTGCAGAAGGCAGCAGTAAGTTGCCATCTCTGCCAAGTATCAGTGAATTTATTCAGCATACTTAAGAACTTGACAGATTTTTAAATTATACTGTGAGGTGTGGATTTAAATTATTTCCAACAATAACAGCAACCCTATGTCAGGATTAATATGTAAACAGAAGTGCAGGTTCAATCTTCTAGTCATTTTTCATCTTTTTCTACAGCTTTATCTGCACACTAGTGCATAAAAAAAAAGCTGAGTCTTATTAGTACATCCCTGAAATGCATATATTAAAGCAAACCCTTAGAGCTCTGTTAAACAGATGTATTGAGTGGGACGCAGAGAGAAGGGCTTCAACAGGACATAGTTTCTGTTCTCTCTCTATACCAGGTCTCCCCATGAGATCTAGGCACCACTGCAGCCATTTTCTTGGCATCTGAAACTGGGAGATACCTAATATGTGAGAATATTTGGGTCAGAAACTCCCTCAGGCTATTCAGAGCCTGCTCTGTACTTGACTTACCTCACAGCAGCATCTGATCATTCTATGCTCCCTCTTACACCCACAGAGTTTTCACGAGGACAGCACCAACTCTCACATTTGTGCTACAATATCTGTCTTCCGAAAGACTGACATATTTGAAGAAACATCTAAGTTCTAAATGAGGATAACTCAGGGAACTAAAGGCTGGTCAGCCTAAAAAGGACATGGAGCATTTCCAAACATATGAAGGAGAAGAAGGTGCAGTCATCATGGGTATATGAAGGAGAAATCATGTCTGATGAACCTGAGAGCTATCTGTGCTGAGAGTACTGGGTGAGAGGTTGTTTATCTTGACTTTAGTAAGGTTTCTGACACTGTCTCCCATAACTTCTTCATAGACAAAATGATGAAATATGGGCTAGATAAGTAGATAGTGAATTGGACAGAAAAGTGGGTGGGCTCCTGGTCATAAAACATGGTGTTTGGAGAAAAAAACTCCAGTCATTAGGGGTGTAGCCAGAGGCTGATAAAGCAGCCACTACTATTTAACAACTTAATTAGTGACTTGGATGATGGGACAGAGTGCACCTTCAGCAGATTCACAGATAACACAATACTGGGAAGAGTGACTGACACACCAGAGGGTTGTGTTGAAATTCAGAGGTGCCTGGATAGGCTGTTGAAATGGGTAAAAAGGAATTTTACTAAGTTCAACAAAGGGAAGCGTGAAGTCCTGCATGTGGGCAGGAACAGAACATGCTGGGGGCCATCTGTTTGGAAAGCAGTTTGACAGAGAAGAACCTGGAGGTCCTGGTGGACTCTAAGCTGAACACAAGCCAGTAAGGTCCCTTTGGGGCAAAAAGGGCCAACAGCCCCTCAGGATGCACCAGGAGCGCTGCCAGCAGGCTGAGGGACATGGTCCTTCCCCTCAGCTCAGCACTGGTGAGTCACACCTGGAGTGCTGTGTTCCAGATCTGAGCTGCCTAGTACAAGAGAGGCACAGACACACACTGGAGATAGTCCAGCAAAGGGTCACACAGATGATGAAGGGACTGGAAGACCTTACATTTGAGGAAAGGCTGAGAGAGCTGGGACTATTTAGTCTGGAAAAGAAAAGGCTCAGGGGGATTCTTATCAACATTTATAAATACCTGATGGGAAGATGGATCCAGACTCTTCTTAATGATGTCCAGTGAAAGCAAAAGAAGAAATGGACAGAAATCGAAATACAGGAAATTCCATTTAAACATAAGAAAAAGTTTTTTTTACCATAACAGTGATTGAACACTGGAACAGGTTGCCCAGAGAAGTTGTGGAGTCTCCACCCTCAGAGATATTTTGACTGGACACTGTCCTGAGCAACCTGCTCTAGGTGATCCATCTTGAAGCAGAGGGTAGAACTAGATGATCTCTAGAGGTCCCTTCCACTCTCAGGTGTGCTGTGATTCTGTGACAATCCAGAAATCCCTGTCTTTCTGCCAGTTACAAGTGATGGCACAGAGACTAGAGCCAGAGAATGGGGAAACAGAAGGAAGCATTAGAGTAGGGATTCCCCATTTGCTTTCAGGGAGTATTCTACTGACACCAAAGGATGATCACCAGTTTTCGGGACACCACAATGAAGTGACAAATGGGTACAACAAAGCCTATGACTTTAGTCATGGTAGTTCTGCATTTAGTGGAATTTTTACCTATCTTAAAGGCTCAGTTCATTTTTAAAGATAAGAATGATTTACTCACCTACAAACATACATACACACACAACTTAATCACAGTTTTAATCAAATCCAGAGAAGCGCAAGCATGAGCTACAGGAAACATCTGTAATTGCTAATGAGGCCTTCAGTATTATCACTAGTTAAGTCCTTGGTCAACTTCTTATTGGTGTCCTAGCCATCTGTCTCTCCATATTTGCCATACCTAAGGAAAACAGGCTTCTACTTTCCTTTAGGCACCAAGTCCCTTCGAGAGTTAATAGCTGGTTTTGTGACAGCAAATGGAAAAATAAAAGTATAACTGCAGAGCTGCAGTAGCAACTAAAGGATCCAGACATCCAAGGAAGAACAACTAAATGCCAGTCAGCCAGTGTTGGTCTGTATGTACAAAGCTAGGCCGAGGAGTAAATAGAGGGTATTTCAGAACACAGGAACAAAAAAATGCAGTTTGCTGGAGAGCAAAGGCTGTCTAATATGCTACCAGTAATCACCCCCAATCCCATTCATTTACCTTTTTTGCTTGTGATATTTTTAAATATCACTGTGCAGTGATAAGAAGTCTTTGTGCTGCATCATACCCAACTCCCCGAGTCATTTCACAGAGGGCTGGTATGTGCTATGGCCAAGAAGAGCTCTCCAGCCTTCTTTAGCCACACTAAATATGTCAGTGAAGTGTCCCTGCTGGTTTTTACAGCTGGTTCTTTTCAACTGGCTCTTACCATATTCATTGCATCTTGCAGATTTTGCACTGACCAACCCCAAAAGTGTACAGACACAGCAAATTCAGACACAGATCCTTCTCAGTCTGCCAATCTTGCCTTAAGCAATCCCTAGATATCTGGGGCATTCAACATAATGGCTTTATACAGAAAACACCTCCACCTAGCAACCTTGCAACTGGAATGCAATCTCCAAGAGAAGCTCGAGCTGCTTCTATTCCATGCTCAGTGGGAGAGTCCCACTAGTGCCTGCTGCCAGCACTTCTATCCTTCCTGTAAATGCTGCAGCCTCATACACCTTAGCAAGGAACACCTTGCCTGGCAGGCAAAGATTTGCTTTGATTCCTTTTACACAGATTCTTGTCTTGTTCATGTTTTTTTCTTGTGCTTCTTAGGGATCCAGAGAAGAGAAGAATCTGGGCAAGACCTGAACAGAAGGATGTTCTCTTAACATGCTCCAGTCCAGCGAACAGTTCTTGGGAGAATAAGCTCAAGAGGGAAGGGGAAATAAAATTACCATCTTCCAGACAGGAACAAGCAGACTGCACAAATGTCTGTCATAGGAGGATATTACTGTGTACATGACCCAAAACTTGCCTGTGTTTTGCTGTACTTATGAATCCCACGTGCATAAGAGATCTTCATCAACATACAAATACAAAAAGCTCTTATGAGAACAGTCTGATTGTCTCTTGCACTGAACACTGTGGGATAGCCTTCTTCTGAAAAATGAAGATAAGATATCACAGGATCTCAGAGCCTAGTGTATAATATTTTTCCAGATAATCTAATAAATTACCTCCCACTAAAAATTGAACTGCTTTACAGCATCAGGGACCACAGGAAAAAAGCAAAACTGAAAAAAAAAAGCCCTCTACAACTGTATGGAAAAAACACAGTAGGTAAAGAACATTTCTGTGAGTAAATACATAGTAACAGCAACGCCTCTCACTGAAGTAAGGTTGATGGGATGTATGTGCTGGCTACTCTGAGCTTTTTATTAGGTGTTTAGAAGACAGTTTTATTTCAGGGAGTTGTTTTATGATTTGCATTGCTGTGGGCCTCTGCAGTGCTGATGTGTGACCAGATTAAAGGGCATTCTCTTGCCATACACTGCGGTTGCTGCTGAGAAACTATGTGGAGAAGATTTGCTAGCAACACCTCCATACGACTAAGCAGTTATTAACAAAACACTGTGGGAGAGCATAAGAGGAGTGACTAGAGATACCCACAATCACAGCTGTGCTCTCCTCTTGTCCCTGTACCAAAATGGCTGAAAGATCTTCATAACAGTATGTCCTTAGAAGGACGTCACTGGCCATAGGGAACACTTCTAAGGTGTTCACAACATTTGCCAGCACTGTCAGAAGAGTTTTACAAAAGCATCCGTGCTTGGAATCAGATTTCTCCAGCACAGGACATTTCCTAATATGATGCTATGCTAGACAACAAGGTACAGACCCAGGGATCTTACCTGTCTCTGAGGACCAGTAGGTTCAGATTCTCGTCTCCTTTGTCGGAGAGCTGGTGCTGAATGTAAGGGGGAGTGGGCTGGACTTCCTGTCTGCTGTTCATGTCTACTGTCAGACACTGTTTGAGAAGGTCCTTCATGTCTATGGGAACTGTCCTCCTCAGTCACAGGCTGCATACCCCGACTTCGCCCATCATGAGTCTTCGGCCTGACTGCAGCATCTGCCCCCAGGCGCCTTCTCTCTTCCCCATCTTCAATAGGCCTTAGTTCCTCAGGCTCCTCATCTGTGGTTCCAGAGGTGCTTGGCTCAGCACCAGGGTGAAAGTCCTTCAGCTCTGTCTCCTTATCAATGATAACCCATTCCTTGCTGTCAAAGTCCTCCTCCTCGGCGAGCGGCACCGAGCGGAAAGCATTGCTAAGGGCTTCGTGTTCCACGGATGCAGACACGTCCATCCTGCCGCTCGCCTGCCGGTCAGCCTGGCCAGTATCGATGGACAGCATCTGGGCTGGCTGCGAGGAGCACACGAGCCGCGATGGAGAGCCAGGGATATCCATTCGAGACCTAGAGACACAACAAGAAGCCATTAAAATACATCAGGTTTGGGGTTAAAGACAGGGATTGTAAAAGAAAACCTGTATAATTCTTCTCATTCATTTCTTGGTACATTTCAGAAAGACAGGTTTAAGCAAAAATATTTCTTTAGAACCTACAATGGCATGAAGAAGTGCTTCAGTAAGACAGCCAACTCAGCATCTCTTTCCCCTCTGGATATGACTATCCATGGCTTCCTCAAGGTAAAAAGACTCTGATAATAACCATTTTCCCCCAACAACACCTTTCCCCTTTGTTAAGTTCTACTGGCTTGTGAAAAAAAACCCCAAACCATGTTCTGATCAATGTTTCTCATTTGGCCTGCATCTGCTGCTTGCTTTGCTTCTCCGTCTATGTCAGAGGCCAGCAGCTTGCTGAACAAAGTCAGAGAGTGCAGGGCAACTGCAGTGTGTTTTCAACAAGGATCATCTAGAAGCCTTGCAGCCTCTTCTGGGGAAAGCTTTCCATGTGTGAGACATCAAAATTTTTGATGAAGAAAGGGGAAGTAGAGAAGGAGGTGAACCAAAGGTCAATGTAGATAAAGTTGTGAGCATTGCCTGCTAATCAATGATTAGGTTGGTCTCAACAGTCAATCCTCAAGACTGCTAAAAAGCAGCAGGAGGCTACAGAGGGGGAACAAACCTTCTTTCATGTGCATCTGCTTTTCCATCAGCTGTGGAGAGCCGCTCTGACTCAGGGCTGTTGACGCGGCGGTAGCGGAGGGAGCGCACTTGTGCGGTCGGGGACTCCGGAGGCACTCGGACAGGGGAACTGGGGCACACCCCGTTTCTCTGCTCCTCTTCTACCATGCACTGAGTTTGGAAGAGGTAAACACAAAGAGCTTCAAGATCTGGCCAAAGACATTGATTTCTCATCCATCACTGCTGCTCTGAGCTTTCTCCCATGCACTTTCAGCTGCATTTTCACAATCTACACAAGCAATGTCTGAAGGGATGCAAGGGTCCCTCTGCCCTGGCAATCAGCTAGTATTAAAATAAGGTATGGATTTTAAACCAATTCAAATATTTAAACATCTTTACAAGGTGGCTTTTGCATTTCAATTACCCTGAGTCTTGACCCAAAGGAGTTCTCATTAGTTAATCTCCTGCAAACACAAACCCTAACTGCTTATCCAAGATGTCTAAGAGCCTTGTTTGCCAACATTCATTTATGCAGAGTCCACGCATTACACTGCAATGTACAAACTTTTACATCTGATATGACTAAGGCATCTCCTAATTACCAGGTGGTTTGGGTTTTTTATTTGTGTTTTTGTTTGTTTGTTTAAATCTCGGTCTTCTAAACAAAGTCCTCCATGACATCCACTCAACCACAATTATCTCTAAGAGCTTTCCACAGACCCAAGGCGATGCAGGGAGCTGAACATGCACATGGACACTATATCAGTACATATTTCCTCTTTTATATGGCCTTATTAAATCTGACTTTTTTTTCATTTAGCAGCAGACAAGGAGGAAAAGTAAGTTACCAACAGAGCAGCCCTCTGTCCTTCCACAGTGCTGATTCTCCTTGGAAGAGAGGGCCTGCTCAGGCAAAAGCACAGAGGCAGAATGGTCCAAGGGCTACACCAACAGCATAGGATTTGCATTCAACACTGCTGTGTTGCCAGCCATGCAGTATCAGCTGCTACACACTGCCTCTGTGTGGGGATGTGTCAGGAGAGTGCTTACCCTTCCCTGCTACATGCCCTACATTCTCTTGTCCTCTACTAATGCCAGAGGGTCTGGACACAAACAGCATCTCAGTAAAATGCTGCTGATCCAGACAGTTGCCTTTGTGCATGCAATATGTACATGGCAAGTCAGTCAGTGTCCACAAATCAGCAGACCTAAACCACTCAGGCTGGAGCTGGAATGCATAACTAAAGAGCCTGTGCAGCTAGGGAAAGTGGAGGAGAACTTTCAGGCATTAGAGGAAAAGCAGAATAGATGGTAATGATTTAATCTGTAATCCAATCATGGCCAGAAGGTTAGTGACAAGGGAAGGTCAAACGTGTTTGTGAAAGGAGCAAAATGCTGATGTAACTGTTGTGTAACATCAACTTGGTAAGAGCAGAGAGCTGGGAGATGGTGTGGGAGAACAGTGACCTGTCCCTTAACACAGAAATGGGAGAAGTGGGACAGAAGGAGATCTGAATTGTGTAAACAGGAAAGTAAGGATCATCTTAGAGAGTTATTAGGGACAGAAAACATGGCAAGATCCAGTCATCGTGTAAATACAAAGCGCAAGTGAGGGAGAGCCAGTTAATTCTAGTGTTACAAGACTGGAAGATGCAGGATGTGATGCTGTGGATAACAGAAGCGTTTAAACACACAAGTGCCCTTGTGATTCTGAAAGACACAACAGATGCCTCAGATTACAAGTAGAGGTAAAGCTGTGCCCTTAGGTATCAAATCTGAAGCATCTTTTTTTTCTCCATGTAGTGACGGTTACTTAAATAAAAACTGATCCTCTCCCAGAGAACAGTCAGTGTAAATAAGTCTAGCAAAGCAAAAGGACAGGCAAGAGTCAAACTAAAGATAAAAACCTTCACAGAGAAAAAGAACTTCAGCTTTGGAAAGCTTTCTTCCCTGGGCTTTGCTGCACAGACTGCTGGGTACCTACAGAACCTGTCAGAGCTGGAGTGCTCACTGCCATGCTAAGTAACTCCCTGAGCTCCTTTGGCAGCAACCTGACAACAAATAGCACAGTGCCTGGCAGGAGAGTCACCTGGCTGTGCTGTGGAGCATCAAGAAACCTCTCCTGCCTTTAGCTGCTGTTATGACAGGACTTGTGAATGAGGTACCTAAGACATGACATACAACTAGCACACAGAAAGGACCCCCCTGTGCAAAGTCTGACTGAAGAGCATCAAGGCACCTGGTGGTAGAAATGCACAGAAACACATGCTAGGATATTTCTGTAATACTATTTTTTTTTTTTTTTTAAATATATGTTATGTGAACAGAACTGTCCCTCTATATCAGGCTTTTCTTATTTCATGTACCTTCAAATGAAAACTTCTGGGGATGCAGAGATACCAGTGAGAGATGAAGAAGTAATTTGAATTTGATTCATAATTTCTCAGTGTTGAGGGATGTCCCTGCTAATGTTCCGTACAGATACCATTGATCTGAACTATTTGCATTGGAGAATTTTCAATATGTTAGATTAGATTATTTCTTGTCCATCCATAATATTTTCTAATAAGACTAAGGATAGTGGAGATACCTATGTTGTTGAAATAAGGACTAACTGTACCACTAGAGACTGAAGAGAATTTTGGTCAGCCCCAGAAGACTGATGGATTTAACATGCCAGTCTACAAATGTCCATTAAAGACAGGTTTGTGATGTGAATCTGATAGGCCCTGACAACATTAAGTCCGATGAACATTTGTCTGCTAACAGATTCTGTATGTATCTGATGACCTACCACTAATACTAATTTACTTGCAATATGCAAGTTAATCTGATAAATAAACTATCAGATTCTTATACTTAACATTTACTATGGAATCATCATTCACTGGGGATGCCTCCAAGAAATCAGGTAACATTTACAAGAAAGGACTGAGAGATACCCTAGAGATTATGAGGAAAATCAACTCAAGTACAGACATTTGATGTAAGCTAAAGAAGGTCAGTATGATCTTGGAATGCAGAAATATGAGAATATTAAGTAATAGTTTCTCTCACTCTTCACAGGGGTGAAACCATTGTTAGATGCTCCTTATAGGTTGTTCTACCCTTAGAAAAGAAAGTTAAAAAAGGAAGTAAAAAATGAGTGGTGATTCAAGATATAGAAAAATACGGCTTATGAACACGTCTCTGATTAAATTGATTTACCAAGAGGTTGGGACACAATAAAATTTTTGTTTGTAATTTCCAAGCCTGGGACATTTCTGATACTGTATCAGTTATGCAAGGACTAGAATTTCATTGCTTGAATTATCAAAATCCTAGATAATGATATGATTGTAAAAAAGATTCACTTCAGCATTACTGGCCCCCAAAATGTCACTTGCATAAAGATCTAAATTAATCCCAATGGCTTTTACTCTGTGACAAAAATTGTTTGTAATTTCCCCTTTCCACAGAAAAATTCTTCAATGCTTTTTGGGCTTACTACATAGGATGCCACATCAGTAGATCTGTGTGGCTTTTAGTAAGTCTATGAAACCATTGCCCTAAATCCAACAGTCACGGGAGACAAGGAAGTGCTCTTTACTTTGCTGATGCTGATCCTGAGTTTGTTGCGATTCACATCTGTCTCTTCCCAAACTTCACCCTCATTGAAAGCCGTGTTTGGAGCCTGACCAAGACCTTCCACTGGCCGACCTGACAGGATGGGAGGAGCATTCTCTTGATCACTCAAATGTTCACCCTGTAAGACATCCTCAGTGTTCTCACGAAGCATGTCCCCGGGTACCGGAGTGACATTAACCACCCTATGGAAGAGACAAGAAGAAATGTAAAATTATCAGTATACAAAGAAGGAAGCCTATCACACTGCCCCATAGGAACTCCTTAGCAGCTTTTAGGGTGTTACCAAGTTGAAAACCAGGCAGTCCAGCTTTATCCCAGATATAACATCCTGAATCAGAACAGGAGGATTCCATCTAACATAAAGTTACAAAGACGGTGGGATAGATCAGTGAAAGCACCTTGGGACAGATGCTGCAAGCTTCTTCACAAGTGCCCATCACACGATACCGAGCTGTGAAGAAACCTCTCTTTTTGCATGAGCAAATGAGGCTTACTAGACCTTATAGTTTTTATCTTCTATAACATTACCAAGGATTACTGTTATCCCCTAATGTCATCCCCCTCAAAAGCACCAAGACAGACCAGGCAACCAGGCCTTATCAAGCCTTTTTTATCTGGACTCATCTCGACCTCTGAGCATCAATCTCTGTGCACCTTTGCAGCAGCGCATGAAGCCTGTTGTAAATAGGCTGAGGAGCTGTGTTGGAGGTGTGAGCAGTGCATGCACTCAGCTGTACTCAGCTCACTATCTACCACTGCAGACATACAATAAAATACAAAAGATCAGATCGCGTGGTGGCTGCCATGCAGTTCCAACTTCCCAGAATCATAATGGTCTTGAAATCTTTAAAAAAAGAATTGAGCTTGTTGTCCATTTTCTAACTGGTATAACTGCAACACTCACCCAAACATGGCTGCTGTTTGCCTGGTGTTTTGCTGTGGCGGAGTTGAGGTGCTAGTGGACAACAAGATATCTGTACCAGCCTTCTCCCAGTCAAAGGCTTCATTTTCAGTGATGCCTCTTTCTTTCATGCTGTTCTCGAAAACGGACATGATTAGCTGGAATAGATTTACAAGAACAATTTAAGGTAAGTAGGTGAGAATGGCTCTCACCAAAAACCTGAAGTATGTGCATGAGGACCAAGTGCAGCTTATAATCTCCAGTTTGCCTATGAAAGGTACTAAGAAATGAAAGCAAAAGTTATAGAATTGCAACAGTTGCTTCTCAGGCCGCTTTTGGCTTCATAAGAGAAATTTCTTCAAACCTACCAAAGATATGCACGCAACATTTTGATACTGATTCAATGAAACCTTGCAGTTAGCTTGTTACTCCAGCTTTCAATCCATAATTTCAATCAGCATTCCTCTAGATCAGACAGTACATTATGCAGAACAGTGTACTTGGTATGCAGAGTTCAAGGGCTGCCAGAAGACATAAACAGAACAGGAAAAGGCAGCCCTAAGATGCAGACTCACTGCAGTGTCTGGCTCAAATACGGCTTAGTCAGGAGCCCTACATTGTGCTTTATGTGCACAATGTGGCCTGACACACTTGGCTGCCTAAGAAAATAAAACTCTAAAAAGGATGATACAAACTTCTTTATAAGATGGCAGATACAAATACTCATGCTGATGTTCTTTATGCTTGTTGCTTTTCTAAAAACTGATATCCTTTAGGAAAGAATGAAGCTACCGTCAATAGTTTTCCATGCGCCAATGCATTACCAGAGAAATCTGATGTTCTGCTGTCAAAGGGAAACTGGATGCTATAGGCCAACAGAGCTGTATGTGAGGTCCTGTTTTTCTAATAAAATTATTCAGCTAAATAATGCAGAACTAACAGGATTTAGCCTGTCAGTTCTGCTCTACAGGGAGGGACAATGTGGTGGCAAATGCATTTGGCATATGGCATAGAATTAACACTAAATTATGAGTAAAATTTAACATAACAAACACCCTGTATGTACTTATATTCCAATTCTGTTTATCTGCATGACCAGAAGGACAGGAGAGCTTGCCATTTCCTCGTACCTCCCACCAAACTGCAGTAAAATGCCTATTTGCAGCTTTCAGATGAGCCATCTTTTCCCTCCCATTTGAGACCCAGAACACTAGAATTAGGTGCTCTGCTCCTGCAGTAAAACTGCATTTGATTAACAGAAATTCCAGAGTTGGCTGTCGGTCAGACAAAGGCACAGGAAATTCTTAGGATTGTATTTGTTTTCTGACTGCTACTTTGGCAATGATTACTCTCATGTATCTTTTAGAAATTAATATCCCCACATCCTCAAAGATGCCTTGCAAGAACTCCACACATTTGTAGACAGACGCCTTTTTAAAAGCCATACTGACTTCTGTTCATTAGATCACCCTCATCCTTCTGTCCACTAATCCCAGTCTTATCACAGCTTTTGATTCTTTGTGATGGACATGTCAGTGTCAGGGAGTGGTATCTTCTGAACCTACTTAAAAATTGGTACTGCTTCCGCCACCTTCCATTCCTGACACTGAAGCAGTCTGAAGTAAGAAACCACATGATAAAATTAGAAGTTCAGCTATCTTATTCTTAGCATTACTTTCATGGATCCACACAGTCCAAACAACTTTTGTTACTTTCTGCTGTAACTTACTCTGCAACTCTTGCACTTGACTTTGCAGGCTATTAGGGATTTTACAGCCCTTTACTGTACTCCCTGTAGGGTCTTTTTCAGAATGAAGGATACTGGTGTCCTCATCTGCCATTATTCTCAAGCTATTTAATGGACTTCCTGAGTCTTCTCAGCTTTCTCTGAAACCTTTATATTTCAGATGAAAGGTCAAAGCTTTACAAGGAGAAAAGTGGAGTGGAAAACTGCACAGAACAGCTCCAGCAATAACCACTGCTCCTGGAAAGCCATGCAAAGAGTTACTGGATCCTGTCTAGGGATCCTCTGCCTGCAGACATAGTATTAGGGATCAGAAGAGTTTCCACAGTCACTGCAAGCCTCCCATACTGGGTTTCCTTCTGCTGGGCAAGACAATTCCAGCTCTCTGAGTATCAAAACCACTAGTGGGATAAAGGAGAGGCCCAGTATGTTTCTCTATTAAAGATGTTAATGTCCATACGGACATAAAGCTTAATTGCACATTATGTAGTATCATGCCATGTTTTGGGCTGATGGCCCAGAGAATGAGAGAGAGAGAAGCAGCCAATGGTGCACAAATTACCCACTAAGCTGTCATACTTCATCTTGTCAAATGCTTTCTCTTGGCCAAGGCTCAGGAAAGGAATCACAATCAATCCTGAAATATCACATATAACAGGTACCAAAACAGTTATGGATTGTCCAGGTGCTCCAGCCTTGAATTCTTTGGGGCTTATCTAGGAAGATGGAACTTCCTACAGAAACTTTGGGCATAGCAAGTTGCTCAAATTTCTAATCTGCACTGTAATCTACAATACAGGATTTAAGAATAAATATTATTCACACCTCTTCAGTGGCAGGGGTCCTCTTTTGATAAGGGAATGCTCCTGATTTGTGCTTGTGAGTCCTAGAAGGATTTCTAGGGAGAAAACACTAGGACTATGATGGGAGATATCTAGTAACTTGCTGTTGTTTTCAATTGGAACAGAGTTAATTTTATTCCTAATAGCTGGTGCAGTGCTGTGTTTTGCATTTAGGATGAGAATAATGTTGATAACACGCTAATGTTTTGGCTGTTGCTCAGTTGTGCCTACCCTCATTCAAGGACTTTTCAGTGTCTCTTGCTCTGCTGGTGAAGAGCTGCACCAGAAGCTGGGAGGGACCACAGCTGGGACAGCTGACCCAAACCGACCAAAGGGATACTCCATACTACAGATTGTCATGCCCAGTATATAAACTGGGAAATTTGGCTGGAAGGGACCAATTGCTGCCTGGGGACTGGCTGGGCATCAGGCAATTGTATTTTGCATCACTTCCTTTTCTTGGGTTTTATTTTTATATTTTTAAATTACAATTATGATTATTATATTCTCCTTGTTTCAAATATTACATGGTCCTTATCTGAACCTGTGAAGTGTTTTCTTTCTTTATTTTTTTTTTCTGATTCTCCTCCCCTTCCCGCTGTGCAGGGGGTACAGTGAGTGAGCAGTTGCCTGGTAGACAGCTGCCAGCTGGAGCTAAACCACCACACTTGGTCAGCATGAGAGAACTCAAACCCGCACCGGTTGTTCACAGGGAATCTTTCCCAAATGTTCTGACAACACCTGGTATTGAGTGAATCTAAAGGAAGAGGTCCATATAGGAAACTTACCTTCCCACACCTGCTCAGGATGTGTACAAGACAGCCATTCTCTCATAACAACAGGTGATGTGATCATTTTTCCTTGAGTAAAATGCAATTCACAATGCCCTAGCTGAGGGAATAGAATGGGTTCCCATGCAAAGGCACTCAAATTTCTGTAATCTTCCAGGAGCAAAGGCCACTTACACTTTTCTGATACTCAAAGCAAAAAGATGGATCTTTGGGGAGAGAAGCCAGCCACCTCCACAAGCATATCTGAAACTATTCCTCTACCAGCTGGACTGCATGCAAGTGCAGTACAAAATATTTTCTACTGTATCCTATCTTCTCTATTCCAGGGAAGAGGCATGCTGTCAAATGAGTCAGAAAACCCCAAAATGCTGCTCTAACACCCACATCCTCCTGCTGTGAAAGTGCTAAAAGTTTGATCCTAACCATGAACCAACACTGATAATGATCCATTAAAGGGACAGACCTGATGTCTGAGGCCATGAGCCCAAGAAGTGCAAAAACACAGGGTAAAAGATCCATCACCTGACATTCAAGTCTATTTTATTCTACCATCATTTTCTTCACCTCTGCTTCGGCAAAACTTGTTCCATCTATCCATCAGAGAATAGTGATCTCTGGTCACACTTAGTCTCCAGTTACAGCCTGGTACCTCTCTCTTCTGACATCACTTCAGGGGCCCAGAGCTGTGATAAAATTGCCACTCAGCATGACATGCTTAGGAGAATCTCAAACTTCAAATTCAATTCTGATTTTTAAATAAACCATGACTTTATATATAAAGTAAACACACTTTCCCAATTTCCTTTATTTGCCTGTGGGTCTGATACTTGTGACAAACTCAAATGTCCTCTGGTATAGTTTTTAATCTTTCAGAGTAATACATCCAGATAAAGCAACACAAAGACATCTCTGGAGCAGAGATGTCTGGAGAATTTGCTGTCTGGAATAGGTCTCCAAGTCAAGATAGAAGAATCAGTGTTAGGTGGCAATCTGCAGATGCCAGACTTTTGTGGGGAGGTTCCCTTTTGGAGGCTTCTTGCCCAAGCTGCACCTGCAAGAAACTGAAGGCAAAAAGGCAATTCACAGCTTCAGTCAAATGCCCTACTGTGAAAGAGCTGAATTCTGTCTGGAAACATTTCCTTCCATTTCAGTCTCAAGGATGGCTTTCCAGTACCACTAGGACACAAATATTTCAAACTGGAATAGAATATAGGAGCATGTAGATTCAAAAGGAGCTTTGGAAGTCTCTAATCTAAGCATCTGCTCAAACCAGAGCTAATTAAAAGGCAGATCATATTTGTCATCCAGCCAATCTTTGGAAATCCCCAAGAAAGTAAATTCTACAGCTTTTCTAAGTACCTGCTTCATATATAAGAACTCACACTATGAATTTTTCCCCCTGCTAGATTTAGTCACGATTTCCCTTGCTGCCTCTGTTCTCCCCACAACTGTCCCTGAGGCAGTGAAAGACAGCAATCAGATCCCCTCTTTGACTTCTCTGCTCCAGGACAAACAAATCCAGCTCCCTCTGCATCTCATCAGTCTACGTCCATCTCTCTACAGCTCCCCGTCTTAGTGGCAAATGTTAGTTTTCCACTTCATTATCCAGAAAGTATTTGCCTTTTCTTTTCCTTTCAATTTTTAAAAAATTTGTGGTTGCTATGCTACAACATGTACATGGCTAAACCACAAAGGCACTGCTGGAGAGAGTTTGTTAGAACACCCTCCTACCACTTTCCCACTCATTTGATGCACTATCAACAGGAGCAGGCACTCAGATAAGACTGCACAGATCTGCTTATAAAATGTTGTTTCCATCACTCTGTCTTTAACGTACAGAGAAAAACACTGTGATTAAAAAAAAAGCAGAATCAAGTTGCTTCAGTTCTGTTGCGTCAGCCTGAATTATTCACATATAGGCTGATAGCAAACACTGAATGGGAGGAAAAAACCCTATGTTAGATGAATATCAAAGAAAGAGATAATAATGGCCAAGGTCTATATGAGTCTGCAAGAAATCAAAGAGGTTGGTGTGCAATGGTGAACTGTTGGTATAGCCTCTTAGACCTTGGCAAGCTGTGCTAAGGTTCTGTTACATTTGGAATACCTCAAAATTTCTGTCTTTTAATGAAAGCCAGAAGTACTGTGTTGTTTGGGAAGAGCTGTCTCATGGAATACAGGATTATTTTGGACAGGGTGGTAGAAGGAGATGAAGAAACCTTTGAGGTTTTGAAAAATTGTACAGTCCAGCCTCTTTCTCCTGGTTCTAGGAAACGTATTCCTCAGCCAGATATAAATATATATATTCATGGAAATGTTAAAAAAAAATCTAAATGCCAATCTAGAGTGCCATGCATCACACTGGTAGCAAAGAAAGGCTCCCACCTGATAGTCTGGCTTGGTGAAGTAGTCTAGGCTTGCAATGTGATCCAGGAAAAGGTGGAACTCAGAAGGCATGTGTTTTAGCAGCATTCGGTGTTCATACTTCTCTTTTATCATGCCAACCTGCTCCTGGAAAAAACCAAAAATCTCAGAGCCAAGAATCTCTTCCATTGCTTTACATTTAGAAGGGCTTGTCATTCCTGGAATAGTCTCTTCCTAGACCCAGCACAGTGCCTACACACTTCTCCTGTTTGCTGTCCCAAGCACAAGGAGCACTGCAGGCAGAGGTCAAAGGGGAATCCTGAGTCAGAAGCTTTCTGCACAGGTGACCTACTTCTTTCCAGGGATTTTATTCTTTAGCACAAAGTATTTCCAAGACAACATGAACACTTAGCTCTATTCTATTTAACTTTCTAATTTCAAATCCCATTTGGCTTGTTTGGCACAGCAAAGCATGATCCTCCTCCCTTTCTAAAGGCTCTTTTTATTTGTCAAAAGGACAGCTCAGTCTTTCCACTTGTATTGTTTGCTTGCAAGAATAAAGTAATAATCACTTGATCAAATATGATTAACAATGTGCATAAAAAAATGTCTTAATTACTCCAAATAAGAGAAGCCCACCCTGTGTATCAGAACACATAAAAGCAGGTTAGCATCTTGCATCTCATGAAAAGGAGACTATGGCTTTACTCCAGAAAAAAAGCTGCACTAAGCTGCAGGAGGAATAATAAAGAGTAATAATAACTAAAATGTAGCACCCTCTCCTAAGCACAGACACCAGGTTTCCTACCTTATCTTTGATCTTTCTCCATGGAAGCTGACCAACAGCAAACTCCACCAACATGTAGAAGAGAGACCACAGATCATCATGTCTACCCATCTCCTGGAGAAAAGAGAGACCAAAACTGAGGAGCAAAGTTCCACACAGCTCAGTGGTCCAGGTGTAGTCTCCAGATGAGCTACCTCATTTTAAAGGGCAGGAAGAGATGTCATACTTCCCATTCAATGCTTAAAGAGGCCAAAATAAAGGCTAAAGATACATATTTATTATGGGATGCAGAGTAACCTACATTGAGGAAAAAACCCAAACTGTATGTAGAACATATTATTATTTTTAAGCCTAAATATAATTTGTACTCTTTTCACAAGACAGCATTTGCTCAAGGGCTTTTGCAAGACTCACACTCACCATCATGCACCACAACAATTTACAGATTTATAACATTTCCACATACAACTCTCCTCCTGGGCTGCTGAATGAGAAACTGAAACAGGGGGATAAAGGCTGAAATTGTCAAAGTACATGAGTTCATTTTCGGTGCTCAACTTCCAGTGTCTAGGATATGATTTCTCAAAATAGCCTGCATTATACAGCAATTTTTGTGTCTAAATATACATTCAGCTGATGCCAGCTACAGCTGGGCCTACTCAGCTCTTGTAAAAATTATACCACAGGTTTCTCTGTGTCTCCCAATAAACAAGAACAATTCCTGATGGCATTCAGCTGCCCTCACCACATCACACTATCTTTTGTAGATGGTAACTTCCTTCCCTAAAAAAACCTCACATTTCTTCCTATGTCACAGGTCATCCTACAGACTCATCCCAAGTAAGGCCAGAAACCTGGAGGTAATGCAGGAAGGCTGATAGCTTCCATCTGGCAAGCACTTAGCAGCAGAACTGCAGAACTTAGAACCCCAGAAGATGCTGAGTTGGAAGTGACTCATCAGGATCATTGCGTCCAACACCTGGCCCTGTGCAGGACACCCCAAGAATCACACCCTGTGCCTAAGAGTATTGTCCAAACTTACTGTTTAGTGTCTGCAAAGAAACACTACTGAAACAGGACACAAGAGTGTTTTGAGAAGAATGTTAGGTGAGCCTTCTAGAAGCATTTATAATGAAACAGGCCAGACGCTATGTAAACAATGGTTCTTTTCAAGAAAAATAAACCTAGCTTTCAATAGATGGCTCTTCACTGGATGACATGGTATTAATATTAAAAATTACAGATGAAGAATGGATTTGGGGACCTGGCACTTGGTAATTCAAGGCCAAGTTCTGCTAGAAACTAGCAGCAAGCAGCCTGGCAATTAGCCAGATTTCTCCTTCAGTGTGGCTTACTTTTGCCTTTAAAAACTATTTGGCAATGAAATAATTACAATTATTGAGTCTGCCAACTAGAGAGGATCCAATAACTGAAACATAATCTTGATTTAACAGTCAACAACCTTAACTACGTAACGATATACTAGATAATCTGATATACTAGCTTCTGTAGATAACAAACCAGAACTCATGCCTCTTGCTCCTTTGCTCCTGAAAACAGATTTCTGAGGGGGAATTATCTTACTGGTAACTCCTTATAACTCCAAAATACTCACCCTGTTTTTGTGTGCATTCACGGAGGCATAGCGGACGGTTCCTCGGAAACCAGCAACGTTGCGAGGCTGGAGGGAGACAAGAGAAATATCTCAGAAAAAGAGCAGATGACTGAATCCCCTGTGCAGCCAACTCTTGAGAAATTCTTCTCTATACTGCTATTTTTTATGCACCCACGGAATACAAGGCTCTTACTGCTTCCTTGTGCCCTAGCAGCTAAACAGTGTTCTTCGATTCTGTGTTTCTAGGAAAGCTTACTCTACAGAGAAGGCAAGGTGGTTACAGTGGTATGTTAGAACAGTAACAGTCCAGGCATAGAGACAAGAACATTAACCAGGACCAGATCTTCTTTTTTAAACTCCAGGTCAAGGGAAAAGCTAGTAAAGAAGTGCAAGTGCAAAACTGAGTCATGAGTAACATGAGCTAAGCAAAGCCTGAAGGCAGCCTGGTCAGGATGGAAATGGGGATCACCTACTCTGACACAAGGCAGATGACCACTGCTGGTCAGCATCTTCTGTAAGACTTCAACAAATTAAAAATCTCTGACTTTCAGAGTTCTTGCTCTTTTCCAGATTCTTCCCAGTATACACTATCTTTATTTTCTCTTTCCCTGATTCTCTGCTTCATGTCCTTGGGACGTAAAGGCTTGATACAGTGGCTGTGGAAAGGCAGTCCTCCTGTGACTTATTTGTCCCATCTGGAGACTTTCTCTGCTTTAGGGGCCAAGCAACTATTCCAACTTTTTCTACTGCTGCCTCCAAAAGAACATTAGACCGTGCGAGTTCACTTAACGCAGATGTCGTTCTGAAAGACTTGCATTTAAATAATGACATCCACCAAATTCTCTTAGTCAAACTAGAAGCAGCAGAGTGAACGAGACTTAACAGCAGTGCTTTCAAAATTCTTGTGGCAAAACCAGATTCAGGCCACACTTCTTCCATCATAAGGCTAAGCTTGGGCAAAGAACTAAACATACTCAAAATGAAGATCCTACTCCAGCAGAAAATTGAGCACATTAATAACAAGTTAATTGAGTAACTTGTACCACAGAAGTCAGTTGATTCAGGTTCATTCTTTCAGCTGTGCCTGTGCTTTCAGAACTAGCCTTTAAAGTCTATAATTTTATTCTAGGGCACCCTTCTGCCACTTTAAATACATACAATTCAGTTGCTTCCTTCAGAGGACTTGCTCTGAATTTCAATATTCTCAGAAAGAATAAAATTTCAAATGTTTTTTAAACAAGTTCACCAACACCATGTAACATATCCACACCTGTGTGGTGTACAATGCAGTTCTCAAGTTATAATGACTCTAAGCAAAAAAAAGCTGCAAGTCTACCTTACAACTTGTTTATGCTAATCAAATACTCCACAAGGAGAACCCATATGCACATTCCATGCATTTGATGCAGTATTTAATCTTGCAGGGTACCAGCCTGAGCTACAAGATAATTATTTAGCAGTAGGTAATAGCAGAGATATTATATTTGTGATCATGTACCTCTTTGCTCTCAGAGCTATGCAATTTAGGATTCCCGTTGACAAATGACTGCAAAATATTTTTCAGAATTCCAGAGAATTCACTGATGTGAGTTCCTGAAAAGCAGAATACTGGCCACTGGAATACAGCCATCACCATAAATTTGCTCGACACATTCAAAAGCAAGAGGACATTCCTCTTTTCCATTATGAACGGAAGCTAGTGTTTTTGGATATTCTTCATGAGCTATAAGAGTGTATTGTGAACGATTCTAACATATAACCTGTAATGTTTTCAGAACAAAAATTATTCAATTTTTGCAGTTCATGCAACTTTATCTTTCATGCTCTTTCCCTGCTTCAATGGCTTCAGTTATCAGCTGTGCATGCACTGAACCAAGAACCATGAGTGCTGGCTTCAGTATGGTCGGCAATGTCTCTAAAAACTGTTTTAGATCAATACTCACTATTTCTGGCAGACAGGCTATCTGTGCAGTCTTTAATTAGATCTGTTCTGAAAGCAATGCCAGGCAGTTTGCAAGTGTATTCCCTCCTCTCTCAGTAGCAAAGCAAAATCCAGCTTTTGGTGCAGGCTTTTAACCATGCATCTGTCCCACAGCTAACACGACCGGCAGCTCCTGAGCAGTCCCACACCTGAACCCAGAGGGCTTTCCCTCCACTCCTCTCTCACGTGGGACCTCAGGGAAGGGAGAGCACTGCAACCGAGCAAGACTTTGCAATTGCTTTGACAGGACCTTTAGAGTCCTTGAACAGAATAGGCAGATGCTAACTGTGTGACAGTGTCTTTTCCTCCTAAAGGTTGCACCTCTTTTAACCACATTTGGCTGCCCTATTGGTCACAAGAATTGGTCACTGCAATCAAGTATTTCCCAGGCTGTGGAGACACCTTGTTTTTCATCCAAACAGACAAGCTCCTCCCTTTGTTGTAGCACGTGCTGTAGACCCCACTATTACTGACTTTGCTTCTGAATTCATAACCATGAGTTTTCCAGATGATTTCTTTACACACTTCATTTCTTCCAGTTAATAAATTTCATCCCATCACTGCACTGGCGAGCAGTGGAAAAGAGCCTGGATAAAGCACCCTTGCTGTCCAGACCAGTCTACATTTGACATGGAATTGAAATTGTAACAGTTAGGAGCTTCAGACTGTGGAAACATATATAATCCAACAGATTTGAATCCCCAAAATTATGAATATAGAATAAGCCAGCAAGTTGAATTACAATTTTAAACCATACATGTTTTTTTTTACATATCAGTATTACAATAAAAATTTTATAAAGTACATATCTTCTTTTATTCATATTGTGTCTACCACAAAGTTAAATACTTTATTACACAGTGCTGCATTGTGTTAGAAGCTTCGTTTAAAATGAGCTTCAGCTTGGGAGAATGTGTTAGATCATTACCACAGAGCAAAACTTACACTCAGTGTTCCTTTCACTGCATTAGCAATGTAGACTACCTCACAGACAGAGACAGAACTAGGTAATAAAATCCTGGATGAAGTAGATGCATTTTCCAAACTGCTCTTTTACATACATCAGCTTTTCATCATTCTCCAGGTCAAACACTCAAGATCATTTCTATTTCAAGTGCCCACAGTGTTTCCCTCATGACTCACATGAAGTCTGTCTTTCCTGCATACTCCTTTTTATTTGAGGAGTGCTCATATTTCCTCATGAATCTGAATCCTTGCTCCTTACACCATGTTCATTCATAGAGATTAAAATTATTCATTTTGCCTCACTGACAAAAGGAAACTGGATATTTTGAATTCCCCAGTTTCCAGCTGCCTTCCTAAAAACCTGTATTTGGATGCAAGTACTTTCCTCCTGCTGTTTCTTGTGACTGTGGTCCCCTCATGTAACATGACCATTGGTTCCTCCCCAGCTTTCTGGAAGCCTGTGCAAACACCTCATGAGATGCACCATCTTTGCCCCCGGCAGGCCTGCTGCCATCTAGGATCATTAACACATCAAGAAAAGGATTTTCAGCAGTAAGAATGTGAAAAAAAGTTAGGCAGATTGAAGAGAAGGTAGTAACGGCAGACAGGAAATGCCACAGATCATGGAAAGCATTTGGAGATATATCTTGGATAGAAATGACTTGTTGGAAAGGTTGTGGTAAGAAGGAAAAGTGATAGAAAGCTTTAACTGAACTAAAAGGAAGTATCCCTTTGACCTCTAGGAACTTTCTGCTTCTTCAGACAGGCTCATGAGGGAGATGCAGGGATATGCATCTCCACCTCTTCTGGTGGGGACAAAATCCACACCCCTTATATGCATTTTGACTCGCTAATTCAAACAGCAGTGTTTTGTAGAATCATTGATGACTGCATCGTATTTTATCCCCATGGGAAGTCAGGAATGAATAGAGGAAGCTGGAGACAGAAATGTAAGATGAGAAAACTCCCCTCCCCTCGCCTCTGAAACCACAGAATTGACAAAATCAGTCTGGCATCACCCAAATATCTGCCAGCCCCTCAGGCAGAATCCCAAGCGTTCTAGGCCTTTGCATCATATTTAGGCAGCTGTCACGATCCTGCTGAAAAACAAACATATCATGAGGGAAAAAAGAAAACCCGGTGTAATTTGGACTTCCATATATAACAAAAGCACAAACCAAAATGAAAACCCAGAAGCATGGTGATGGCTCACTCACAACTCATAGCAGAGATGGTTACGAGCAGCGGATGGGAAGCCAACGCATCAAACACAGCCTCAAAAGAAGAGCCCAAAAGAACTGTAAAACAGAGAGAAACCCAAAGAAAAACATGATAAAAAAAACAACAAAATGAGAAAAAAATTAAACAGAAATGAATTAAAAAACATTCAATATTGTACCCCAACAGAAACCCGTGTCTTGTTTAGCTGTTGCCATCTCCCATCACCCTTCCCAGGACTGTTGGTCCATCCTGTGTTTAGTTTCATTCTGACACAAAAGACACGAAGCATTGCATGAGGCTGTGTGATTTGTGAGTGCTAAGTGGTGAGAGGGGGCCCTCTAGAGAGAACCTTCCCCTGCCTGCATATCACACCTCATAAGTGGAAAAACAAAGCTGAGAGCAGTAATGCAGACAGCCTCACCACAGGTCAGTTGTATGATTCTACTGTGATTCTCCTTCCTACAATTAGCTCATGTGTACACCTCCCTTCCTCCCCTAAACAAACTGATCCAATAACCAGCAAGGGGATTTGCTCTCTCATCTCTTGCCTTTTTCATCCAATGCAAGTTCTAACATCAGCACATAAGTATCCAAATATCAACAGCAATGTCCCCCTTTCCTATTTGAATTGTTATGGGCTCTCATCTAAAATATTTATTTTTTCTGCAAACACCACCCTGCTTTCTCACAATCAATCTCTCTTTTACAGGCTTCACAGCTGCCAACTTTAGGTATGTCCCCTTTCCTTGATGACTGCTGAAGAGCTCCACTGTCCACGGGGGGATGCAGAATGGTGGTTTGGAAGAGAGCGGGATGAAACTCAGTGCTGCTTTTAGGTCACATGAGCAGCCACTGTACCTGTGAATAGCACAGCAGAGAAATCTGATGTCCATCCTTATCAGAGGCAAGAGCTAATATTACAATATATTATATAACCTTGAAAACTCAATTCAGTGACATGAGGAAAGACCTTTACTGAGAGATACTTATTCCAACAGAAATCAAGTAACCAAAAGCAATCCACACAATGGAGTTTCTTATTTGAGTCTCACTATTCCCCTTTCCTAAAACTGTGCAAATCCGCAGAATTCCATAAATTTTGCATGAAATGTAGTTTTGAGAAAGCTATTTAAGTCTCCTGCTATTCTTTCCAAAACAAAAGACACAAAGCAGGTGAGTTAAAATGCCATAATTCCTTCTTTACATTAGGAGAGTTCAAAACTTCCAGTGAATTTTAACATCATTAAAGACCGAAAAAATTTTCTCTTTCTAAACAGCATGCACCAACCATCTCATCATGATTCCTGCACCTGAACTTATGCCGAAGTTCTACTTTCTCACAGTAGAAACAGGGCTAAGAATGAGCATTTTTTTTAGTCAAAAGCTTATTTCAGTTGTAATCCTATTATTCAGTTATCACAATTTTTAACAAGATAATTTTGACCTCAGAACTGCAGGTATTTCTTACATGCAAGGTCCCATAAGGCAATAAGTAGCACAGAATATCCCCACAGAAAGAATGGGGAGTGCTAAGTAAGAAAGATAGTAAGAAGGAAGAGTACAAAAATTTTTCATCCACTGTAACAGAGCAGAGGAACTACTGAAATGGAAATATTTTGGAGTCACATCTCCTTTGGGATTTAGAGCTCAAAATGTTTTCCTGGAGTCAGATGGAGATGATGTTTCTTTTCTATTGAGAGGAAGAAGACAAAAGATAGTTGTGGCAATCACTGAGATGCAGCAGACTGAAGTTCAAACCTCTCCACCCTCTGAACAGACATGAAAACCACACCTCCCTCCTTCCAGAGTACACTCTTAACCCTAAGCCACAGGGTGCTTTGAGATGCAAGTTTAAGAACACACAGGTTGGAAAGGATACCTTTTGCACAGAATACATGAATAATTATTACCAAGAGGGAAGAAATGTATGATCTGGCAGCAAATGCACTTACCTGACTGAGGGAAGATCTGACCTCCAATCCAACTTGAATCCAACATTCACTTGCCTAGGGAGCAAAGCCTCTGTTCCCTCATCACTGGCCACAGAAAGAGTTTTATATTCCTCCCTCTGTTTTCCAGCAGGAAGAATAATAAGAGCTTCAAGTGGAATAGCATCGACCAGAAGGAATGATACGTTCAGATGTAATGTATACCCCCCTGCAGCTTGGTAGTAAAAGCACTCAGAGATGGAAAATGGGATCTCAGTCCCCTGCAGGCATGCATAAAATTTGAGCCTCAGTTATGCTTCTTTTTCTCTCACCCCTTTAGCAGCTGCTATGTAAAATAAAACCAACAACAATCTGATGTAGATGATCTGAGGTCACCCTCACTGACCCAGGGCTTCCAGGTGAGGAAAGGAGAGAAACAGCTACATGTAGCAAGATACTAAATTCCCTGGCCAAGAGAATTTCAAATCCATCACCTAGTCTGCTTTCCATACATTTAATTTCAACAGCAATGGATTTCTGTACTGTGATGTTTTAAACCAGAACATAATCTTCCTTCTCACTTCCAAATTTGCTACTTCAACAATGAAAGTAACAATGAGAACCTTAATGTAATTTTTGTGATGATCTGTTTTATAACTAATCCACTCCCAATGAAACTGCATATATTAAATGTGCAATATTTTTAAGACCTAGGTCCATTCTTTTCCTTTTCCTCATCTCTGAAAAAACAAGACTATGCTGTGTTTTCAGCCTTTCTGTGATTACCTTTTTACAATACATAGTTTGAGACAAAAATTATATTCCTTCCCAAGCTAATATAGTAATACAACTCCACAAATCTGTTATTCTCCTCCAAAATGTTAATTCCCTATGTAATACTACAGATTTACATGTATTTCAAGTAGAAAGCAAGTATAAAGCTACTGGCCTTCTACATTTGAATATTTGGGGTATTAGGATGTAGAAGTTCCTATCCTCTGTGTTATTTTATAGCTAATTTTCCAGTGGGGGGAAAGCTACTTAGTAGAAAAACATACCATCATCTCCTCTTCTAATACCTTGCTGACTGCAGCGAAGTTTATTTTTAACAGTATGCACAGACATTTGGAAAATAAATACCTTTTTCTCAATTAGCTGACACATTTCTTCAGCCTTCCTCACGCTCTTCCACACAAGCTGAGCACTGTCCTGCCTACACCATCATCCCTGTGCCCACTGACTCCCAGAGCCACCCTCCTGCATGTGCAGTCTCTCTAGCAAGGCACTGCAAGCTGCTGCAGTGCAGTCTGAGCCACGAGGAGATCGAGATCTAATCAATGGGCTGCAGCTGACTAAGCGAAAATAAAATGCTTGCTGAGCGGAACAGTCCACTGTCATATCCTGCAATGGGAAAGAGGCTTCAGGGAAAACATAGCCTCTATTTTCAAATAAATAATTAAGATCAAGCTGCTAAACCCTTGAATACTCTCAATTAATATTTGTGGAGCCACAGGGAGTATGTTTCTGAAGTCAGGGTGTCACAGAGGAAACGTACAATGCTGTCTGTACTGCATGTGACAAAACTGGCAGAGTCGAGCAATGATCAAGGAGTTCTTGTCCAAAACCTGACCTACATTAGCACAGAAGACCTTCATGACTCAGAACACCTCCATTACATAAGCATATGTTGTTCATCATCTGCATAACAATGTTTATGTTCATTTCCCCCTTCAAGTTCAAATTTCATTCTCAGCCTTAGCTCTCCATATCAAACGCATTCTGCTAGACCAGCCGTCTGCTATAAAAATTAATGCAAGATGAAAAATTTGATTTATGCACATTCTAAAGAAGAGAATTCTACATATTTAAAAAAACCAAGATTTTCCAGTTCATTCCCCAGTTGCTTGGTTCGGTTGTCTTAAGATGTGCACCAACACTGACTGCTGATACTGCTGCATGGCAAAGGTGGGTTGTACAACCAGGATGTCACAGTGAATAAACTGCTCATGTCTCTATCTGAACCACAGCAGAAAGTTGCATCTAGGAGAAATAACAGTTAAATCGCTAAAGAAGATCTCTGCATCCTGTAATATCAAATTTGTTATGAAAGGTCTTGGGATTCTCCACAAAATGGAATTTTTGGGTGGGAGGGAATAAGAGCAGTAGGGGAAATCAGGAAAAAAAAACTAGACTTGTTTCTCAGAAGAGTATCCCCTGCAAGTGCAAGCACTTATTAGCTAGTATTTTACAGACTAATAAAATTCCTTTCATTCATCTTGTGCGTTTTATAATCACAATCTTTTCAATCCCTCTTCACACAGGTTTATCGTTACTATCTTCTGAACACTGTTTAGATCTGCAACACCTTCTTTGAAGCTGGACAGGTGGTACCTTATACATCATCAACTGTTACCTCATGTAGATTTGTACAAATGCACAAAAAAGGTGTTGTAGTTTTCATCATCCTATTCCATATGGACCACAACAATTGCATTCCTGCTCTATTCATCTCTGGTAATCTGTCTCCAGTCCTAAAGAAGATGCTTCTGGATGACCTAAAAGTAGGTCATAAGGAGCTGGGCAGATGCATTTTGTTTCATTTGGCATATGCAATACTAATTTTTAAAAGGTGTAACATTGGTTCAGACCCCATACACCAGAATGAAAATTCATCACTCTCCTAAGGAACAAAATCAGCAGAAAAGTAACTAGTTGGGATAGCTACATTTCTAATTTCTATTTAGGAAAAATCTACACAGTTTTCTAAGGGAAAATAGCATATCACCAACAGTGTTCTCTGCAGCATTTGTGCATATAAGCAAGGGCAAGCTAGCCCACACAGCACAGCTGAGTTTTCAAAAACATCAGCCCCTGAGAAGGTCCACACTACAAGAAACTGTACTGCAAAATACAGTATTTCTCTCTCATTTGAGTGGTGGCAGTTGCAGTTCATCTTTAAAGAGGCAATAAACATGGAGTTTTGACATCAGCCAAATTCAGAACACGATTTCCTTTACATCAGAGTTTAACAGTGAGGTTGGTTCTTGATGTTTAACAAAAACTTTGGCAGGAAAACCACGACAATTTTCACTTAATTTTTCCCTCTCTTTATGGCATTTATAAGCAGGACAGTAAACTGACAACTAATAGAGCTGCAGCAGCTGTGACAACACATAGCAAAGCAAGGGGTGTGAGGGAGCCCAGAAACTTCGCTCAGGACAGCGTGGGCTTCACTGGGCCTGCAGTAATGGTGGTGATGGGCCACAGGGCCTAGTTCCCATCAGGGGCTGAGGGACATGAACAAGAGGTTAACAGAATCTTCACAGAGCTTCTGGAAGGGAAAATCAAGAACCCTGCAATGTAAGGAAAAAGGGACAGCTAGCAGTAATGCGCAAAGGCGTAACAGATGGAGATTCCCAAGAGAAGGAAAAGCTGGCAGAAGAAGGGAAGTTCCTGCCCCACATGCAGATCTGCACGTGCAGAATAGATGAAGGACCCTGGGAACTGGTGAAGAGTAACAAAACCTGCCAGGGAGCTACCTGAGCCTGAATCAAATGTCCACACAGGGAAGCAAAGGTGAATGATGGTCACTGAAGATTCTTACTTGCAAGAAATCAAAGTACCCATCTACTGACCTAACTTGATGCCTCAAGAGCTTTGGGGCTTGTTGGGAGCCTGGATATGGGAAAATAAGGACAGATTGCCAAGTTTATGTGGCCATCTGACTATTAACACTTGCAGCTCATTCATGGGAGCACCAAAAGCACCTGGTTTTTAAGCAGTGACCATGAATATTCTAAGAGAGACTACAGACCTCGAGGCATGAGCATCTGGGTGCTTTCCTCCTAAATCCAGCCAGGGAGTGGGAGAAACTTAGGTAGCAGCAGATACATTGTGCAAGTCAACACCAAGCTGTCCAAGACAGGGCTTTGGCTTCTATGATCACAGGTACCTCTTTGAGGAAAAGGTACTGTTGGTGGAAGAGGAGACCCATCTGACAGAGTGGCAAGAGCATCTCATCTTGCTAATCTAGTGAGGAGGATTTAAAGCAGGTACAGTGGGAAAGGATTACTGTAACCTGAAGAGAAACAGAAGAACAGAGACTGTGAGGAGGTGCCCTGGGAGAGGATGATAGAAATTTCCATGTCTCTCTTGGGGAAGCAGTACAACTGATGGCCCACCTTAAGTGCCTGTCCAAAAACACCTATATGTGTGTAACAAACAGGAGCAGTTAGAGGTCTCTGTGCCATTGCAAATCTATGATCTCACTGGGATTATACAGACTTGGTGGGACTGCTCACATGGCTTGAGCACATAAATGAATGGAAAAAAGGACTGGGAAGGCAAGGAGGTGCATTTCCACATGAGTGGCTTGAATGAATGAAGCTTTCCTTGGAGCGGGGGATAGGACAGTCACTATTGATAGGTAGGTAATCAGCACCAGTAATTAATTATAAGCACCTGCGACTGATGGCCTGATCAAGAATTAAAAATAGATGAAAACTTTTTTAGAAAACTGAAGGAAGCCTTGGAATTGCAAGGCCTGCTGCTCACAGGGGACTTGATTTACTCCTACATCTACTGCTTGTGAATCTATATATTGCAGAGACAGAGCACAGTGAAACAATCCAGGAGTTTTCCGGTGAGCATTGTGCAGAACCAGAAAAAAAAAAAGAAATGAAGGTTTGTAGTCACAAGGAAAGGACAACACTGAAGAGACGCAGTTTCCTGGGGGTCCTGGTGGACAACAAGCTGACCATGGACCAAGCCCTTGTAGCCAAGAAGACCAGTGGTGTCCTGGGATGCATTAAGAAAAGCATAGCCAGCAGGTAAGGGAGGTGATCCTG
>VZRN01005363.1:0-18092 GCA_013397935.1 Dasyornis broadbenti
AAGGAAGGAAGGAAGGGAAAAGAAGAAAGATCAATATCCTGCAGGTTTCTAGAAAAGGGTTAGATAAACACATGTTGAAGTTGAATTTATATTCCTAGGAATTAAATTCAATTACCTTCAGAGCGATTTTCAAGCCTGCAGCACACTTTCACTGAAAACACCATCCTTGAAGAGACTGTGTGGGAGCAGGTTACCTGAGTCAACATTTAAATTCAACTCCCAAAACCAGACTGCACTGCCCCTGCACGAGCCTCTCCCCCTCATCACCGAAGGACAAACACGCAGAATGACAGAGGCTAATCTTCACACTGACAACGCCAAGGACACTGCTTCAATGAAAGCAAAAGAAAAATACTAGATTTTGCTCTCATCCAGGTCAATGCCTATTGCCTATTGTCTGCTTTCCCGCAGTCACACTGCTGCAACTGACAGCCCATCCAAACTCCTTGTGCAGACAGGACTTTTGTCCAGGTGAGTGAGGCCATACATCATATCCCAAAGAGTCAGGCAGCACTGCATCGTGCATGCCCACCACGAGCAGGCTATGCCTAGGTCTGGATACAGAACAGAAAATCCCGTGTAGGGGATGTGTTTGTGGACAGAAAGTGAAGCAAGCAGAGTTTTCTCCTTGTGTTGTCTCTCTCAGGAGTATGTTTAGATGCAGTTTTTCATTTGCCCACACATCTCTTCTGACAGGTTTCCTGGAGAGGATGATACATTTGGAAGGTCCAGGAGATGTCACTCTATTAAATGCTGGGACACCACAACATAAAGGCAGTGCTTTTTGATAAGCATATGCCTTTTCCTTTGATCTTCATTGTGACTTCCATTTCAAAGCCTCAAATCAAACAGATAATTGAAATAGTAATTAAAAAGCAAGACCTGGTCCCTCTCACATTACAGGTGTGCAAATCTGGTGGAATCCCGGTGCAATTATTCCTATTTAATTGCTGTGGAAACAGTTTAAGTATGCAGTCTACTGTATCTAGGCCTTTTTACATCTGCAAAGGGGCAGTCTAACACTTTCTGAGGTTTTTATGGCTCTATGAAGTCTTTAACAAAACTACAAAATCATAGACAATGGAAACTGTGAAATCCACAACAAAGTTTCAGAATCAGAGAACATTCCACCATCCAGTGATATGATTTTAGTTTACAAGTGGCTTGTAAGGGTGCCACTAACATTAAAAATAGGAAGGCCTGGCACCACTGCATTTTTTTGTATATATAAAACGACAAGTTTTGAGGTATAGGAGGGGAAATAATTTTGCATTTTTACATCTGTCCAGATTTCTAGGGTTTTAACCTAATAATTTCTCTTGAGAAAATATTTGTTGATTATTTGGCAAGAGCAGAAAATTTCTTTCATTCTGTAGTTTTTTACATTTCTGTCTGTACAGTGACATGTACATGCATTTCAAATTTTGCTTTTCTGTGCAAGGAAAGATACCCATGGCAGTTTCTACTATAAATAGAAAAGGACTGTATTTATCCCTTGTGTGGAGGTGACAGTTCATAAACATACACGTATGCTGTATTGGAACTGTGCAATAAGATTGTCTAAGCACTTAAAAATTAGCAAATACTACATTTTAGGTTGGTTTTTTTTTCCAAAAAAATAATAACTTCTACTACATTCAGTCTGAAACACGGATTTAAAAAAAAAAAAAAGACACAGGGAAAATATAATGCTTTTGAAATATTTCCATTGACCTTTAAATTCTGTGTACTTAAGCTAGAGATCAGTACATTGAAAGGAAAATCCAACCAGCTTGTCTCCAAAGACACAGCAGTAACTGGAGACTGCAATGAGAGGGAGCAGCTGAGAAACAAGAAAAACAACATGAGTAAGGGTGTTTAAAAAAAATTAAATGTGTCACTGCCAACATCTCCGTGATTTTCCTTTTAAGAGTTTAACAAGTGATCATGGCACTTAGGGATATGGTATAGTGGTGAGCTTGGCAGCGTTGGGTTAATAGTTGAACTTGATGATCTGAAAGGTCTTCTCCAACCTAAATGATTCTATGATTTTATGATCACATTGAAGTTTACACCAGCCTTTCACCCAGATTGTTTGTGTGTTATATCCAAGCAAGAAAACAGTGGAGGGCTTCAGAAGAACCATCAGTGATTCAATTCAAGGAAAATCTACTTTATGCTTCAGTACAAGGCAGGCATAAGAAGGAGGTCAAGGACTTTTCTCCTTTGGTTTCCTAACATTCAGTCATAGCAAGCTCTCAGCAGCTCTGGTAAGTGTCAAAACTCAGAGTGTACTTCTGAAGTGCAGACAAAACACGGTTTTCAAGAGAAGTAGTGCATGAGGAGGCCAAGATCTCCCTAATGGTGGATGAGTACCCCAGGCTTAGGATAAGCAAGGCTCCTGTGCCACCATATGTGTTCACTTTGCTAACACTCACACGTATTAGAGATGACATATTTTAAATTTTCAGACAGAAATTCTGAATCTGATAAACAGCACAATTTTTTTTGCACTGAAAGACAAACCTCTAATGTAAGCTAAATAATAGATGTTAATAAATTATGAAAATGAAATGTTGCCATTTCCATCAACAGTCACAACAGGCACATCTCTATTTTCACAGCAATAATAGGTTTGCATGGTGATATAAGTGGTTTGCTACAAAGACATGATTGTGCATTTTAAGAGTAGATAGGTCAGACCTGCAGAGAGCAAGTGAACAGTAAGCCTGAGTCAGAAATGTCTTTTCTTGAGAAGGAAGACACTGATTTAAAGTCAAAGTAAATGCTGAAGAGAATCTAAATAATTGTGGCAACTTGACTTATTTGTTAGGAAAATTATAAAAGAGAAAAGTCCTGGAACTTGCTAGAGCAGATTGTACCTGACTGGGAAGTATTTGCCTGCAGACTTTCCATGGAACAGCTCCTACATAAATACGAACTCTCCTGTCAACGTGTGTCTAGCAAAACCCATAGGTATTAAGCAAATAACATATGTTTCTAACTAGGTGTTGGTAGTTGAAAGTAAAAACAAAGCTCACATATTTTTACAAGATCACTGTCAAGATATTCTTTTAAACTGAAAGATATATTGCAATTTATACTACGTTTGCATTCAGTTAGGCATAGGGAAAGTTGGTGAACAATGTGAAGATTTATAGGTCTTGGCATTCTGGCTGAGTGACACGTAGGAGTTTTGTCTTCTGCTCTTGACGAAGATACTGTTTTGCTAAATTATTTCAGTTTTACATGAAACTGAATGCCTCTCCAAATCTTTGGTGCCTGTTGTTGCGCCCATTATATATTTATATTGCAAGCTGTTGAGAGACGTGACAAACATTATCCACTAACCACAGATTCTCCCTGTTGACTGGATCATCTTCACTGGCAGGTAGTTCAGGAAAGAGCTTGGTGCTTTGTCTTGTTTTGTGTGTTTTGTGTTTACAGCCTCTCAGTACACTCATGACTTAAGTTACATTATTTCAACCAGTTCGACTAAGTGCACTGAATTGCCAATTCCAGTCAAAGCTTTCCAGGAAATGCAAAGCACAGTTGCTAGTCCATTCAAATTCTTGATTTTGTAAAATGCTTTGAGGTGTGAGGACGGCAGCCAAAGTGGTGCTCCTGCTGTTAATGCGATACCACCTGCAGAACACAGTAGTTCTCAAACTTTGTCCCTGGAAGAGCTTTCGGGCAGTTAGTTCTTCACCTGCTCTTAAAAAACTAAACAGCTCTGATCAAGACAAAACTGGAGCAAAATACCTTTAGCAAGGTCTGATCCCAACTGAGAAATTTAAAAGGGAAGGATGGAGCCAGAGGCCCACAAACCCCTCACTCTTGTGGGGGGACCGACACTCACTGCTAAACAAACATAGTATACTTCACATACATGAGAAGCATTCTTGGGTGGGATCTCTCACAGACTGCGATATTTAGAAGAAGAAGGGATAGCATTTGTTCACCCATCTTTATAAACAGTGTGCTGTCCAGACACATGTAATTTCAGGACAGAGCACAACCTGTCTTTCTCTCTTTCTAAGAAAGGAAAGTCACATATGCCTCTTTGTCCTTTGTATCCTGTTCCCACTCTCCCCAAAAGGGAGGTAGCATTCTACTTTTTCATAAGGACTAATTAGTAGGGAGGCAAGTTTCTGTCTGAGGGGGCAGTTGCTTAGGGAGGGGCAAATGCAGCAAAACTCTGGCTTTAAGGCTGTGTGGGCTGGCCCTTGCTAAGGGACACAGCAGAAGCAGTGAGTGTAAACATTATCCATGTCCAAACTGACCCTGTGTGCAAATAACATAATGGTATTGCCTTGATACACCAACAGCCCAGTGAGTCCATTGTCCAAGGTCTCATTGTCAAAGGACTCCCTGAGGGTGTTCCAGCTCCCCTCCCTGAAGGGCAGTTCATTCCAAGGTATAATAAAACCTTTGCTGAAGGGGGAGGCACTCCTTCCAAGGATCAGAGATAGCTGCTGAGTGAAGCAGTGGGAGCTGGGTAACAACCCATCATGCAGAGAGCTAAATACAAAATGGTTTTGTTGGACCCAGCTTTCCTGTGGTTGTACATCATTGGTGAACAGTCATAATTCCGTTTCTGTTTCTGCAATACGGATACCTCTGGGGCTTCCTGGAAGGCCTCCAGGCCCCTCTGTGGACATGTAACCTCATTGGTCCTTGTGCTGCTGCTGGCATCCCAGAGTTAAGCATTAAGATGTTCAGGAACCCCCCTGAATACCAGGTCACAGAATTTAAGGATGGTGCCTGTCTAAAATTTCATGAGTCACGGTGTCTCTGCCTGGTGTTTATTGCCATACACGGCTGTTACTGCAGGGATGTTCCTGCATTGTGGCCCAGCGTTTAAGTGATATCCCAATGGACACTTCCCTGTGCCAGTCAGGGTACAAGGACTCAAATTTGCTTACAGTTCTTCTCTTATAGTGGCAGGAGAGTAAAATGAATGATGCATTTTACTTTCTTTTATTTCTTTATACTTACAATTCACCCAGTAAAATAAAGGTGCATTTTTTCTAAGGCCAGCACATTAGTTTTGTGTGGAAATACACTCTTTCTGCCTTACTTTGCTGTTATTAGCAAGACTGTTTTCAGGGAACAGCAAGAGTACCTCACCTTCCTGGAATTGGGTCATCTCTGGACATTACAGTGTGCTCACTGCAAACTATTCTTTCTAGGTCTTTACAATTTGTGAAATTCCTATGCAAGAAAGGCATAGACCAGCACTTTATCATATCATAATAACTGGCTTATCTCAAGCCACCTGGGGAGACCAAAAATCTTATAGGTGATGTAATGCATGATGGCAGGAGAATGCACAAGAACTATTTACCATCTCCTCCCTATACATGCTTCAGCTTTAGAGGATTCATTGTAATTATTTCATATATCCATAAAATTTTCCTAAAGGAATATTTGGTAATATTTCTGAGTGATGCACCCTAAAGTAGTTCACTTTGGGGGTACAACAAGTCTATGAACTGTCTCTAAATACATTAAACCAACTTGCTTATACTAGAAATAGCTTGTTATGAATGGGTATCTTTTTATGCTTACAGATAGGAAAAAAATGGAAGCCTGATATTTATAGAAGCAGCAGTTTGACATCTAAAGCTGAATTTAGCATAGAATTTCAAACAAGGTAAAATGGTGATGGGCAGGAACGAAGATCCCACATGGAATCCCATGCAATTCCCTAAGCTTCCTGCCTTGTTTTCAGAAGGGAATCTAGTGAATGGTTTAAATGACAGAAGGGAAGAGGTTGGTTTTTCCAGAGGACTGCTTAGGTAAGCCCCTGACCCGTGTTCCCCATGCAGATGGAAGGAGAAATTCAAAGGGACTCTGGATGCCTTTTCCTGTCATGCCTAAGGACAGAGAGACATGCCAATCATACCCACCACTTACCTTTGGATATAATAATTCTCTCTGGGGGGAGACTGAAAGTGACGTGGTGCAGCTACAGGGTGGGAAAAATCGTGTTCTTCTGCCATTTGCAGTTACAGGTGTGGCAGATGGCTGCTTTCTCAGTCCTGTGTGCTGAGCACTGAGGAACAGTCATATGACACTGCTGCAGCTCACTGTCAGGGGTCTAGAAAGCAAAAATTTCCAAACTTACTGTTGACAGACTGTCCAGTTTGCCTTGGATATTCATTGCGACAGCTGTCACTGCTGTAAGATGTGAAGCAAAATGTAGGGCTTCTCACCGTGACATTCCTGGATAATCTACCCAGCACAAGGTTCATCCTAACCACTTGTGGTGAGATGAGTATAAATATTAAAGCACGGCATTTAGTATCCCTGTGCTCTCACCACTCAACACAGTCATTAGCTAGAACAACTACAGATGATAAAATTATCTACAATTTACCTCTGTTTGCATGCTCAGCACCAGTAATGACATCTTTATGCTGTTATTCATTCAAATATTTTGAAAAGTGCTATACATCACTGCTGTATAGAAATTTATCATTCAGAAATGAGTTTTTATGGTATGAATTTGTCTACATGGAGAAGAATGAATGCTCTGTATACAATATCTTCAAAAGAAAGCATTAAAAAGTGCTCTAGACAGATAAAGACATCATCTTCTAAAATAGTGACAAATGATATTATGTGTTTCAAAGTGTTCTTTCTTCACATTTTCCTAATCTTTTATCATCCCAGATGTATAGCTCACTACCTCTGTATAGTACCAAATATCCTTGGGAGAATTTTTTGGAAGATCTGCAGGACACTCAGGGTTCAGGGTGTGATAAAAATCTTCCATCAATAGAAAGCTGTGCTCAGTTTGAAGACTTCTTCCTCATAGTGTTTGGCATGCATTTCTGAACTGGTAAAATGTGTCTTAATATTAATTAGGAAGCTGCTTTGCTCTGTGATGTTTAGCACTCATTTGTCTAACACAGTAGTGGAGGATATCCACTCCTAATCATCTAATCCAAGCCAAAATAAAGAAAGATCATATCCTCAAGAGCTGACTGTTTATCAGAAGCTGTGCAAGATGACCTGGAGATCTTCCTCTTTTTCCATGGCTTACATGAGCTAACGTAATTGGAGCTGCCATTCACTGAGTCATGTTTTTCAGCTATGATTCATTTCTCTGTATCCAGTGGTGGCATTAACATTGATCCACAAAAAAAAAAAAAAACAAAACGGTCCATGCCTGAAAGCTTTAGACTTTGGATATCTGGTATAAGGGACATTAAATCAAGAGTACCATCAGACATCTGTCTTTTTCTCTAGCCAGGAAAATGCAGAAGACATTGTACTTCTTGGTCACAAAGGATTTTTAAGTTACCAAAGACCAAAATTTGCAGCTCTTTGAGGCATGTTGGGGCAGAAAGTTAACTGTCAGGTTAACAATGTCACTGCAGAGATAATATAGTAAAAGTGAAATAGCCTTCATAGGGATTGACAGAGTATTTTTTAAAAGCATTTTTTTTTTCTTTTTAAGAGTAGAAAGAACATCAAAAGCACCTTAGAAAAATCTTGAGGCATTTGACTTGTGGAACAGCTCCAAAGACAGATGCAACAGCCAGCCATTACTACTGCAGCCTGAAATCAAAATAGACTTTGTAAAAAGCTTTCTTTCTACTCAGGAAAAGTCTGGAATTAAGTCAGTTACTTGCAATGAAGAAGACTGCCATGTGGTAGCTCTCACAACTCCTGGGAAGTAAATTCTCTGTGTGGAAAGGTCTGTTCCCAAACACAGCCCCAGACAGGGGAGTTTTCACAGCACTGAGAATGTGACCACCAGTTAGCCTGTTGATGATATATCCATAGGTCAGCCCAGCCGATTGATTAGCAGTGAAACAGCTAAAAAAAAAAACCACTATCACAAAGGACACATCAATACAGCAACTAAAATCCTGCTTCCAGCTGAGAAGTCAGAAGGCGAAGTCCCACAAGGGATACGATGAACAGTGCATGCCAGTAGGTTGCTGAAGCTGTTTGGACTGGAAAATCTATGCGTCCCAGAAAAGGGAACTATAGGGTGGAGTCAAACTTTGGAAAAAGCCTTAGAATGTCTGGCCTAGAGGAATCACAGGTAGCAAATTGTTTCTAGCTCACATAGAGGTGACCTTGCAAGAGGGAAATTGAAATTGTAGTGGCCAAGAAGTGAGGATGGAAATCACTAACCACGAACCAAAGAAGGGAGAAACACTATTCTTTTTTCCTAGATGGTGAGGAAACCTGTTTCCCACCCTGTGAGGCTGGAGAGAGGAAAAGAAATGCAATTTGTCATGTCTGGAGATAGATGACAGAGCATTGTCTGACAGGCCAAGTCTCCTGACTCTGATTTAAATACAACTATATGCCTTGTGCATGCTAAGCACAGCTCTTCCTCCTATAGCTTGAGTCCCTCCCTGACAGACACCAAGCACAAGCAGCCTCTGCTGAAGGGGTTGCAAGCAGCAGCACAGATGAGGGATGGAGTCTGGATCCACATGAGAAGCCGGCATTTGCAAGCTGTCATTGAGCCCTGCTGTGAAACTGAAGTCTGCATCTCATTGATCAGGTATGGCTTTCAGTGCACATTTCTGAGAGCGCAGCTGAGATACCCCGCCAGCACAATGTTCACCAGCAGCAGCAGGATGCTCGGGGGTAACTGGAAGTCAGACTGTGAGCATCACAGTATCTCACTGGACTGTCTCTCCTGGCATGAAGCAGATAGTTACGCTATTACTGTATACCAGTTTGTTTTCCAATCCCATTCTCTGGAGATCTTAGCACTTTCTGTGACTCTATGCCTCCCACAGGAGCATGGAGAAGTTATGTGTCTCCATCTTCCCAATCTGGTTTGCCTCTTCAAGCTGCCTAAAGTGCTTATGGTTTGGAAAACCCTGGCCCATGGGTATGAAGAAGGAGGAAGCATTAAATACAGCAAGGTTCAGAAGCACTTATCTCAGGTGACTTGAAGTAGAAAGGCTGCAAATCTACCCTAATTTAGCCTTTTTAGTTTGCTGCATTGAAGACCCACTACCAGAAGGTTTTTGTGGACACTTATATTTATTGGAAATTGCTGAAAACAGTGAGGTAAGATCCCTGAGAAAGAACTGTTTTCTTTTGCTAAGAGCACAGTATAATAATGTTACATGGTGTTTTTCACAGTTATACAGTACCAAGATTTACTGCTCAAATGTCTCTTTCACTTCTGCTTAATCAACAATGACATTCACCGAGGATCCCTAGAAATTCATGCTGAATCCAAACTGCAGTAATGTTAGTCAGATTCATAACACACAACTTTTGTATGATCCCATGGTCTTCACGTGGGATTTGAGACTACAGCAATTTAAGTTCAGCTCCTGGTCAGCTCTCATAAACTGGAATGTGGGTGAAATTGTACTTTAGGCGATGTATTATTTCTGAAAATTTCCTGTCTGTCTGTCTGCTTACCCATACACAAATATGTGCTTACATCCCCATCTGAGGTACAGGTTGGCAGAGGCAGTAAACTGTCTGACAAGACACTTTGCACTTCAAGGAGTTCTCTTAAGGAGTAGGCCATGCCCTCAGCTACTATAAATAGACTGCTCAGCAGCCTAGCTGAGCGGGTCTGGAGAAGGAGTGGGTTGAACCTGCTTGAACCTAGTCCCAGGCCTGTGCTGGAGGTGGTGGTTGTGGGCAGGACACAGGATGGGACAGCTCTGATGAAGAAGATGTGTCAGTTTTCACCAGCTGGGCACATGGCCTAGGGCATTCTCTCATCTCTTTGCCCAGGAATACACACCTCAGTGTGGAGATAAGTCAGAGACCATGGGCTTGTGACATGCAGAATACTCTCTCAACAAGAGAGTGCATCTCCTCCTTTTACTCTTTGAGGTATAAAGCTGATAGCTGGGAAGCTTTGTTACTTTACTACAGGTTCAGCACCCTCCTCTGCTAATCAGAGTCCCTCTGGGAGCAAGGGGAGTTTTCAAAAATATTTCAGTCTCTGGGAAGTACACAGAATTCACTGTTTTTTTTTTTTTTCCTTTCATCTCCCTAATCGTGCTCCCACTGAAGCTGTCTGGCAGACTGTCTCTGTCCAGAGAAGTGGGCAGGACTGTATCTGCTGAGGAGGTCCATCCACTGCACGCAGACACTGAGAGAGTAACCTCACTGTGCACCGCACACCGTGTTGGGGGTCAGAAGGAGAGTGTCACTCGAGTGCTGGTAGCATGATTTGTTCAAGGTCTGCTTACTTTCACAATAAGATAGCAAACATGTCTGGAGTTGAAAACAGGAGTGGCTGGTCTAATCCAGTCCAGCAGAGCTCTCATGGCCCTGGCTCTGAACCACGTGAGACTGACAGACAATCTGACCTGCAACCCTGCTCTGACTGAGAAGCTGATTTTGAGCGTCACATTGCAGGTACAAGATTTTAGCTATGTAGAAAATGTCCCTTCTTCACTTGTTTTCTTTTCTCTGTGTCTTTGTTTCTCTCTTTAACACAAGACATGATAAATATTTTTTTTTCCTCTTTATTATACTCTGCACTGCAGGTCTGGCTTTGCTACCACTGTTACTCTCTGCTACTCCCAGCCAAAGTTAAGACATATTTTGCAAAGGGCATTTTTCAAAATACGTTTTCCCGTTTTCCACTCCTTCTCCCTTGAATGTTTTGAAAAGCCCTTGCTCTCCCTTCATAATCCTCCTTCCTGCACCTGGGTGAGCTGGGCTGTTTTTTCTCACAGCAAAGCCCAGACAATGAACGCACAATGGCGAGAACTGGCTGAACAAAAACACTGACTTCAGTTTATATCAATTGCAGATAGAGTCTGATAAAACGAAGTTGCTTCTCATGTGAGGAGAGCTGTGGGTAGAAACATGAGTTTGACATAAGCCGGGCAGCTTTCTGCATGTTGGGCTAATCATCTGGGTTGCTGCGCGACGATCATTATTTATAAGAACAGCACAATACTGTGAGAAAAGAGTAGTCTGTCATAGTTTGTACATATCTGCTGAGTGTCAGTCTCTGCTTTCTGCTCTGGCAAAGTGTCCTACTGCCTAAGCATGGAGCTGACTCACTTTTTTTCCCCCTCTAAGTAACACCGTGGGAAGTTAAGCTTTTATCCCCCACCCACTTCTTTAAACCTCTTTGGCCCTTGATGTAGACCGTTTCTTCAGTTGTGCTCTGCAAATACGTCTTCATAAACATGTGTTCTTATAAAAGTGTATGCTTTCACTCCATTATGCACAGGTTATTTGCATACTGGGATTTCAGGGACTTCCTCCTGCTAAGTGTTTTTCCATGGCTTACATCTGGATGAAATGAGCTGCAGGGAGATGAATAGTTTATTTTGATATAGCTTGAAAGAGTTCAGTTAATCTTCCTGTAGGGTTTTAAAAGCATTTTTGAATCAATGTAGTGATTTAACTAGGCAGCTAATCCCCATGTAATTCTTTGTCAGTTCTGAAATATACAAACTTCCTTTATTTAATATGGAAAAATTTATATTAGCAATGTGGGATAATGGATAAGGTATTTCGGTCTGCAGGAGGTACAAATCAGAAGACAGACTGATTTCCACCAGCTAAATTACTTGCTCCATTGACTGTCTCTTTGTAAGAGGCTGAGCTGAAGGTTCAGAAGCACAAATTGATGAAACTCAGAAAATAACAAGGGGAATGCAAAACCTGACTGGGGAGAAAGGGTTTTTGAAAAACAATTCTGGTATATTGAGAAAGATCTAACGTAGAGAGAATGTCACTACTTTCCAAGTAGTACAAAGGAGGGGGAGGCAAGGATGATGGTGATGATGGGACACGGGGCTAGTGGAGAAAACTTCTCTCAGTGGACCTCCAGACACACAAGTGGTCAGGACAGGGTTAGTTTCTTGCAGTAGCTGGGTGGAAGCATGGCTGGGACATGGACATTATTGCTGTGGGTAAAAGGACTCTCTTCTGGGGAGAAGGGGTTTTGTCTGGAGAAGAAAATGTGGTGAAGGGAGCTGCCTGGCTTTTTTGTGTCTTTTCTTATACCTTTTGTTATTGATATTGTTGCTGTTACTGTTTGTTTTCTTATATCATTACTGTTTTCAGTAAATAGTTGTTATCTCAACATGGTTTTTAGTGGCAATACTAAATTGGAGAATACCATTCCTAAACCACTGCAGTTGCCTTCCTAGTTTTGTCTCAGCTTTCTCATGTTGCCAGTGTGGACTTTACTACTTCTTGGTGCACTGCAAACAAAGAAAAAGAGTGGGGGGACAGACCTTTCCTTCTCCCTTGCTCTCTGCAATATGTCCATGACAAATGGGGAGAAAATTGTGAAATGTCTGATAGAAACATTTCAAAGGCATGGGACAAACAGAGACAATGCAAACACAAAGTCCCTTGTCACCTTTCTCAACACTAAACCTCCTCTTAGCTTCTGCTCTTCATAATTTTGGCATCATGTTCTAGTTGTCTCCCTTCCTGCAAAGCTACCTCTTTTTGCTTGTTTCAGGCTTATTAGCCACTCATTTTATTTTGTTGGAGGGCTTCTTTGACAGTTTACTACTTCTTGTATCTGCTATTTCAGTTTATACAGAAGTTTGGGAATAGCGGAAAAAAAAGTTGTATGTGATGAGACTTTGAAATTCTTAAAGCTGAAAAAGAATAAGAAAATTGAAGAAAGGAGATAATAACATAACATTAAAAAAGAAATCAGATTTCAGACTGCTGTCACCCTTCTCCTTCCAGATCAGACAAGAAAGGCCCTCTGGAGCACCTTTAAAAGAGTTTATGGAAGATGGAGTCTGTTGTACTCATTGCTGCAAGATATTTGTCATGTTGTGAGGCTATGAGTCAAATTAATTATGGAAAATCAAAGAAATAAAGAATATAGGACAGCTGGAGAATTACTATGCATTTATTTCAGTTGGAGTGAGATGTCAAATAGTTTAAGTCGATTTGTTTTCTACAAAAAAAATTTTGAAATTGTTTCATCAACCTCTCACCTTCCAGAGAAAGTTAGCATTTATTTAAATTTCACATATTTCAACCAATTTGTAGCTAACTTCAATCTCTTGATGATATAAATTCCCAGTAATTATTCTGGATTTAAAAAGTCTGGTATTTTGGGATTTTGTTTGTCACTTCCAAAAAAATTGCTGAGATGGCTCTTCTGAAATTCCTTGATTTGCCTCAAAAGTAGTTTCAGTCCCAGGTTGTCTTCAAGGTCCAGAACAGGACTCTCCATTGAGATACCGTGTCTGAAAGTTAACATTCAGAGAAGCATGTGTGAATTATGAATTCAAGATTGAATCCCCCATCACTGGATCACTGAAACAATTGCTCAGCTGTCAGTTTGGAGCCAGAATTGTCATCTCCACTAATGGTTTTCATGGGTAGCCATTCCTGTTGCTTATTTCAGGAAAGTGCTGGTGAAGGTGACATTTGGGCTCTGACAGGCATCCCTTTATATTTCTTGTTGCAAGCTTCACAATCTGACAGCTCATTTTCAGCCATTAACTGGTCTTGGGCTTCTAGTGTGCCCAGAACTTTTATTACCTGAGAAACAGTTAGAGGGTGTTGAGGAAAGCCTCAGTTTTGACGTGTTTGCTGTAAATCGTTATGTTCATTTCAGTCCATTAAGTAAGCCATGGTAAACCTAAGGAAATAAAATAGTTCTATACCTGCATTTCCAGGTGACACACAGTTTTTAGTGTCTGAGAAAATAAAACCAAGCCAAACCAAACCACTCTGCTGTAAAACAATGTGATTACAGTTGGAAAAAGGTAATTTTCTGCACAATACTCCCAGGTCCTCAGAAGGAACACACTCACTTCACTTGGTTGCTCCATTTTTAATTGTCAAATGATAAATACATATATGTCTACACTGGGTGTGCTTTAATAAAGTCATTAATTTACAAAGCAACACTTAAACAGTAAACTTTAATCATTTATGCATATGAGTAGCATGAACATATCAAAGCCTTCTCTCACTCACTTCCTAATGAGCCTCCAAAGCTCTTCTCCCTGATGCATTTTTCCCAGTTACACTTGCTGTGCAAATCCTGAACTCATTTGTATTACCTTCCTGAAGGAAGCAATGCCCTGAATATATAATCATTTGAATATCTTCTACTATTTTTTCAACTCCAAAGCATGTGTTAGGTCAAGTTTTGGGACTATTTTTTGTTTCAGTATTACTGTTATTGTGATTCTCATTGTAGGAAGCAAAAAAATTTCTGCAGCTGAAAGGCTTTGCAGCCTTAGTAATTCAGCTGACTGTTCTGAAAGATGTGGTTTAGTATTCACATCAATAAATGAATGGATGACTTTCACAGTTGTTATGCTTTTGATTTACATATCAAACTTCAACAGTTTTGTCTTTGAAGCAGGAGTTGTTTGATTTGGGATGTCAGGAAAGATTGCCTGCTTTCACCCATTTGTTGGTTATGTCTTTCTAACAAAACACATGGTGAGAAGGCTGGTGACCCGGTTCCAGTGAACTGTTCTGCATGCCACGTGTGTTGTGTATTTGTGCTTTCCTTTGAATTTATTAGCATGGACCCAAGGGTATTCTTTTGACACGTGCTGCTAACTGGAAGTTCAAGTAATTTTTCTGACCTATTTTGAAATTGCTAAACCTTATCATCAACTGACCCTGAAACACCTCACAAGTTACAAGTTTTGCCATCATGCTCCTGCTTTTAAAATTCCTTGCACTAGACTGTAAACAGGAACACAGGGAGTAAAAATAATTTAAAGATGAATTAGTTTTGAAAAGGGGCGGATGTGACTGGGATTACTTTAGAATATGAGAAGTCCAGCACAACAGCACTGCAGCAGTAATGTGGACTCAGCTGCCAAACTGTCAGTGGTGGGGGCCAGAAAAGTCTTGGACGGCTTTGGATGCCCAAGTCTAACTGCTTCTGCGCTTTGTACCTGCAAAGGCAGAGAAGATGCTGCTGTGAGACAAAGTGCGAAGACAACCAAAGGAGGGGAAGAAGATGTGGCTATTTTAAAGATGCTGGCTAAGATGCTGGCTTTCACTATAATTGCTACCATTTGACCATTTCTGCTTTCATGAGGGAGTACTTTGAATAGCAGAGATATTTAGAAGTGTGAGGTGCCATGGGCACTCTTCAGTGTCAGACAGGACTTCTAGTAAAATAGGTGTGAGGGCTTCTATGTATTTTGAGCAGTAAATATATGGATGTGAGATACAGGATCTCTTGTAGTTTAGGTTTTGTTACAAAGTTCAGCTTGGAGTTTCTACTGATTTTCCATGTTCTTTTAAACATCCCCTGTGCTCTATAGCCTATGGCAGAATAAAACTTCCAAGTGAGGGAAGAACATGTTGGGTAATACGCATCTTTCGTGCTCTGTGTCAGCAGAGGTGAAACTAGAGCACAGACCTAGCCCATGGTGCTGCAGACCAGAATTTTTTTGATGGGATGGCTGCTTTTTCACTCCTCTGCACTTACTTCTCTGCAAAGAGTGCTGACTACTCTGGTTGACCCAATGTTAGTCTGGGATTCACTATGGGTTTCAAAGGCCTGAAATCATCTGCTGTTTTTCCTTCCTCTTGCAACAGCTTTCCAAATATCAGTGCCTTCAGCTAGAGAGTGTGAGGATACTATTGACTGTCTCATATTCCTGTCTCTGTGGCTGACACCATGGCCACTTTGCCATGTTCTATGGCTGGGTTATGCACATATTCACTGGTGTGCTTTGGGAAATTTTTCACGTACCACTGACCTATTCAATGATCTCAGCTTCTCCTTCCTCCTGCCTTGGACCCCCCTTACATGTCTGTGTTAATCCACAGACCTTTGCCCTGTCCAGAAGAGAAAAGTGCAGCACTTTCATGTAAATTATATTACCTAGCCAGATGAGACACAAACGGCTCTGCATCAGCAAAGCTGTGGATGAAGTCTGTGTTTCTGCTAAAAGCATGGTAGTTTATGTTTCCAGACACCTACACAGTCTGTTATGAAGATTTTTATCTTTTTACTTCTAAATTTTCTTCATTATTTAATAGCACTCTCACCCTGAAAATTCAATTAGCTTAGTCCTGAAAATTTATGACAGATGTGTTTTAAATCTCACCTACAGATTCATAGGGAATTTGTGCTCTTATACTTGTTTTGGCTTGGAAAAATCTAATCTTCACTTGGGGGAAGCTCTCAGCAGAAGGGACTATAGTCAGCCATAGACAACTGGGACAAGACAGAGAAGCTTTTCTCCAGCACATGGATGTTCCCAGTCTGGTTTAGGCAGTATCCTTGGAAGAGCAGCCTGGAGATCCTTGCATTGCTGGAGCCTATGCTGTTTCACTGCTAATGGATAAAGACTTTTATCCCTTGAGTTTGCAGTTTTTCCCTTGAGACGGTATCAGCAAGTGGGATTTCAAAAGCACAGGAAATTGCTTTACCCTCCTGCCACTGAAATCACGGAGCGTTTTACCCTTGGGATCAGTAGGAAGAGAATTAGGCCCATACTGAGCTCTTCTGAAAATCCTATTCTTTAATGAAAAGAAAAATGGGATGTTGATGGCTGTGTTCTAAAACCTCTTCATGAAGATGGAATTTTAAAAGCATGGAAGAGTGCAATTGCCTGCATGACCTGCCATTTCATCCCCAGATGGTATTTTTTCCTTTGTGAATGATACTTTTAATTGCTTGTGAGATACCATGCCTCATCTAGTGAACATTAATGTGACAGAGAAGAGACTGTGGAAAAACTGGCAATCTATAGTAACAGAATTTGGCTGTTCTGAAGTCGTCTTTGTGTTGCAGCATGATAACAGAGGAAAAATAGGTCTATTTAGTGATTAACACAGAGACAGACTGATTGCCCCTTTTTTTTTTCCTGTGTGGATACAGTGGTTAAGTGAGCAGTCATAGCTTCCATAACAACAGAGAATAATTTTGAAAGAGCATATGTTACCTTTTAAAATATTCTCAAATGAAGTACATGTTATACATTAATTGAGAAAACACCTGTCTAGCTGAAACTGCTCAGCTCCTTTTCTGCAGAAATATAGGCCAAGGCATTATACAAGTTGAAAAACTGATGTCCTAGTCTTCTGTTATGAAATGAAGTAAAATGAATGGCATCCACTCTTTGAGAACCCAGTATTCAGGACCATCAAAGATAATACAGCCCCCACACCCTGAAGTTTTTCTGACAGTATCTGCAAAATGAGAGATACAAAATCCCATGTTTAGACCGGTTCATCAATGTTTTGGGATCCTTCATGATGAGATGGAATTTTGCTCTATCCCCCTACCTCAGTGGACTTTTGCTCAGCAGAGTGGCCACTTACAGTTTTGGTCAGACTGCATCTCCCTTCTTCCCTCGTCTTCTTTATTCTTGGTGCTGTACACTGTCTTCTGCAGACTGATTTGAGAGTCAGATTTTTGTAATGCAAGACTTATACACCAGGGCTGCATCTGGCACATGTGCAACCCCTTCAGTAGCTGGTTGATCACCTTCTACAATTTTCAGCTAAAAAACAATGAGGAGAAAGTTTCATTTCAGTGAAGGTAACCAAGAATTTCCTGGTACCTACACTATTACATTTGCTCTCAGTGAATAGAAGAAAAAGTTAAGAAAATCCTGTGCCTAAATTCTGATTCTTTGTCAGACAGGTGAGCAGCCCTGGAGAAAGGTTCATTAATGCTGGTAACGTTGAAACAAGACTCTAAGACTTAAGTGGTCACCTTGGCCCATCTCTGGCTGATCCTGGATTCTATTTGGTAGAAGACAGCATGTGAATCATCTTTGCCTTCCAGCTGTGCTTTGAATGCATTATGGGTCAAGGCCAGCTCATTAATTTTTTCTACATGTTCCATCTTACTCTTAGCCTGAGCTGTCATATACCCATCTCTCTTTGCTTGAAGACAACCAACTAACTCCCCACTGCGCTATCCCCAGCTATACAAATGCATGAGAGCTGTACAGTGTGGTTGATTCAGTTTAAAAAAAAAAAAAAAAAAGGTATATAGAAACTTGCATAAACTATAACAATGTCTTCATTCTTGTAATTTGTTACTCCCCCAGGATGTCCCAGTCTATGCCCTGGCTTACTGAGTGTGAAAGGGTCATGTAAGAAAAAGGTATACAGCCCATTGCAAGAGCTCTGCTGAACCCTTTTTCTTTTTTTTTTTTTTTTTT
>VZRN01005363.1:18618-47333 GCA_013397935.1 Dasyornis broadbenti
CCTCCCCTCCCTTCCCTTCCCGGACGCGTCTGTCGCCTGGAGAAGGCAGTACCAAGTGGCACAAGTGGCCCTCGGCTGCGCTGTGGTTTTCATTGCCAGCACTCGAGGGCAGTGTTGATTTACTTTTGCGGCAGCCGCGGTCGCACACAGTTGTAAGTCCCTCTCTCCGAATCCCACCAGCAAGAGTCCGGCCGCCCCTAGGACGTGCAGTTTCTGACCTCTTCCAGGTAAAGAAGTCCCACTGCTGTGTTACTCGAGTCTGCCACTTCAATCTTTTTTCTCGACCCTTGCGGAGGTAGATGTGGTGACTGCACCAGGAGGAACAAAATCTCTATTTGCAGTGGGACTTAAAATGTTGGCAAGTTTGAAGCAAATAGGTTTGCATATAACAAAGGCTTTAATGTGAAGATCACCTGTGCAGGAGCAACAGGAGATTTTGAAAATACTGAAGTTTGTGTGGAACAGAACAAACAGAGGCAATCACTACATGCTTGGACCACTTAAACCAATCCAAACAGTCTTATCACATTTCCCTGGCTACCAGATGATAAGGTAGACTTCGTGCATGAGAAAATGACAGCCTTGAAATCTTAGAGGCCTTTGAAAAGACACTCAGCTATGGACTTCCTGAACCTCTTCAGGAGCACCTTGTGTTTTGCCTTAAACTTACCTCAGCACCTTAACAAGATATTAACTGCTACGGATTCCCGACACTATGAAATTCTTGCTGCCCTCATCTCTTCTGGACTGGCCACTGTACAATCCTTCAGTCTGGCATGAGACATAACATAGGCACAACTGCTCAGCTTTCTCCAGTTAGTACTGCACTATATAGTGGGGTCTGTGGGCTCTGCAGAAAAGCTGTGATACCAAATCTGCTTTCAACTGTCAGCAGGCTAACAGAGATGTTGAGTCACACAGTTTTTTGGCTGAACTATGAACAATTTCCAGGCAGGTGTGTGCAATCTGACTTGCCCCTCATATCCGTACCCTAGTCACTTTCTCTGTGCTTGGATATTTGCTCCTATTCATGCACAGGTGCAGGTGGTGATCTTAGCCCTAAGTGGTAAAAACCATTCTCTAGAACATGTTTGCTGGGCATCAGAGGCCACACAATTATTTCAGCTTTTTAAACTTTTCATGAGCCCTGATTTGTGTTTGAAACCATCTGTGTGGCCTTATGACATTACACCATATTATTTAGTTTTATTCTTGGAGATGGAAAAAAATATTTCTAATAGTCAAGAAGGCCATCAACAGAAGTGGTAACTGGTGTATTTCTTGATGACTTACCATCAGGAACCACAAGACCAGACATATGCATCTCTGCTACAGCTAAACTAGGCTGAAAGGTCTACCAGATCAGTCAGATGTTCATATGAACAGCAACATGTCAACAAGTTAGCACTATTAACAGCACTTCACACTGCACTACTTCCTGAAGCTGGTTAAAAAAATAAGTAAAATGCATAAAAGTAAAGTGGAACTGGAGGTCAAAATTAAAGTTATATGGTCTAGTGGACCTGTTGTGTTTTAAATCTTGAAGGTGAATTTCCAGCCTTTCTAAAAGCTTGGGACTTCAACTGTGGGAAAACAGTTAGATGTGACTTACTTTCAGTGTAAGTAGAAGCTCTGATATTTTCTCAGGCAAAGATAAAACATATTTTTTTTTCAAATAAATCAAATCTTCAGTCTTGAACATTTCTAAAACCAGATGTGGACAATGCCATCTATTAATCATAGTGTTTGGAAGTGTGTTATCCTAGTGGCTCCAGTGAACCCAAAATCTAGTGGTTTTTCACTACTGTACAAGAGGAAATACATATTTTATTCTTCAAAAGAAATCAGGGCTCTACTGTTTTGAATTTCTTAGAAGATTTGTTTCATGCCTTGTGTGTGTTACAGTCAGTAGACTGACTCGTTATGACTCCAAAAGGTAGGGACAGGGGATGATTTTGTTGTCCTACTTATCAAAGGTTTTTGGTTTGTCCCCAGCTGTGGGAATTGCATGCAATTTGGACTTGTTGACACTGTTGAAGAAGTCCAGAGCTGAAGCTACTTTGCCTGGTGCCTGGCTCAGTGAATAAGCCTTCCTTTAGAGTTCATCACTTTATGCAGCCCACTCTGTTCAATGATATCATTCCTTCTTTGAAGCACAAAGATTTTTGCACAATTTCATGAGACTTTTACTGATAGTATGACATTACATTTCAGACACTGGGATTGATTTTTACCAGCACTGAGCTACTCTGTGTGCTAAAATGAGTAGCAATCTCCAGCAGTTCCTAGTCTCACAGCACTCAGACTGTATTCTTACTGAGAGTTTTCCATTTTCCTCACTTTCGAGGAGCCTTATCATGGGGTCTGTTTCTTCCAGGGACTTGGGAAGATGTGGCAGATTCAATCTTACTGAAGTCAGATGCACCTGTGTGTAAGGGGTAGGGGGTCGGGAAGGTAGGGCAGGGGGAAGGGGTAGCCTGAGTGGCCTTCAGGGCTCTGGTCATGCTGCAGAACAGAAAAACTTGCCCAATATCAGCCCTGATGAAGTAAAATCTGGAGGTTAAATCCTCCTAGGACACGACTCACTAGGCAATGACATGGAAACAGAAAAGCTTATCAACTCTCATACTTTTACATCATGCATGTCACTACCCTAAATACATTCTACTCAGTGTATTGTCCGCCAACAAAGTAATTTCCAAGCAACTTGGAGGAATATATATACTATGATACAAAGTGACAGGTGAAGCACCCTCCAGAAAAGTATGTGCAACGGTCAACATCTGGGAAAGCTGACCTTTCCTGCAGCAGTTCTGTTGGAAGTATCTATCAAGGAATGCTTGCCTTACCTTACCCAACAAAATGGAGTCAGAGAAAGCATGTTTCACATAAACATGCTGGGAAAAATGCAGAGGAGAAAGTGCTGTTCAACCCAAAGGATATAGCAGCTCTAAAAATGGTGTATGCTATCCTAGGATAGGCAAAGGGCAATAGTGGAAAGGCTTTTGGTCTTGGATGAAAGAACATAGTGACAGGTGGAAGGATGAGACGTTTCTGCGCTGTTAAGTGAGGGACTTGATCCCTCACTGAACAAGCGTGCCACATGTTAGTCTGCAAAACAATATGCTGGAGTTCTACCCTGGATGTCCCGCTAATCTCCTTTGCTGTGTTGACCAAGTGATTCAGCACATGGAATGTCCTTGCTGTGCACAAGGATAGTGCCTGGAGCACTGAAAGCAATGAAAACCTAAGGCTTTTCCAGTAAGAGTAACTTGAAGACACTGCTGCAGTCCATACAGTTGTTCAAGTTTCCTGATGCAAACGTTATTTCGGACCTCAGAAAAATATCAGACAGTGCTAAAGCAGCTAAGCAGCACAATATGAAATGTGCTTTTTTTTTCTTCTGTGGAAATGACTTTGTTTCAACGAACACTGGATGGCAGTCCCTATGCAATGATGAATTGCCAAATCTGTGGCGTCACTCAGCCTGACTGGCAAAGACTGGTACGGATCACAGAAACATACCAGGATGCTTATCAGCCTGCTGCTCCAACTGTGTCCTGCATATATGCACACCCCTCATTCCCTCCGCCTCGGCTCCTGTGACTTAGAGCAGCTGATTTGATGAGGGCCAGGCCATTGACCTAATGCAGTCTATCAAATACATCACCAGTCACACCTCCACAAATACATGTTTATATCAGATACGTCATAACTCGGTGCTTTTAGGCCAAATACATTAATTTGACATGCAAGGTTAAGGATGCATGTCCAGTCAACACATAGAGATTTAAGTCCTGTCCTGTGCATTTCTGGTGTTTCCACTCTGTCTGAGGATGTTTTGGTCCATTTCTTCTTCACTTTATTAGTCAATTTATCATTGCATACTGAAAGGCAAGACATGCCTGAGAAAGTCTCTGGACTGCTACCATGGAAATGTCAACATTCTTCATGTTAGTTGATGTGTTGTCTTGTCTTTCTAAATGGTGATGGCCGTATGTCACACAGCACATAGTGACAATACTCTGGAAATGAGAAAGGCACCACTGATGAAAAACAAGAAGACTATCTGTCTTTCTGCTTTTTCCCTAGTCTTGGTAGCACTTGGATGCATTATAAAACCATCTCCAACACACCATAGGATAAGATCTTTTGGTAAGTCACCACTGCACTGCTGAAATCAGTTCGTAAAAGTTTTCTTCTAAGTACCCATCCATTCCAGGCAATACATCCCAAGCTGAGCAGGGCTGCACTGTCAATTGATGGTTCAGTAGATTCCTCTGTAACTTCACAAAACTGCAAAGAGTTCTTGGACTGCTGAAGATCTCCCTGGACGTCTGCTTCCACACATTCTTAATTCCTGCTGGTAACATTGACTGGGGATACCTGCTTGCCCTTTCGTCTTAGATTTTACCTTAGATTATATGCGAATGGTCTTCAACAGATCTGTCTGCTCTAGCTGAAAATTCCACTTCATCAGAACAAAGCAATTCTAACAAAGTTCATTGGGGGAGAAAGGGAAGGCAAAAGAGATGAATAATTAAAAAAAAAAAAAAAGTTGAAAATGTGATCTAGTGAAATGTTTCAATGGGAAATCCATATCCTCTGAAATGACTTTTCATGCATCATGACTCATTAGGTATGTTGGTATAAGATTGGCTCTTCCAGAAATAGGCAATAAAGAAACTTATTTCCCAGAGTTTAACTGGAAAATATACCACTGTTGACACTGTTACTTTCACCTGCAAGTAAATAAGCTGTCTAAACCTAGTTCAACATAACACAGGGAAAAGTTAGCATTAGTAGGAACTCCAGTCTTATCAAGGAACACTTGAACTGAAAAACAGTGGTCAGAGTACCAGCTTTACATCCCTAGTCTTAAGGAAGAAAAAGAGCTGCAAATATATTTTCTCTATGTTGAATAGTGAAAAAAAGTCACTTGACTTTGCTTGTCATAGCAGGCCCTAGTATTTACTTCATTTCATTCCTGCCTGCAGTTCAGCATCTTTGCTTAAATAAGAGCACACACTTTTCTGGGCCATCCTAAAGGCTGTGATGTCTGTTCTCTATTGAAACTGTTTGCATCACATTTCTGGCTCAAATTTATTTCAATTCAGCTTGCAGATTCTGCCCAAGAGGCCTCTATGTCTATGCCTCTGCCAGCTCTGAGACCCTGCTATGATCAAATTTCCCATGGATGCATTTTGAGGCTGCTGATCAATCTCTCCCTCCCTTTATGCCCCAGGAGTCTCTTATGTTAATGCTTCTCAATTTCTAATTGTCCTCAAACTTCTTGCTAGAAGTCTCTGAAGCTGTATGGTATTCTTCTGGAAACGGCGGTTCCTGAATTTGTTCCCCACTGTTTTCACTTGTACCCTTTTGCACTTGTTAAGGGAGGCTTTGGATTCTTTTCGCACAAGACTGGAAGAGCAATGTGAATATTATAAGTGTTTCCTTGGGGAATACTGCCTCTGGAAATCAAGATTGCCTTTTTTCTTTAGGTATACTGTTTATAATTTTTTGGGGGGATGGGGAGGAACACCTTTGGCAACTCTTATTTTATCTGTCCCTTTGCCAGATAGGAAATAATCTTCCCCTCACAGTAGAGATTATACTCCATGCACAAGTACTTCTTTTGCACTTAATCCCCCTATAAATGAAGACAAAGTAATATTCCCTAAGCTGTAACTTCACTGCAATTCATCTGTCATCGAGGATAGGGAAAACATCTGACTTGTAGTCATGTCTGCTGAGCAAAAATCACGCCTGTAGCTGTAACTTTAATGGCAGTGCTTTCTCTTGGGACAGAAGTTGGAATAAATCCCAGAAGTCCACAACTCCTGCTTGTTGAATACCATTGGCTGAGTCTACATGCCTAAAACTTATAAGCGCACTACTCGTCTTTGAGAACAATATGGTTTATTACATGCCAGTCTTTTCCATGCAGCAGATAACTTTTCTAGAGCATCCATGAACTTTCAACTTTGTTGACATGACTGTAGAGAGTCACAGAGAAGCTGTGGATGTCCCATCCCTATCAGAATTCCCTGCAGAGGCCAGACTGGATTGGGCTTTGAGCGGTCTGGTCTAGTGGAGGGTGTCCCTGCCTATGGTGAGGGAACTTGAAACTAGATGTTCTTCAAGGTCCCCATCAAACCAAACCATTCTATGGTTCTGTGAAGATTCAGTCTCTGCACCACAAAGGTGGTGAGCTGTCTCAGTTACTTGGAGTTCTATTCTTTCCTGCCTCAAGGCCACACCTCCCGTACCTGACCCTTGTGACAAGCTGCCTTCATAGACAAACCATTTTTGTGTCACTAGTTTAACGCACAAAGTGGTTGTTTTGCAGATTAATTCCCAAATTCAGAGTCATTGCACATCCTCTCGTACTTCTCCTGTTCGTGTCAGGCTCTCTCATTGCATTGCTGACACCAACAGAAACACAGACGCAGAAGTTGTACTCAGCCACTTTGCTGTGGTGCCCAGTGACAGAACAAGACATAGCACTGAAACATAGGAGGTTCCTTCTGAACATCAGGAGACCCTTTGCCACTGTGAAGGTGACCAAGCACTGGCACAGGTTGCTCAGAGAGATGGTGGAGTTTCCCTCCTTGCAGGTATTCAAAAGCTGTCTGGATGTTGTCCAGGGCAAATGGCTCTTGGTGGTCATGCTAGAGCAGCAAGGTTGGACCAGATGCTCTCCAGAGGTCCCTGCCAATTTCAGCCAGACTGTGATTCTGGATGATTTAGTCTCACTGAAAACAGAGTTTCTCTTCTGGAAATATTTACCTTTTGATAACTGTGTTATAATTATGTCATGGAAAAGTTCTGCCTGAAAGGTTCAGACCGCTGTGTTATGAGCACATCACACATGAAACATGTATGTATGTTGGTTTGAGGTCCATGCTGAATGTCATACCAAGTAGGGGACAACACAGAAACCACTCTTGGTATTTCATTCTGTAAATATATCAATGAAGCAATACTACGGTCCTTGAAATAGATAGAAAAGAATCCCTAGCCAGTGCCAATGTCTCTCAAAAGTTATCTTTAGCAAAAAAGTTACAATTTTCTAGCGTTAAATATTTATAGGCATATGGGAATACCAGTACTGCCCATCATCAAAATGGCTTTGAAATAAGTTATTTGAGATGGCAAATCTATATGACAGGACTCAGGAAAATAGATAACTAAATGAGGTGAAGCACATTTAAAAGTGTAGAAAGAATTTACTGCAGCGTGTAAGGGAGCTGTCAGGCAGACTAGATCCCTCACTTGTTGTTACTGTTGCTTCACTGCACTTTCATGTGACAAGGCTCTGCTTTCTCTAAGGAGATTGACTGCTGTGCCCTTACTGCTTTGGATTCTGTAACAAACATCCTTTCCCCAATGCAAGAAACAGCTGGGTAGTGGCAGGAAAAGCCTAAGTCTCCGTTAACTTGAGAGACCTGTCAGAAATGGATGCAACTGTTTAAATGATCCTGTCAGTGTAAATAGTCTCATCTACTGCTACAAGGTGATGGAGCAGGCTCCTGGTGCAAGTATAAAGTTGGGCTCTTACTTCATAAACAAGGGTCTGGTGAGATGTTGAGCTTTTTCAGCTGTCTAGGGCTGGTGGAATGGCTCGACCATGATGTACAGAACATGAGCTGTCAGTCACCAAACAACATCCTGAGGACCATTTCTCCTTGTAGGCATTTGGGACTAACATACAAAGACTCCAGGATCACAGGGCATGGGGGAAACAGATTCAGGCCAGACAGCAGCTGTTGTAAGTGTAATTGGTAAACTCTTGGGCTAATAACCAAAGGAAAGAGCCACACTGGGCAGCCATTCACAGTGCACAGACTTTGCTGGTTCTGCAGGACCTAAGGACTGTGCTGCTATGCCTTCTGGAGCTTCATCTATCAGGATTAAGTATATGGAAGCAAAGTGTACTCTTGTAACAATGCCATTTTTCACTGTTGACAGATCTTGTCACAGAATGGACTTTCTTGTACTGTAAAGCAGTTGGTTACAATGAGGCTAAGAATAGTGTAAATGCCAGGACAGATTACAGCAACACAGACAATTTGGAAATGGCTGGACCTTGGCCAGACAATGAATAGCTGTGATAGGGAGCAGTGGGGAAGGCCCATAGCTCCTGATTATTTTCACACCCATCAGTGCCCCAGGGCAGGGTGCAGGGAGCTGAGTGCACTCCTCCCCAATGGAATCAAAGTGCTTTGCCTTTGCAGTGGTCTTCCACACCAGTGTGCTGGCCTTGCTCCCCAGGGGCAATACTGTATGTAGCTTCATTCAGCTTTTCTCCCACAATTCAGCATGGAGCCAAGCATTCAGCCTTGTCTCTGCAGAAACTGCCTGACAGTTGATGCAGGGAGCAAGGCAGCAGTCGAATTTTTCATTCCATTAAGTATTCACACTTTCTTCCCCTGTCTTGCTGTTGTTGTTTCTAAACATGACAGACAATAATCAGAAAACAAAAGCATTTACATTCTCTCCTCTGGCAAAGCACCACATTCACAACCAACATCAAAGGTGGGTTTAGCGATCATTAGTGCAATACCACACTTCAACATGATCAAAGCAATCAGTGCCCAAACACAATAAAGAAGATTGAGTCTGATTCAGCTTTTCCATAAAAGGCAACAATAAAGAGATCTGGGGAGAGGGTGAAAGCACAGTGAGTATATGAGGGCATGCGGCTAAGATATTCTTTTACATCAAAACAATTTCTCATTTCATATCCAATTATACCTCTGAGCTGTTCAGCCCAACATTTCTGTCATCTCTGGCTTTCAACTGACATTGCAAATTGTGGAATAGAAAATACTATAAAGTGTGTCTCAGTTGAAATTCCTCCTGAAATGTGTCATTGCAGATGGATAACTCTGAGAGCTGGGTTACTTGTGCTGGCCTTACTGATGCTGCTCAGTCATGTTTGGGTGAGGGACTCTAGTTATCATCTAGGTGATGAAAATAGCCTTTTTGCTTACTGTCTGAATCACAGAATCATAGAATGGTCTAGGTTGGAAGGGATCTTAAAACTTGACTAATTTCAACTCTCCTGCTATAGGCAGGCACATCTTTCAATATACCATGTTGCTCAGAGCCTCATCCAAACTGGCCTTCCACAGTTCCAGGGATGGGGCATCCACAGCTTCTCTGGACAACATGTTCCTCTGCCTCACCACTCTCACAAGAAAGAATTTCTTCCTAATATCTAATTAAACTTCTCTCTCTCAGTTTGAAGACATCCCACTTTTTCAAGTCACTACATGCCCTTGTACAAATCCCTCTCCATCTTTCTTGTAGGCTCCCTTCATGTACTGGAAGGCCGCAATTAGGTCACCCCAAAGCCTTCTTTTTTTCAGGCTGAATGATCCAAATTCTGTCAGCCTTTCTGCACAGGAAAGGTGCTTCATCCCTCTAATCAAGCTGGTGGCCTCCTGATGTCTTTCCTGTGCTGGATCCCCAGAGCTGGATGCAGTGTTCCAGGTAGTGTGTCAACAGAGCAGAGCAGAGGGGCAGAATCCCCTCCCTCCCCTGCTGCCCACGCTGCTTTGGATGCAGCCCAGGACACGTTTGGCTTTCTGGGCTGAGTGCACATGGCTGGGTCATGTCCAGCCTCTCACCCACCAGCATTCTCAAGTCCTTCTCACAGGGCTGCTCTGATCTGTTCATCCCCCAGCCTCTGCTGATAACAGGGGCTGTCCTGAACCAAGGTAGAAGGTTCAAAGTAGAAAGCTCTAAGTGCGAGGAAAATGGACTTTGTGACATTGGGTATCCACAGCCAGGGTAACAAATGCCAATTGAATGGAAAAGTGTAGAGATGACATGAATCAAGCCACTGTAATGGTCTGGTCTTTTTACCTCTTGGACTTGTGTAGCTCAGGCCACAAAAGTGCATCTTGAAAATCCAATAGGAAGTCCTCATTTACTGCCTGACTAGGTGCAGCTCTGAAATTCTGAATGCAGTTTTGTCTTAAAAACATTGAAACACTCCTATCTATATATGAGAGAGGCATCACTATAATGCCTCACTACAGCAGTTACGCATTTTTCCTGAATTCATGTTCAGAATTACTGAGGAGGGGTTGGAATACGGGGAGGAAGGGGGCTGTGAGAACTCGTGGTTTGGAGTTTGGGGGTAGGAGGGGCTTTTTAGGCGACAGACCTCAGATCCTGAGGTCTGGTCCCTAATTATGTTGCCTGTGACTGCAACTGAGTCACTCTGTCTTCTCTTGTGTGAGCTAAACCACAAGAGCTTCTTAAGCCTTTCTCTGGAAGATGGATTTTCCACACTCCAAATGGCTTGTAAAGAAGATGCTTTAAAGATGTATCCTGGGGGAAGAATATAAACAAAGGCCAGATCCAGGAAACAGAAAGGCATTCAGTGATACTTAGCAAGGCAGGGCACTGGTTTGGGAGTGGCAAAACATCAAGGAATATTAGCATGTTATGTTGACAGCCAAATTAAATATGGGCTTGTGAATTGCTAAGCCGGTAAGAAAGGGAAGCAACTGAGTCATGTGTGTTGAAAGAAGGAGCCATGGCAAGTCACAGAGGATACAGAGTAACTCAGTAACAGAGCAGGGATGTTCTGCAGGGGGAGGAGACTATTTTCCTTTGAAGGATGAGATGAATAATAAAGTTTGAGGGAGAGAGGTGCTCATTTAGGTTGGCAGTGAGTGTAAAACTGATGCTGTTGCACTCAATCTCACTAAGCTTCATCAGTATACACAAGTAAGCTCTTTGTGTCATGAAATGACTTCAACTGGATAGCATTCCCTTTTTGTTTTATAAATATTCACTGTCTTCTAAGTAACAGCAGCATAAGCATAAGTTCTGCCTAGTGGAACATCTTTAAATTAGCCTACCTTCTCTTTCAGAAGTAAAATGGGTTTTCTTTAGCAAAATTTTCAATGAGGGGGTATAGTCACCTCTGGCTCTTCATCACTGAGACAAACATGCATGTAATTCCTGGAAAGAGCACAGTATGCAAGTATGGAAGTTCTTGGGGACTGGCCTGCAGAGCAGAGGGTGTAAACCAGCAAGTAGAGAGCACAAACAGCAGGTAGAGAGCACTGGGGAGAATTAGTCTGATTGGAAGGGCACTTTTTATTGCTCTGGTTTTCTGGTGTGAGTGGGATCCTGGCCAAGCACTATCTGTGTCCATTACTTACTGCTCAGTCCTATTCCTGCTTTTCCCATAATCAGTTCGTGTATTCAGTGTGCACTTGGGGGAGGGAAGTGAAGAATTTTGATCTGTAAGGGTAAACTGACGTATAGAATTGCAGTTTTAAGGTGTTCAAGTTCTTCATAAAAGACAGCATCTCCTTTCCAGACTTTTCTGTAGAAAAGTGACTCTCCCCTGAGAATCTTGCCTGTCAGTGTTGGGGAAGCAGGCTGCAGCTCAGATAGTGTGTCCTTCCAGAAAAGACTCTGCTCACATTATTCATTAGGAATTGTCTGCTTAATTCTGTTATGCTCTGTAGGAAGTACTCGCTTAATATTTTTTAAATTATCACCTCAGATGGCCCTTCCACATTTGTGGCATGGTAGAAAGCAAAACAGTAGTATGTCCCCACCTTGATCAGCCCTACTAACTTTTGTGCTCAGATCCTGCATCCGGGCAAAGGCTACATAGGGAAAATTTCTGTCTCCTTGCTCCAAGTGGGGAGGAAGTGATGAAGTGTTGGCACAGAGAATGCTTCTTTTTCTCTTTCTGAACTCTCAGAGTAGCAGAGGCCAAGTGCCTTGGATTTTTGCTGCAGAACAATGAAGGAATAAAACAGACAAGAAAGGACTATCAACTACCCATGTTCCAGGAAGTGGTTGTTTATCAGCTGCTGTCTGTTTATGAATTTACCTAAAGCTACCTTCAAATTCAGACTTTCTGTGTGTAGTCTGTTCTGTGCCCAGAAGAAATACAGGAAGTTTCCCTTTCTGCCAACCATTTTTGTGAATCTAACCACCATAAGAAAAGAGCTTCAATAGCTCTGGGACAGATCACCCCTCAAAAGGATGTATATACAGATGAAATATTTGGTATGGTCCTACAAATACAATAAAGGGGCATGTTTCTCAGGGCTTAGCTGATTCCACATTTCCTGTGTCACTGTGATCACAAAATAGTCCTGCCCCACAACAGCAAGTGAATACGAATAGTATAGGCAGCTTTACACAGCAAGGGTGTGCAGAGCTTGGTTTCAAGCTTATATTCATGTAATACCTGAGGAAGTGTGACTGCTGCTGTCAGTGCTCTGGGGCAGAGCTTGAAGCCTCGAGAGAACCTGTTCCAGCTTATATATTTTCCCAAGCAGATTTTCACATGCTTTGTGAGCATGAGGTTATTTAAATTTACTGTTGTTTATTTACATTGATAGACAAGATATGATGCACCCTAAACTATCTCACACAGGCTTAATCCCTGTCCTGAGAGCACCCTCACGGGCAGAGCTGACACTATGACTCAGCTCTAAGTACAGGGCTGTACTTAGTATAGGCCCCGTGCCACCTCTGGCTTTTCCATTTGCCTTTCTGATCTCCTTCTGCTAGGGAGACTCCAATGCACACTGACACTCTGACAGTGGACGTATATCTGGCTGTCCTCTGATGGACAGCTGGAGGGAGTGGCCTGGCCTTTGCACAAAGGGTTGGAGTATGGTTGGTGGGGAGAAGGCCACATGGAAGTGTGTGTGAGTGCGATGCAAAGCCCACGTGCCATGCAGCCCCACCACAAGGGGATGATGTGCATTAGCAGTATTGGCTCTGCTGGAGAAGGAGAACGTTTTCCCCACAGAAAAGACAGGCACCAGCTGGGAATTCCTGGGAGGCAGATGCACTGTGATGGAAGGGTGACACCACCAACAGCAATTGTGCATTATCTTTCAGAGCAGTGGTTTATTTGAAACCTGTTTCCAACTGACCTGACAAATTCATTTCCAAAGCAACAACAGATGGCAGCAAACAGATGGCTCAGTAATTTCAAAGCCTCTCCAGAGAAAGGAAGTGTCACTATAAGCCTGCACTATCTTAACTTTATGAAAGAATGGGATCTTAACATCTGCATTAGCTGAAAATAGTGTTAGGAGATATATTGTATATTGGATTTTTGCAGTTATTCTCATAGTTTCCATTGGCATAGCTCCACAGCTCTCAAACCTTCTATTTATCTCAAAATGGCATTTTGAGCCAACATTTAAATTACTTACTTCATGACTATAGATGTTTTTTCTGCATCATCTTGGTCCAACCACATTGCTCCTTGATGCTTCAATTTCTTGTCTGCAAAACACAGATAAAAATCCTGTCCTGATCCTGTGTTTTTAGACAGCAGACTCCTTGACAGAGTATTTTTCCACACTTCCATATGTTCCTTCTTTATTTTTTTTGTTGCTGCTGGATTCTCCTTTGCTGGAACCTTACCTCGTACAAGAAACAATGCTTAGAAGGCTGTATTCCTTTGCTACCAACTAATGAGTAAGGGGGCCTCAATTTTGACCTTTTTTTTTTTTTTTTCTTTTTTTTTAATTTATGTGATGGGTCTGCTTTCCCTTGTTGCCATTTTTCTGCTGCCTGTCCCATCCCAAGACTGAACTCATTTGATAGTTTTTCTTTTTTTCATTTTCTTTTGTCTTTCTCTCTGAAACCTAGAAAATTCAAAGCCTTTCTTAGGAAGATTTAACAAGAGAACATGACTGTCACATGACATTAATTAATTCCCTTTCTCACCTATGGTGATCGCAAGACCTCCAAGCACATGGCCAAGGCTGGTGAATACCACACTGGGCAGCAGAGACCACATGTTTGCTCTATTTTATTGCTGTCAAACACCCAGCAGAGTTTCATCCAGCATTAAGCAGAGTCAGGAGACAGGTGGCTTGTGGCACAGCATAAACAGTCTTTGGAGAGATGAAGGCATGGGCATGCATAAGTCTCTTATTTCTCTCACCTGAGGCACATCACAGCTCAACCCAGTGGAGTTACATCCCTATGAAGTTTGTATAACCGAAAGGAGCACCAGACCAGTTTTCTTTGTTCGAGGAAGCCCAGTTCCTCTGTACCATTGTGGTTGTTCTTCAGGGGTTACAAGGCAGTTGGCTATCCTGAATTTCCCTTTCTCTTTTGCCAAAAAGAGTGAGCTTGGCCACTCAGTCCTTTGGAGTTACAGAGCAGGCAAGGCTTTGCCTTCAAAGTAGAAAATGACCCTGGATACAGAAGGAGAAAGGTCTTGTAGGAAGATGTAAATGAGGGAGGAAAGGACCAGTCCTTAATATGAAGCCCATAAGCAGTGACATAATCCTAACAAAGCAAGGGATAAAGATGAGGAGCAGAAAATGCCAATGCCTGCTGAAACTACCATGCAACAAATGAACTTCAGCAGCTACCACTGGGCTGTTCGTTGTTTCCTCTTCAGAAAGCCCTTGGTTAGGTGATGCAATACAAGTCTCCCGGACACAAAGGGACAGATTACCCTGAAACGGAGCATTGCTAGTGAAGATTGATTTGGGACAGCTGGGACACAAAGGGGCAGAGGTGCATTAGGATGGAAATTACAGCCCACTGCAGACCTCACATAATGTGGCAGGGGTTATATCTGCCTTTTGAGACACACAAGTCTGGGAAAACTCTGGTTCTGCTTGCTGCTGCAGAGAAGTTATACAAGCTTGGAAGACAGGAGATGCTGGGAACAATGTAATTTCATTGCCAGCACTTACCAAAATGTTCTTACCATCTGGTTGCTTCTCCTCTTTTTCTCATCAGGGCTGAGTCAGTAAGAAATATCCTGCTTACAGAATGTACCCTAAGATCAAACAGGATCTGGGGACTGATTATGTTCCTCAGCAGAGAGGAACATAGTAGAGATCTGGGCTCAGGCCTACCATTGTTCATTCAAGCCAAAGTTTTGACCCTCGGTAGATAGATGAGATGGGTGGGTTTCCACTAGAGATCAATGGTCTCTCCTATACAAAGCAGTCTGCCTTGCCAGTTGAAGGAAAGACTTTTCAGAAAGAGTATGAGTAACCGTGAGGGTTGGCACCAGCTGCTGTAAATGGAAAAGACACCAGCCCCTGAGTGGACATAAATCCAAACCTAAAAAGTACAAGGACTGAGATCACTGCTTCAGGACCAGGAGAAGGCAGGGGAAAAGGTGTATCAGTCTTACTTTCTAGGAAGCCAGCACTGCATAACTTGCAGTCTCAGCTCCATCAAATGTTCACCTGTGACCACACAAGCCGTGGAAATAGAGAATTAACTGCTGGTTCCATCACAAGGATTCAGAGTAAAACAGAGACATCTGCAGGCATTCAACATACCCAACCGTGGACTGTTTGTACATACACAGCTTCCACCACTAGAAATAATGTGGGGGAGCCCAGTAACTGCTTCATGGACTTTGGTGAAGACTATGCAAATGAAGCCAGATTATTTTTCAGAAACTATGTTACTGACTTGTTCCCTGAAAATGACATTTCCACCAGAAGTCTACCTCCAGTCTTGTGCCTTTCCTCAGCAGACAGGAAGCAGGCGTTGGCTCAGCAATCATCTGGCTATGAAGGTAATTGAATAGTACAGCAGAGCAGGTTTAGGACTCATCAACACCCATGGGCTTTAAAATAAAGTTACAAAGTTCTTTAAATAAATCAGTGATATTTCAGCCTCTAAGAAAAATGCTACTGCTGGATGAAACTCTTCTGAGTGTTTGACAGCAATAAAATAGCGCAAACATGTTGTTTCTGCTGCCCAGTGTGGTCTTCACCAGTCTTAGCCGAGTGTTTGGAAGTCTTGTGATCACCACAGGTAAATTAATTCACGTCATGTGACAGTCATGTTCTCTTGTTAAATCTTCCTGAGAAAGGTTTTAACATTTCCAGGTTCGAGACAGAAAGTCGGACTAGAGCTGGACGTGAGGAGACACTCTTCTGTACTTACAGCGGTTCTGCATACAGTCAAATGAGACACGAGTTCTTTCCAGTCAATGAAGGTGCCTTGTTGGTCATAAAATGCATATTTTGCATGTTTGTCCAGAACTTGCTATCAGTCTCGCCTTTTATTTCTGATAAGCCAGGATCACATAACTTCTTGGAAAAGGAATTAGCATGGTAGATGATGGGGAATTTTTATATTACATGTTGAGGTAAATTAAACACATATTTTTGTTTAAATATAAAAGAAAAACCTAATGAACAGTACCCTGGGCAGAGTTCTACAGCAACAAGAGGTTCTACAGGGACTCTGTAAATTTCCATGACAAGCAGACTTTTTATACACACTCACAGCAGCACCGATCCCAAGAGTGGCTGCATGGAGCACATCAGCCCAGCTGTGGGTCTATTCCCCAGCCCAGCTCTGCTGACCAAAGGTGCCCTCTGAGCTTCCATTCCTCTCAGATGGTCCTCTCAGATTCCATTCCAGGATGGCTACAAGAGAGTGCTAAGGCTGTTGATTATCTTGTCACCAAGGGAACCTTCACTCCTTTCATGAAATCCTTCTGTGTCCATCATTCTTGCTTCCAGTCAAATTAACACATCCTTCTAGCTGGGCCTTCTTGCTCTCCATGCCACATCATACTTTGGTCACAAATTTCCACTACTGAGCAGTTACAATTAGATATTCCCCTTCACAGATTTTACTGGCTGATGAAGGGAGCTTTTCTGTATCTTAAAAATTAATCCTGAGGGGCATTTTAAGTACCAGGACAGAGACTCTGCCCTGGATTTTGTGTCAAGTGAAAAGTCAATGTATACTTACTTTGCCCAGTACTGGTAAGGAGATGTTCTGCAGCCATTCACAATTTTAGGCCTGCTTAATAAAAGGGGAGCTGAGTCCAGGCTGTTGGAATTGCTTGGGAGGCACTAAACACAGCATATGGGAATCAGTTCATGCACAGACAGGCTGTGACATGCCATGTACCCCCACCTCTGACCCCTGTGGTGTAAAATGACACTGACAGAAGCCTCAGACAGGCTGCGTGCATTGCCCAAGGTCACAAAAAATGTGTGTCTGAGCCAAAAATGGTGTCCTAGTCCCCTGGGACACCACATCCCTGCAATACCAGCCTTCCTGTTATCCTTAATCTGGCTTTTCTCTGCTTAAATTGTAATGCATGTTCGCATTCCTCTGTAATTAATTAGCAAGAAACAATTTATTCTCTGAGAGAAAAACCATCTTTCTCAGCCTGCTGTGTTTTTAGACAACTACGAATCCCTTGAATAAATTGATACAATAACTATGCTGAACTTTTAAATCCTTATGGAAAATAACCATTACAGTTTTTATGTGTGTGTGTCTATTAACTCAACACCTCCTCAGCGAATATAAGAGATGTCAGCTCTGAATGGGCACTGGAGTTCCAGGAAGAGAGAAACAGGACTGCCAGAGCCTTGCTGGCATCACTCATTTCTCTACCACCTTGCAAGGAGAGATGATGTCTTGTGCTGTCTGGGGCTGTAATCTCATCCCCTCATAGGCAGGGGCGACGCAGCCCCTAGGCAAGGAAGTGATATGAAAAGCCGTGGGTTTGAAGGGCACAGGACAGAGCCCTGCCCATGCAGCGATCCCTGTGGTACACGGAGCACAGCGGCCACTACATATTGTTATCTTCTTCACGGCTGTGCTGATTTAAAAGCTGCTGCATCACTCTTTCAACGCTGCGGTGTCCCTTTGTTGACACGTGTGTGTTGTGCTCTCACACCAGTCGCTTCTTTCTGGGACCACTAAAATCTCCCTCTGCAGGCTCAGAGTCTGCTGCACTAACCAGAAGAAAAACATCAGCGAAAGGGGTAGTGCCATCTAGCGGTAATCGAGATTTGTACAGACAAGACCGAGGACTGATCTAATGCCATCAGTTAGACTCTCTCCAGGCCTTATCCAGCACTTCTGCAGCAAGATGCTTACGGAGTGCCCACTGGCACCACGGAAACTCAGAATCTAAATCTGTCTGTGGGGCTTTGGTGTGGTATCTCTCTCCCACAAAGTACTACTCTAAGAGCACGTGGAAGGGCCAGGAAGAAAACTGCTTTTGGACCTAGGAGCAAAAAATGTTCATGCTGCCGGAGTAAAGTGCAAATTAAATGCCCTGCAGCTGTGACAGACAGATGCGGGTTGTTCTGGGCATCTGATAGCAGAGGAAAGCACTGAGCTTTCAAAACAGGTCTTGGGGAGATCCTCTCTTTTGCTTTTGCTGAAGGTGTTTCCCAAAAATTTTGATAGAACACCGTTATAAAACAGGATTTAATTTTGTCTCTAACATCTGCCTCAGTACCTAGAGCTCTGGTGACTGGGGAGAAACATTTGTAGTTCCCTTTTCTAGACACCTGTATTACTGGATTGGCCATAGTTTTGGTTATGAAATAGAATGGTACTCATCAATGCCTGTGTCCTTTGGAGCAGCAATTTCTCTTTGCTGTAAATAAAACTCTTTCTAGTTCATAGTACTCATAGCCAAACAACAAGTCAGGTTTTGCTGCAGCATGCTGTCATTTTGTCAGATCCCAAAGTAGAGAGAAGCCATCAATAAGTCATTTGCTGCTGGCCTAAGACTGTCCACATTTAATTCTGCAGGAGTTTCATCTCTGATTTCTGTGGGGGAATTATCACAAATGCCTTAGAAAAATCCCTTCTGAACTGCAACTTTCTCTCCTGGTAATGTTTGAAGCCTCCCTGCCTGCAGATATTATCTAACAAGCAAAAAATCAATTAATTTGTAATATTTTTAAACCTATCTCCAGCAGTTATTTTAGTTAAGCCTATTTGCTGTATTAGAGCTGCAGGCTCTTGTTTTTCTTTCTACGTAAAGTCACAAATTCATCATGTTGGTCTAATCACAGAAATTTATCAATGCTTCAATGCCCTGAAAAATAGACCTGAGACATTTTCAGAGCAACAGGGTAACACATGACTTGGATCCTGACTTGGACTGCAAGGCAGATACAGCATGCATGCATGAAGGTTCACTGCAAATCCTCATCTAGAAAATGTCTGTAAATGAAACCCAGTTAATGGAGGGATTCGAGAGCAGTCCTTTCCTAGCTGTGAGCTAGGATGGACAGGCTTCACCAGAACAGGAATTTGAAGCTGGCTTTTTTCACTGATGGGCTACTGTTTAGAGATGGGTCATTCATCCCTCTGCTCTTTGTTTTGCAGGGTTTGATAGGCCTTTCTTTTTTTTTTTTTAAATCCAGCTGATCTATCCTTGATGCTCTTATATGTGCCCAGCATTGAGGCTGTCTTGTTTTTGCGTAGAAAAAAGAAAATCCCCAGCACTGACTCCAAGAGGTTTTAATTCTTTCTGAGACAAGCCTAGATCAAAACTGAGAACCCCTCTGGTCTAGAAATCCTGCAGTGTTGTAACTTTTACATGTAAAGGTAAGAAAAGAGCCCTTTTGAAAGCTCTAACCTCAAAATCCCAGCCTGAAGTAGGGGAGTTCCTGGGAGAAGCCAAAAGCACCTGTAGGGAAATTGCCTTTGGATCTCTTGTGCTGCTGTTGATGTGAATGGCGATCTCCCAATTGCTGTGCTGCAAAGCTATTCTGAGACCTTCAGAGTTTTTTATACCTGAGACTGTTTTTCCTCAAATACTGAAAGGGAGACTTGAGGCCTCCCTCTTAGAAGCACCCAAATGCATACTCCCACGTGGAGAAACACCTTTAATATTCCCCATTTCTTAATCCTTGACCTTGAGAGGGTTTCAGTGTATCCTTAAAAGGAAGAGCTGGGAAAAATCTTTATTTGGGAAAGAAATAATAATGCTACCAGCCTTAGGAAGTGGAAATATAGTGCTCTTCTGAAAATCATTCATAAGAGGGAGAGGGAACAGTGGTGAGTGAAAGTTAAGAGGTTGAGAATGCTGGGAAGGGCAAGCCTCTTTAAGCAGAATTTTAAGCGAAAACATGTCTGAATAATATGCTTTCTTTCAGGAGGATATGTAGTCTCAGGGAAAAAGAAGGGTTATTTTTTTTTTTTTCTGCCTGCTAGTAGTGGTTTATTGTCAGACTCTGAGGCCTGATGCCACTCTTGTTTACGCAGCTTTCACATTTATGAAAATGGTTTCACTTTCTCTAACAACTTTGCTCCTGATCCACACTTGTGTCCAGCATTCCAGGCAAAGAAGAGTAAAAAGGCTTAGAGGGGAGGAGCAGAAATGAACCCAGTGATGAACAAGAATGTCCCCACAAGCTTTAGAGCTGGAGCTGAAGCAATGTAAAGCATATGTCACATCCCTTGCCCTGTAAACCAGTGACCTCAGAAACTCTGGTTTATACACCTTCACCCTTCATTTGCTAAAAGGAAAGGGAAAAGATTGTCATGGTACATTAACATGAAACCTATGTGTGTGAGAGGCTCAAGGGAGATTTATAGCCTTGGAGCTTTCTTTACAAATAGTCCTTGAAATAGTGGTTTGGGAAGGGGAAAGTCAGACTTGCCTCCAGTACCAGATGGAATAAGCAACTCAGATTTTTTTCTCCTCTTTTTTGTGATCCAAGGAGAATAGAGCTGGACTCGTCTGAGCTGCCTCACAGAGGCAGTGGTAACAGTGACACTGGTTTGTTCCTATATATCCCTGGAGAATTTGCTGGGGAGCAGAGCAGGATGTTGTCTACTCCTTCCCCCCTTGTGAGGAACCACTTTTACTAAAATTTGTTAGAGGGAAGTGGATCTGTTCAAAAAAACATGGTATAGGATATTAGGAGCAAAGAAGAGACTTCTACCACTTTCAAGTGCTTTTGGGACAAGAACAAAATCTAGCCCAGTTCAGGCTGAATTCTTCATGCATGCTGAAGCCCTGCCAGTGTGGCTGGCAACACTGCTTTCCAGCAGTAGCTGAGTTTTCAGTATGCGCTAACAAGGACCTTGTGCCCTAAATCCACTGAATGATTAACTCTGTGTCTCTGGCTGCCATGTGGACCATATGCCTTTGCTGGGTAGTGCTGCCTGCTCTGGGAGCACAGTATTCATTTCCCTTATCTGTCCTGACTCTGCTTGAGATGTGACTTTTGGTGCTGCTTTCAAGACGGCTTTTGCTAAAACTGGCCTCACTGTAGAATGAGTTCTGCTCTGCCATGTAGGGGGGTCACCAGGAACCTTCACATTTGGTAACACAGGGGTTATCAAGGGGAGAGCTGAGTGAGTGCATGACCCTCTGTTTCAGCAATATGCTTTGCCATGGCAAATGATGCCACAGGTTGCATACGCTCCCTCCTGCTTATGACTTTGAGTGGCATCTGTACCCTCTTTGACAGACAAGATATCTCTGGAACAGGCTTACTGCTGGCAAAACGTTGAGGAACATGTGATGAAGAGAGAACATAACAGCATGAATGCTATATTTGAGCTACACATAAAAGGACATGCAGGACCTGAGTGATCACGGAAGCAGTAACATAATACACACCTCGGAAGTGTTCCGCCTTCAGTGGGTGATTAACTACTGGATAAGGCACATCAGAGGGGAAGGGAGGCTGCTGACATATATCTGCTTTCCTTCCCCAAGTATGCTTTCCTGTAACCACAAACACCATTCCTCAAGCGTATGTGAAGTTGTGTCAGACTAGCAATATTTCCATGCTGTACCTGAAAATTATGCTTTGACTTCTAGTACCTTTGCACAGAAAATATTTGCATAATTTAAATGAAAGTGGGGAGATCCCAGCCTAAAGCCTTCCCTGCCCCTCCTTCTGCACATGAGATGTTTTGGTGTAGCCACACACAGTTCTGCCCATTCCCCAGATGGCCATGCTCAGAGCACTCTAGAGACCCTGGGATGTGGTTTCTGGTAGGACTGAGTGAGTTAGCCACCTTGGAAACTGGAATTTAAGTTAGCAACACTGAAGGACACATTTGGGAATATTGTGTTCAAGTGACAAACAAACCTTGTTTCAAATGCAGTGGCTTATGGTCTTTGGCTGTGAAGATGCCTGACTATGAAACTTCACCTTCATGTGAAGACTCTCATCTTCCACTGAGTGCTTGGTCCTGTCTTCTGGTAGCTGTCCCCATGCACCAATATCTCTGCCACCTCCCCTGTCTTCAGGCCAGCTGGTGGTCCTTCATGCCCTCCAGTGTTGCTGGGGGCTAGGGGGAAGTAGACACAGCTGTAAGGATGAAGTAGCTCCCTCTCAGAGCTGCAAAATGGCTTCCAAAGATCTCTTCTGTCCTCTTTCTTTGGAAATGGGAGCAGCCTGCCTGTCTTTGCACACTCGGCTCTTGCCAATGTGCTGACTGCACGGTGAAAGGGCCCAGGTCCCTGATGTGTCCCATGCTTCCTTCCTGAAGCTATTACCACCTGCCAGCACCTCCATCTTCTGGGAAAGAGTTTGCCTGTGTGCAGTTTGTGTCTTAAACATGGCAAAACAGGTGCTTGCCCTTGTTCCTTCACTCTCCCTATGTAGGGTTTAGCAGCCTAGGTTGATTGTAGGAGTCCAGAGCAACCCAGTGATGTGAGACCACAGTATCAGAGGGCCAGGTTCCCAGCTCTGCCTCGGCAAAGCACTGACACCCATGTCTAGACTTTCAGCATGTGAAAACTCTTGTTGCCTACTCTGCATATTTAAGGACTGCAGGGAACAAGGGCCAAGGCCAGGTAAAGCCAAAGGGCTCTCTATGCTTTTCAGATATGACAGTTAAAGAGTGTCTGTTTCCACTTCTGGGATGACAGTGCCACACTTGCAGACTTATTTGTGCCATCAACTTTTTTGCTACCAGGTACAACAACTTGGAAAGAGGTCTATTTTAACTCCTACTGTGGAGGTGACACTCCTCAGACACTAAACCCCACTGTGTGACTTCTGTAGAGGTCCACGGAAGTGACATAAGATGGAAAGGCCTGGTGGGGATAATACTGCAGGAACGCATTGTTGTGAGGTTTGTAAAGCTGAGAGCACCACATAGTACACACATGGCTTTGGTGTTTTCGTCTCCTCGTCTGACATCCTAGGTGTGTATGGAAACTAGATAGAGGAACCAAGAAATCCCTTATTTTAAGTCCCTGTCTATTTCACTGGTACCTTCTCCCAGGTACCTTCTCTTCCTCATGTACTTTCTGTGGTCTTCATCTCTGTGGGTACACTGTCACAGCCAGGACTTGGAGATCATGTCCATGGGGCTTTGTAGTGAAGGTGTAGCTACACTCAGGCCATGTACCATCAGCCTGCCAGCTGGGGGACCTCTATATAGAAATGATTAAGCAGGAATTGCATGTAAGGGACTAAGTGCTGGGGGCCTAGTTGCACATCACCATACAATGAGTGTGTTCCATAAGGAAAGAATTTGAGTACTTTATCTTGTCCTCTGGATCATCTCTGTGATGAACAGGTGAAGTCTGATGATCAAAAAGTGTTCAAATACTATTAAGAATTTCAGGAAAAAGACTTCAGATGACTTAGTCCTTGATGAAAATTCTCTTCAATATTTGTTTTCAATATGGTGGCATGAATGTAGGCTGTGCAGGGCCAGAGACTAGCATAACTTTTGTCAATGGTGGCCTTTGGCTATGCCTGGTTGTGTCAGGAAGGGCAGATTTGTCTTAGAGAGGTATTTGTCTAAAACTGATATACTGAATGTTTGAAGGAGAAAGGGCAAGACAGATCACTTCTCTGGTGAACACATTGGCCATCACAGTGAGGACCAATGCTGCCTGCTTTCAAGCCTTAAAAGTCAGGCAGGACAAGAGTTGAATTTACATCTTCTGGTTCTCCTGTGTGAGTGTTGTGGGAGCAGGGAAGGCCATCAGCCTAGCGCTTGGAGTGTGCAAGTGGTGTAGGACACATAGTCTTTGGAGCTCCTGAGGCAGCAGGAGCTGTAGCTAGTGAGTATCTTGGCTGCAGCTAGTGAGTATCAGCATCCCTGCAGCTAGTGAGTGTCATGGCCGCCTGCCACAGCCAAATAGTTTTGACGAGGTCTTTTCTGTCTTCAGAAGTTTTTTTGGTGCAGGATTTGATAGCTCCCATGGAGGTAAACAGGTAACAGGTAAAGAGCCCAGAGTTCTTGGTGATAACCAGAGTTATCATAGAGCAGCCTCTGATAAGAGCCACCATAATGAAAAAAAAAAAAAGTGAAAAATTGATTCATCAAGCACTCAAAAACATAGGAAACAATTCTACCTGTACTTATTTTCTAGTTGATACTTTCAGTTCTATTTCATGTTTTTTTCAGGAACCAGAACTGATGGTGTAGATATTGTAAGTGCTCAGCTAAAGACTTCAGTGTTCCCAGGCCGATGGTTTGTCACACTCCAGCTACATCCCTGACTTTAGCTGCAGCTTGCCCACATAGCCCCATGAATGTGCTCTTTAACAGGGTGACTGAACCTCCCCACTGAATGAACAAGCCAGTTAAGCAGCTGTGCCTTTGATTTCAAACACAGCTCTCAGTATTGGCTAATAGTTGAAAGTGCCTTTTGAACACCTAAAACAAAGTTTCACATGCTTAAGAAATTTTTAGGGATCTTAGGGATCTTACTTTCATAGGAGCAACACCTACAATGCAGCCAACTGCAAAAACCCCACCATTCTAGCTGAGAGTCACACTTTGGTTTTCACAGGAGACTGGTGCTGTGGCTAACCAAAAGTAAAATGCATAAATGTATTTACAGTGGATGGAGGAATTCCTTTCTTTTTTGCAACATCTGTGAATGATCAGCATCAGGATTCTGTCTGATTGCTGGATAGCTAGCAAATCCAAGTTGAAACATCTGTGCATCAGATATGCATCATTGCTTATCCATCTGCAAAACACATCAGATGTCAGTTGATTGATTTGAGCTTGATAGCGCTTGATAGCCAAGCAGTAGAAAAAGGGAAACTACATGGCACAGTGAGAGCTGTTCCCCCTGCCCCTCCTTCTTTTCAGCTCCACATTTTACTTCCCCTCTGTATGTTTTTGCAGTTGTTTTTCTTACACGGTGCAGTTATTGGGTTGAATATGGACAGGAGAATGAAAGTCCATATCACAAAAATGTGGGTATACATATGTCCTTGGCAAAAATAACTGTATCCGTGACTGTCATCACCAAAACCATAAATGAAATGTGTCATGAAGTCTTCCAGAAACTGCTTTGGGATCTCAGTGGGAATACTGGGATGGTGCTCGGGTTCTGTAACAGACATTTTAACATTTTTGTGAGTCTTCTCTTTTAGTTTTTAAATCATGTTGATTCAAATGCAGTTGTGACACTAGAGTTTGTTATCTGGAGCTGAAGTCCTATTTTCAATCTTCCTAATCCCTGATTACATTTACACTGGTCACCATCGTTCCTCATTGCTTCAATACTGCCCACTTCCTACAGCCACTCGCATGTGCAGATATTGCTCTTCTGTCTGCTCCTTTACTGACTTCTGGAAGTTCAGACATGCAGGGTGATGATTAAGAGAACTCTTATGTCTTCTTAAAGATGGTTTAGTTTTTTAATGTGGTGTACAAGGGGATGTGGCCTGGCTTATGATTGTATATCTGTTGCAGTAACCACAGTATCCCTCAGTACTGCAAAACCAGCCTATACCTGGGGCTTATATTGCCCTTCCAGCAATTAATGGAGGATTCAGACGTTATCACTTAAGTAGACGGTCTCCAAACATCTCTCTCACGCCTACACTGCATCATCATGGGAAGTGACAGCAGCATGTTGCTATGAGGTTTTCAGGCAGATGTGACCACCCAGACATGATACAGGCAGCAGGTACAAAGTTAGAAAGTGACAGCTTTATACAGACATCTTTCTGATTCTAACTGCTTTTGATGTGCCACATCTGGATAGCCAGCAACCAAATCCTCTGCTGAGATCATGTCATGTTCTAGTTTTTTGTGCTGCTCTGAGAACAATGGGTGTAGAGTGTTTCTGTACACGCAGTACTGGTAAAAGTCTGTTTCTGAGACAGAGAGATGAAGGCTTGCTTTTGCAGCCTTGTGGGACTCTGTGGCTATTATAGCTGACAGAGGGGATCTGCCACACAGTTTAAAATCACAGCCATCAGCCTGTTAAATGATCTTCTCTCTGCAACTCAAGGGTAGCTTGTTAGCACAGTAGTTCAAACTTCCTAGTATGACTGTAAGTAAGTGCTTTGCAGGCTGTCTTTTAATCCTGGTAGGAGCAGGGCAGTCACTGAGCAGCTGGCTGTCCTAGCAGATGAATCCCCTCTTCTGTAGGCATCCCCTGTGTGAGATTACAGATGTCTACATGAGAAAGCAAATCTTCTCATTGAAGGCTGTGGCTCAGGTATTATGTATGAGCAGTTTTATTTGTATCATGCCATCTGGAGGAAAGGTCTTTCTGCAGAAAAAGAAACCAGCAGAAAAACACAAATGGGGAGAAAAGCATGGATCTCATAAATTTGTATAAACACCTGAAAGAACAGTGCAAATATATTTGAGCTAATCTCTTTTCAGTGATGCTGAATAATAGCACCTGAGGCAATGGGCACAAACTGAAATACAGGAGGTTTCCTCTGAACAACAGGAAATATTTTTTTACTGTGAGAGTAACCAAACACTGGTGCAGACTGGCCAGAGAAGTGGTGGATCTCCATCCTTGGAGATACCCAAAAGTCACCCAGACTCAGTCCTGGGCAACTGGCTCTGTGTGGCTTTGCTGGACTTTGGGAGTGATCCTGTGACAGTGAGTGAGGTTATCTCTTCAGACCATGAAGAGATAATGTGAGCATGGTGTTCATCCATGTACTGGGAGCAGAGTCCACCCACTCATGGCCATGGCGGTGAAATGCCTTGGCCACGATAATGTGTTAGTAGTGCTTACTCTTGTGCAGCTTCTCCCTGTTGCAGACACAGAAGCACATTAACAAGTACCCACATTTCACAACCATGGGAAAATGAGGCCCTGGAAAGTTGATATGAGGTCGTTTAGGTCTAAGAAAGTTCCAGAGGCCAATGCACTAAGCAATACCACTTACTGTGTGAGATGGTTATACAATGTTGTCCCAGGGTATGAAAGAAGCAAGGCATTCCAATTTTTTCTCCTACAAAAACTCTGTGGTATCTCCCTTTTGCTTCTGTCCTTTATGCCTTGGGGCAGTTTGACTAGTAACTGACAAAAATGAGATTGCTGAAAGCGTGCCCAGCTCAGATCTAATAAATCACATAAAAGTAGAAGAGAAACAGAACTGGACATGTCCCTGAATAATTAGCAGATGAAAAACCTTTTACAATCTACTAAACTTGAAACACAGGCAAAGATTTGGTCAGTTTTGTTTCAGAACTAAGTAGTTCTGTGGTATAAATAAAATAAAAAGCCAGCAAGAACATTTTTCTTCTACTGTGTGGGGGAAATATGCTCCAGATGCTTGCAGTCTGTGGGTAACAAGCAGCAGTGTGATGGACTAGAAGGATTTTGAAAATGTGCCTCTAACTAATCTAAAGAAAAAGTAATCATAAAATGTCCAGCAAGTGGCTAGGTGGAAATAAAAAATGGAATATTGTAACCCAGGCCTCAGAGATAGCTCTTACTGTACTTCATTTGGGGGTAATTTTCAGAGATCAGACGCAAAACAAGCCCTAATGTTGAGTGATTAATTCTCTCAATGTACTGGTAGACATAGCGAAAATTTTCCTGTGACTGCCTGATCTGAAACCTAAACCATGGTTCTGAGCCTGCACCACTGGACATGCAGAAGAGCAACATTACTGCTGAGATAGTCTGCTGTCTGTGGAAATCAGCCTTGGCTCTCTGAGAGCTTTTGGCATCTTTGACAGCACCAATAGTCTTCTCTTGAGGAAGAGCACAGGCACTGGGAAGAACAGTGCAAAGTATTTAAGACATGAAGTTTCTGAAGCAGATGCAAAAGTGAATTTGGTCTCAGAGCACCAGCTATGTGAGATATCAATGCCATTTTACAGGGTTTTTCACTCTTCTGATGCTACAGCAGAACCAGTTTGGAATTCTCGTGCCAGGATCTACCTAGCCTGTGCATAATTAGTGGCATAGTAAAACCCTTGGATGCTATGTTCTCACTGTTTTTTTGTTTACAGACTACCTTTAGGATAACTGTGTTCAGAGTTAGCAGGGGTTTTATGGCTGGAAGACAAGCAAATGTGCACATGTGTCGGTGTGGTAACTTTGACTGAAGAAAAGCCCTCTTACTGCTGAGCAGACTACTGCAGCATGGATGTGCCATGTCTCCAGTGGCTTCTGTGGCAGTTGACTTCTGCTGAACCCATCTGTGCTATTCACACTTGCAAAGGTGCAGCCATAGTTTTTAGTGAGATTGGAAGTTTTTGTACTATAGTTATCATATGTAACCACATGTTATATAGTTATATAGTTGAATAGTTATATTGTTATATAGTTACAGTTATAGAATCAGCAATTTTTTTTCTGTTAAAAATATTAGTTCTAAACTTCTGGTTTTGCTTACACCAGCACCAGACAACAATTGTGATAGTGGTAGCTGCCACAGGTGTATCAAGATGCTTGATTACAGTGATTCACTTTGGGAGACTCTTCGTCCTCCCTCAGGATGGCTCCAGAACCCTGTCCACAGCAGCACATGGATCACAGAGACAGGTCCAGCAGTAGCACAGGTGCTTTAGCACAGCGATACACGGACAGGAGGGACACCCACAAGCAAACATGAACAGAGGGTTCACGTCATAGCTTTGAGTTCCCAATAACAAGGGCAAGATGGGACCGAGAAATTGTGATTTCGAGGGGGCTTAATAAGAAAAAATATACATTTGGAATTTTACAATGCCTTTTTTTT
>VZRN01005365.1:0-43919 GCA_013397935.1 Dasyornis broadbenti
TTCTGCGCCTTCCTTCCTTCCTCTCTGTAGACGCTCACCTTTCTGCTGGCACCTATGTACCATTCCTACTTCTCATAGTTGCAGCCAGACACATCCTATTCACCTCCCTCATACCTACCTCTCTTGATTTCCACACATGCAACCCATCCCAGGTCTCTGACAAAGGGGGATGCACAGTAAGTAGCTGCTTGCCAGATACTGTGGAATTCTTGTATCAATAAAGGGAAAGACCGGACACAAACTAATTCTTGCGTGCTGCAAGAAGAGACACCTGAGAACTGCTGAAAAGCGCTGTCTGCCAGCAAAAATCAGGTTAAACCCATCCATTAGAATTCCTTGCTTTCATCCAATATTACTGAAAACTGCTCTCCTTTATTTTTAAAGGAATTGCAGTTATTACCCCCTATTACAGACACCTACAAATATTTAATAAAATAATGTAGCAGAGGGATTTTTAAAAAAAGTTATCACAGCCTAAACATTCCCATTACGTTGAATATGGTTTGATTCTGCATCAGGTACAGATGCTTTCCTGATGCTTCCTAGGCAGGAATCCAGATTGCTGATCTCCCATTAGGCCGACTCCCAGAGGGCTCGATCCATCACTGATGCAAGTCAACAACGCAGTTCTGAATTTGATAGGATGCTGCCAGATGAGAATCAGCAGTGCCCAGGAAACAGAAAACACACAGGATCCTCATAGTCTCAATATTGGGACTCTGACAGGACACAGATAGAGAGCTCTGAAACCTGGATCTGAAGAGGTGGCTACTAAAACCACCTGGATTTGTTTAGATCAACTCAATAACTCCAGGTGTGTTAGATCAACTCAATAACTCCAGTCACTCCCTGTGACTGACAGCCCATGTGTCAGTCCTACAGTTTAATTTCTTTATGGTTCTTAAGAACCGCCCTTTATTGGAGGAGGACTGGAGTGGCTTTTACCCTGTCAATGCTGTATCAATCTAAATGTCAAGCCAGAGATGTCATGCCAGCAACTAACAAGGGGCTTTAGAATAAGTATTCCCTGGCAAGTACACGGTAAGCATGGGCTTGTTCACCTAATCAGCTTTTGGGCCCCTCAGTGCTAAGGCTGCATTCTGTTTTTTTTCAAATGGCATTGCACCAACTCTGGGGCAGCTACTCAGAAAGTGTATTTGTTCTTTCAGTGCTTGCATGTCCCAAAAAAAAACTGTGAGAAAGGTTTGAATAACTGCTGCTAGTTCAGGATGCCTGACAGTTTTTCTTTCCTTTTGGGCCCTATTTTCAGATACTTCTCAATTTGTCAAGTTTTACGTCTTTGCACTAGAAGCTCCGTGTTTGAGAGGTATGCACTCTATAAAACCATTCAGCTGGCTTCCAGAGTTCATTCTTAACTAACCCATTTTCTACACTAAAATAATAATTCTTAACTAACACATTTTCTGTGTTAAAATAATAACTATCTAAGAATTACTTTTCTAAGGAGCTGTAATGCCTTTGCACTTAAAAGCAAAAAGTTTGAAATTTGGTCATCATGACCATACCTCATTTGGCCAAATTGCACAAATTTCTGAGCTACAAGAAAGAAATCTTAGTTCACACACAAGAGAACTGCTAGAAGTGCAATAGGGGAAAATTCTCAGAAGCGTCTAATTCTAGCTGATCTTTGAATAAGATTCCCTCTGCAGACACATTCCCTGCTCTGGAACTGCTAAGTGATGTGACAGTAGCAAATGGTCAGCATCAGCCACAGAGCATTCAAATTTAGTGATCTCTCTTATCAGATTATCAAAGCAAGGAAGATATCCCAGAGTATGGAGACTGACTGCTTGATGCTTGAGAAGCACATAGGTATCACAGAGAGAATCTGTAGAAATATGGAATTTGGAATTTCAGTTTTGGAATATGGTTGTGTGGAGTTGGGGCAACTGTGTGAAGGAAGAAAAGACTGATGCTGAGAAGGGATCAGGGACTAAATGAGGAAACAATCCTGTGAGTTAGAGTAAGGATTTCATGGATTAACTCATCTCAGGCATCTCCTAGCTTTCCAGCACTTCAGTCTGTGACCTTTGCAAACATTCTGGAAGTTCTACCTCCTTGGCTTGGCTGCATTTTGAATTTTGGTACTTGTCTTGGAAGTGACAGGTTTTGCTTTACCTCTGCACATAAGTTTTTGATGAGCTAGTTCCACTTTCACATTTAGTAAACTGGGGAGAGTAAAGCCTTAATTAGAAAGCAGAGTTTTGACAATTTAACACCATCTTCAGATGAATGACAGTCATCTTATGGCAGGCTTTCATATCACTGTGATCAAACACCTCTGGTAAAATACAGCAATGAAAATCAAGCTCATACCACTGAGCTGTGACTTTGGCCCTGGGATGCCCAGGATACCTACATCAAACTATTCCAGGTTCTGTTGGTCTGGAAGAGCATCTGAAATCAAAATAACAAGCACATCAAACTTTTTCAGTACCTCACAAAACAACAAAAGAAGAAGTAGTACCTGCTTCAGGTAATTTCTACAGGAAGGGAAATTTGAGATTTTTCTCTAGAGAAAAGTCTTTTCTCTGTAGTTGTGATGTTACACAGCTTTGGTTACCTTCTCATTGAAAAAGCCAGAGATTCTGCTTTCATCTCAGTTCTCACACTCTGACAAAAGACGTCTATTTTACTACCCAGTTTTGTTAATACTTTGCTCCCCTCATCTGTTGCCACATTTTCACTGTTAAGGCTAGTCTGGAATAAGCTTTATGTTTTTAAATACTTGATTTCACATACTACTATTATTTATGGTTAAGGCTTCATTGGGAAGAATGACAATCATGACTCAAAGATGCCAGAAGCACAGGTATCCTTCTATAGGACATCATTCTGACTTACAATAAGAATCAGCAGGCAGTGGATGGCCATTCCCTTACTGTTCCCTGAGGTCATGTTAATCATCCTTCAGCTTTACTGTCAGAAGGCATAAAAATGGGACTCCACATGCTGCATAGTATAGGACTGATAGATGACCCCAGAGGAATACTGTTGATTCTCTGCTGATGTCCGCAGAACTTGCTTTTTTCTCTGATTTCAGAGGTATCTACAGATGATTAGGGGTGCAGAGGCGAGCTGGCTTCTCCACTCATCAGGTGGTTTAAAAGATGCTGCAAGTAGATGGATGCTGACAGCACAGTGTCTGGAATTTAGATGACCACAACAAAGCACCTCCTTTGTAAGGCAGGACATTCAGCAGCAGGCATTGTCTCACAGAGAAGGCAATTGCTGAGGCTTAGGTAATACCAGTTTCCATCATTTTGTCACTGTTACCCCAGTTCCAAGAGTGTTTTTCAATATTCACCTACTTACAGCTGTGGACCAAGAATTTCAAGAATGAGGATGCTGGGAAAGGGAAATGATATTTCACACGGCAATGCATGGTCAGAAGAGTACACTACAATCCCAAAAATGGCAACAAAATGTGAGCTACTGGACTTGGGAAGACCAAGAATGAACACCATGAAAAGCAAACACAAAAAGTCCCACAAACTGGTAAGAGTGGAAGAAATATATAAACAGTATTGTGATGATTTAACAGGAAAATCAGGGCAGAACAAAACACAGAAGGCACCACAAGGGACATGAGCAAACTTTCTTGTTTCAACAAGATAGCTATCTTTTCCCACTCATGTGCAATCCTGTCCAAATGTGCTGTCACACAAATATTTTAAGCTGCTCTCTCCTGCCAGCAAGAGGAGAGCATGGCAGCCGGTGCTGTGCTGCCGAGATGAGCCCCCAGAGAAAGCCCTCTCACTTCTCACTTGTGCACTGGTGTGCCTGTGTGATTCCCTGTGATTCCCGGCACACCATCCTACGTGCTCGGAATGACAGGCATGTTTCACTGAGTGCTCCAACCCTTTCTGGATGTAACTTTAGCCCTCTTGAGGAGTCACATACCTGCTTGACACTGCATTTGCAGAACAGAAGAAACAAAGCCCTGAGCACAGAGATCCTGTTAAAACATGCTATAGGCAGACCAGGAGATATTATCAGCCAATTGAACAAGGACCAATATACCTTAATTCCTGAACATTTGCTTGTTATTACTGCTCTGCTGAATCTGCTTGATTCCAAGTTGCAAAGGTTACTCTAAGCAGGATGACAGAAATGCCCATTGTTAATTAATGGTATTATTTTATTACTCTTGGTTCTTAATGGCCCAAGACATTTTAGCTGATAATTGAGATCAAGTAATGGTTATTTCTTTTTATACCAGGACTGTACGTAAGTCTGTCTGTCTGTCCGACTGTCTATCTATCTCACTTGTGCAAATACTTTAGGGTATGTGGAGTTTTCCTTAACACTTCTCAAGCCTGTTTAATATTCAGGCTTGCTGTTACACAAAGCAATAAGCTGACCAAAAAAAATTGGCCTTATAGATATACAGTGAACATTAAGGCTTTAATCAACAAAGTTGTACAAAGAATCTAGAAGAAATTAGTTTATCATGCATAGGAAAGATAGATTTCTTGAGACTTCTAATGAAAGCTGATGTAGCTATTATCTGATTACTGTAACACACACTCAATCATTAATACAAAAGTCCTCTTTAATGATCTTCATTTTATGGTCACAGCCATCCTAGAAGGAAGCCAGGAGGTGGGAAGGGAAAAGTAGTGCTGCTTGCTTTTGTTTATGCCACTTGTAATGGGGTTGTGATACTGAAGAATGCTAATTCAAAAGTGATGTGTATTTCTTGGCCCTGATCACAGGATATGGGTCAGATTTATGAGAGGTCAGCAGTATTTGATGTCCTGAGGGCAAAATGATGTTATTCAAGATTATTTAGAGACTCTGCCGGTCTTCTTCAGTCCTAGAGATTGCCAGTTTGCCCATTAAGATGGTGTAAATCCATGTTCTCCATTGCAGCTGTGCTGTACCAAGTCCTGCTATGAGTAAGGAGTTGTACCCTGGCATCTGCAAGGAAGTGATGATCCCACTCTTCAGGAGCAAAACCATGGAGAAAGTAAAGATGCATAAGGGGTCTGGTAATTATTCTCAAGTTTGTTATGGCAAACTGCCCTTTGTTGTTATTTTGTTGCTGGCTTCTGCTAATAATTTGCTCACAGTTTTTAAAGAATAGAGCCCAAAAGAAATTTGTTGGCATCTGGCTCAATCAAAACAGAAAAAGCCACAATAAAGAAACTATCTTTCAAGAAAAGTGAGGACTGTGTTCTATGAATGTAGATTTTTTTTAAATGACTCTGGATTTTGCAGATTGTTGTCATTATACAGCTATTTATGAAGAAGCATTGCTGTCTTTGTCATCAAAAAAAGCCTTGAGAACACTGTCTATCAACTAGGATTAATGTTGCCACAAAATAAATGTTCTCTCTCTACAAATGTAAAAACCTTTGTAGAGGTTTTCACAGGTTTCTAATGTTTCACATTAGAGAATCTGAACCCCACTATTATTGCAAATTAAAACTATTTAATAGTGCTGCCTGTGAATGAGTGTTGTTTTTACATTTGTCAACCCTCAAACATTGATAATTTTGTTTAACAATACATTATTTTATTTTAGTTCTTCTAGGCATACTGCAAGTGTAATCTTATGATTCTTTAAATGCCTGTTATTGTAAAAGTACTAGTATGAGTGAATAAATAGTTGCCTAAAATAGGTATTGATTTTGCATCTATAAAAGCAAGATACTGAGAACACTAATTATCTGTTTACCTCAGAAACATTAATGTCTCTATGCACCATTCAATGTATGCTGCAAGCTGTATCTCTTTGGAAAGACTGTGTATCATTTAAGTCTCATGTAAACTTGTAGGTTAAATGGTAGAATAGTCTTGTTCTGAAACGGGAATTAAAAGTATCCTTTGGGGATGATTCTAAATATCTTAACTTTAATGACTGGAGCATTTTATCCCTTCTTTTTGTTAAAATCAGCCTCAGAATAAGCTTTTTGTTGCTCCCCCTCCCCCCACATAATTTCTTCTCCTGTCTGGAGAACCTCAACTGCTAAAACCCACCACTGCCAAATCTGCTGCAAACTGGACAAAAGAGAAAGTTCAATGAAACAGGAACACTCAAGCTTCCTGTTTGTGCCATGCTGTGACTGTAAAACAATGGAGTTGCAGCAAACTTGTAGAGTATGTAAATGAAATGGATCTTTAAGAAATGTATGTTTTCACACATTGATGGGGTACTAAGCTCCCATGTTTTCCCACCATATGACATTCACCACTGTGTAAAAATTCTATCTGCATTCCTGTGGTTCACTTCCTGCTGCAGCCATAAAAAAACGTTCTTTTATATTTAGGGATTTCAGGGTTATTCATCTTTCATTTCTGTTGTTATCAAATCTGTATTTCAAATATCTGTCTGCACCATGCTCATTCCAGAGTGATGTATGAATCTACAGACAATATATGCACCCCCTACTTAAATATATCCATAGAAGCCTCCAAAACTGAGTTCACTGTTCTCTGGCTGATATTCTTCCTTGGCCACTGCACCCCACAGCAATCCCTTCAGCACCATCAGTTCTCCTGGACTTCCTCTGCTTTTGATCCAACTCAACAAACCCATTCATTTTTCATATGAAACACTGGGAGTTTCTGAATTATTTTTGCTTCCTAGGGTGGACTTCAAAACAAATACCTGTATATACATATGTATATTTACATACGTACAGTGGCCATTTGCTCGTGCTGTGGTCCTGGGGGAGACCAAACCTGAGTTGTCAATAATGTAATGTGCTTTAGAGTATAGGTCACAGATAAGTCGGATTGGCATCTTAATGATTCTTACCTCTCCCTCTTGACTCAGATTTATACGTTAGGAGGTGAAGACAGGTGAAATGAGTCCAAGGCACACTGCTGAAATGATCCATTTGCAGTAACAAGGCTCATACATTGGATGCTGTAAGATATGATGGGGAACCAGAGGTTTCCAAAGCACAACCCAAGACTGATCTAGAGGAGACCCAAAACTCAAATACTAATCAGATTTACAGCACACTTAATTTAAGAAGCAATACAATTATTAAAGTGGGAAGCAATGAAAAAGGGAAGACAGGTGAAGATATGAGCGTTTAGTAGGACAGTCATATATTCACAGCAACTATGCACAATGGGGCATTTATGAACCAAATTAGTTTTGGTTACTACTAGGTCTGGTTCATGTATGATCTCTTTAACTATACATAAAATCATCTCCCAAATTACCTATCAAGCTAGGTACCTTTGGCAAGATGTTTCCTTCAGGCATTGCAGTGAGAAGTTTGTTTCGAAGAAGGATTTAAAAGGCAGACACAGCTGGCATGGATTAGAGATCCTTATGGAATGAAAGAAAATTAATAGTGTCATGGGAGGGAAAGGTGAACATGGCTTGACTCATTGGTCTTCCTTCTGTCTAGCAGAGACATAACATCTGTCACTCTAGAAGAACCTGCTCCAGTTGTGAGATTGAGCATATCAGCCATTTTCAGGAATTTCTTGTTTGCAAGTCTTATTCTCTTCCTCCATCAAACACCTGTTAATATCTCTCTCAAAGTAAATCTTGCCACCAGCAAGAATAAATATATTAAGAGTAATGTATAATTATTGCAAGTACTGTAGCCTAGCCTGGACATAAGCACTTCAGGAAGTTTCACAATCCATTCATGTACAGCCACAGTGTGTTCTCCATCAACCCTCACGTGTTCCTCACTCACAACATTTAGAAGGAAGAAAGGAAGTGAAAGATGGAATATGCAGAAATATATGTTAGTCATAAAAAGAAGTCAGGTTCCAGAAAAATAACCCAAAGAGCTATTTTTCTTATTTTAGCAGTTTCCTCTGGTTCAATTGAGATTTTTCTTTTTATTTGAGTTTGCTTTTTATTTTCTCTGCAGCTTTTAGGTTTTCACAATTCATGTCATTCAACAAGTCAAGAGTTTCTCCTTACTATGTTTCCACTTACTGAATTTAAAAAAAAAATATATACTTTAAAATATCCTATTTACTGTTTTATTTAGGAAATCTCTCTTGTCTCCAAGTAACCTAAATGCCTGGATGTTTCCTCCCTGTTTTATGTGATTCTAATTGATTATCTATTTTGCCAATAATGTAATTAAAAAGACAAAAATCACAGTTATTCCAGAGTAAGAAGCTGTCCTAGAGCTTCAGATCACCCTGATTTGAGGTGCTGGAGAAGTCAATGATATAGTTAAGAAAGTTCTGCAGTCTTCATAAACATTCCAAGGCTATCCTCCCCAGACTTGTGGTTTTTTCCTTGCCTTGTCACTCCAAGCCCTGTACTTGCCAATACATGCCACAGGGAAAATGGTACCCTCACAGATGGTTTCTGCCGTGCTTCCAGCAATCTCTGTCAGCTGGACAAAGGACACTGCGGGTTGCTTTAATTTACTGTTTCCCTTTGGTGTAAAGAAGCAAAAGGGCTGAAACTCTCACCTTTTCTATTTTTTTAAGGACGATATGGTCAGAGCTCTCAGAACAGAAGCATCTAGTACTTCCCATGTGTTGTACTAGGGAAACAATGTTACCTCTTGCATTGATGGAAAGTCTACACACTTGTAAATCAAAGGCAACCAAGTTTCCAACCCCTGCTGCAAGGGGAAGAGGAATTGCCTTAAGAGGTATTATTAAAGACTGCCCAATAAGGGATTTCTGGAGATCATTTTTGTACACTGGGTATATCTTTTAAAAGGGTTTTTAAAATTGCTAGGAAGAGTCTTAAAATATATAGGAATATGCATATACAACATATGTCTCTAATAACACTAATTCCTCCGGTGCTTTTTACCCAAAAGGCTTTATCTTGTAGGCTGTGAAATAGACCCAGCGAGCAGGGAAATCTACTGGCTCAGTAACAGCGATAACAGTTACATATCATAATGCTTCCATTTCATTAGGAAGCTATCTGTCTCCTGGTTGCGGCTGGTTATGACCCAGGAAAAAGTGGGTCTATGGCTCGACACAGCATAGAGAACATAAGGTATATATTAATGATCACAGGCTGTTTCTCTCACAAGAACAATTTTCTCGGTTCCAGTTGCACATTGTTTGACTTGGCAGTAGTAGGAATGGGAATAGATGATTCAGTTGCTGTAGTTTGTAAAAAACATCAACCATTTCAACCTGCATTTTCCATTCAGGGAATTGTTTGATGTTTTCCTTCACTCTGACCATCCTTTAAAGCACTTGAGATGAAGTCAGGTAGAGAAGTAGAATATTGTATCTTCTGTGTACGCTCTAACAGCATTAGCATGCATCAGTGAAGGGAACGGATTACTTCCCCATTCAACCTAAACTCATTTTTGCCCTCAAGCGCCATACACATATGGCAGACTAAGGACAAACAGGATCTAGTGTCATTATTATACGGTTTGGGGTACCATTTAGACCAGCTGTAGCAGACAATTAGACTGATAAATGTTTTGGTTTAGATGTTTGTGTGTTGTAGGAAAGTACAGTCTATCAGCCTGTCTAACTCAGTCTCCCTGCTATCGTTTTGGTGAGGGGGGTGACAACTGCAGTGTTTCACCTTGAGGTCTAGGTTGAGAATCATATCTCAATGAGACATTAAAGCTTCCCCTGCAAAACCTTGCTACATTTTCCACTTATAGAAGCTATATTAATGTTCAGTCATATTGCTCAAGAAGCAAACAATACATCTTGCTAATCCCACATATTCACTTTGCATTATACCTTGCTTCCCATTTATTATAAATTTCTCTCCTTCTGCAATAAATGGATCCTTTTCTTTTTCTTTTCAGTTTTTCTGATTCCAAACCTCTCACTAAGCTTGATTTGCTGCTTCTGTTGGGCCACCTAAACTGTGCCATCTGTATTATACCTCAGCGTAGATCATTAATTCTTACCTCTTTCGTTTAGCTGCCCTCTTAGTCAGATTCCTGCATCATTTTATCTCCCTCAGCTTTTTTCTGCCAATTTGAAACCCAGCTTTGGTTCTGCCTCCTTAAACATTAAAAGAAATTACATTTCTTTTTCTTTGACCTCATTTTCTCACCTGACAACACTCAGCTTTTTTACTGATGTCTCCCCAAATCATGTTTTTTTTTTCCATTTAGTACTAAGGTTAGCATTTCCATGCTTCAGCAAAAGCAGCTATTTGAGTTCCTATGATGTTCAGAGTCATCCTATGCGTCTGCCTGTGAAATTCTGAGTTCAGTGCCAAAACAATTTGGGAATTTGTATTAAAGCTAGAAAGCTTTTCTACTATCTTGGTAGCTTAGCTGTATTTGCAGTCACAGTATTAATACGAGCCAGTTGTTTCTGCATTCCTCAGTACATTTCTGTGTAATCTCTTGTGCTCTATATCATTGTTGGTCACTGGTTTTTAATCAAACACTTTCATATGCAATGATACATTCATCAAATAGCTGGTAACATTTCTGTTACTATACAAAAATTCAGGCTAAACTTTCTAAGTAACTTTCAGACAAAATCTACAGTTGAACCATTTTTATATTTAATTCAAAACTAACTTCATTCACATTTTACTCATTTAGTCTGAACTCACATTTATAGTCTCCTCAGAGTCATGTCCAATACTTCACAACATTAGCAGTCCTTTTGGCAAAGTTAGGGTAATGTATCTTTTTTAATCAAATACTGCCACCAAAGCTTAATTGTTAATGCTTGTCAGCTTAGATGGTCCACAATTGCTGTCTCAGTAGTTTTAGCTAAGTGTAATACTCAACAAACCACCACATCCACTGCAGATTCATCAAGAAAAGCATCTGATTTAACGAAAGTGGAAACTGGTTTGGCAGCCCTGGAAATCAAAGTACACAAATGTATTTACAGGAGCTGAACATGAAACTGTACAATCTTTGGTCATATTTAGCTGTGTAATGCGTATCACTTTTTAATTTTGGAAGCCCTCTTTTGCAGGTTGATCCTTCAGTGCTACTACCCATTTAGTCCTTTTGACTCCAGAGAGCAGATCATGTGTTAGCTATGGTTATGATTTATTTTCATTTTGTATTCAATACCTATTCATACCTATTCATCTTCAACTCTTATAAAGCACACAAAACCACATCAAATTGTTTCAATCTTCAGTTACCACTAAAGGGAGCCACCAAAATACTGATCTCCTCCACCTTCACAACCACCATCTGCTTTTAAAATTAATATATAAACCAGAATAATTTTTCTCTAATAAATATCCATGACTGTATCTACTACGTAGCTTAAGAGCTCATTTTCACAGAAGCACTTTTCAGCCCTCCTCACTATGCACTGCAGAAATTTGTGCCTGGGAAGATTTTGTTCTTTTTTAAGAGTTTGCCTTCTGAGTATGGCTTCAGCGCACAGACAAAACAGACCATGATAGGGAACCAGAGGTGACAAATACAAAAGACTTTAGTAGAAGAGCAAATATCTCAACCTACTTTGGTCTAACCAAAGCCAAAGAGGAGCAGTCCAAAAGCTTCTTTATAAAGGATTTTTAGGCAGAGCAGCACAGGACAATGAAATGATATTTAGTTGTTTAGACTGGATGAGACAGTACTTGCCAGAGCAGGCAATGGGCAGGTTATCATGAATGTTGTGACCAGCATACAGCAGGCAGAAGTTACTAGGTTTTGGCATATGTAGTGTGACGGAGTGGCACTGTCCTCAGGCATCTAGTAGGATACTTTTCCCATTCTGCCTCCCTTTCTGTCTGTGACAATTCTTCCTGGGTGTGCTTGGCCATGCTCTGATCACCAGTGCTCAGAACCTCAGCTGAACAGGCATTCTGACTCATAGGAAAACATTCCCTGTATTATCTTGGGCCTTGCATTACTTTAATGCACTAAGAGCTTTTATTTTATTTGTTTTAACAGGAGAGAGGGTGTGGATTAACAGTGCATAATACTGATTTACTCCAAGGCTGTTGTGTGATCTCCCGCTTTACAATCCGGCTATTGGTAGGAATTTACCAAAGGCCTTGCACCCCCTGCAGCTGGGACTAAATTTTCAGAAGATTTCTTCTCCCTTATAAGCACCTTAATAAATGTCAAGATTTTCCCAGAGCTCTACATGTTCAGTGCTGTGTGGACTGGCACTGAGATTGGCTCTTGAAGGAGTCCTGTGAAGTGGGGATTGTGCTGCTTACTATTTGTGAATCTTTTTAAAATGAGACTTAAAATAATTCTCAGTATTTTCAGTCATTAGAGATCATAAGAAGCTATGTACCACATAAATAATTAGATCTCTGCCTGTCCTTCTCTCTCGGCAATTCTCTGTAGTGAAGATGCTTCTTTCCTAACAGAGACTGGCTCACTCATCTGTGATACTGAATCCCTGCAATTCACAAATGGCTCACTAGAGGTAGTGGGGAAGAGTGGATCCATAATACAGCTAGCAGAGATCCTCGAAGCAGTGGCTTCATTTCCACAGCTGATGCTTTACTTTGGGATCCATGCTAGTGAAGGGTGCTGGGTTTGTATAGTCTATTATTTATGCCATTATGTCAGTCATATTGTTCAAATAGATTCAAATAAATTAGTTTTTCTAAGATTTGAACCAATTCCTGAATTACCAGATAAATTATTAAGTAGTCTGCATTCGAACTTTTTACAGGATTGCCTGGTTCATAGTTTGTAGGAAGAATTTCATGATGTAGAAATGCCACATTGATTTTACATTTAATAGTGATATTTCACTGCTTCCAAAACTTTTCACACTATCTCATTTCTTGTAGTTATTCCCATTTCTTGTAGCCATTACCATGTCATGTTTTTATCTGCCAAAGTGACATGTTCAAAGAACTTTAGCAAAGCTTTTATGAAAAACTTGTATGAAAAATCAGATGTTGAATAGCACTTCCTAAACGTGAAAGAGATATAGCAGAGTGTTTTAGAGGCCAATTAATTATGGAATAATTCCTGCAAATTGTGGCAGTAATTAATGGAGTGAGTAACATGCAGTATTTAGAAGTGAACAGCAGTTAGCAAACACTATGGATTGCTTTGTGACTGTAATATAAGAAACAGTCCTGTACCCGTTTATTGATTATGACTATTAACAGATTCCTGTAGTTAATGGTGTATCTTGTGCTTATATCATTGAGTTCTAATCTAAAATGTGATTACATTTTAAAAATAGCACTTTCTTTCTTGCATGCATTCACAGGAGAGAGAAACAAGCTTCTGTAAGACTGCTTGGGTTGAGAAACCAGCTGTGATTAATTCAGGAGACAGTGGCAGAACCACACTGACTCAGAGAAATAAATCAAGCACATCAGGAACAATGTATGATATAACAAGAAGGCTCAGGTGGCTTTCCTCTTACCTTTCCCCTGGGGGGCAGGCAGGACTGCGCCCTTTCTATAGGCCTAGGAAGTACCATTTAAGCTTTGTCAAGCAGCCCATACACACTCCTGAGAACGAGTGAGACCTGTTCCCTTAGCATATAGTCAGAAAGGTCTTCCTGACTTCTGTGCACACCTCTGATCTGGCTCTGATCTGGCACTGAATAAAATTTTGCAATTTGTGTACTGTCAATGACATTTTTTTTCTAGCTTGTTCAATCAACCCCACCAGCCAACATTACTGACCTTCAAGGCCTATTTTAGAGCATCTCTATGAGCTCTTACTTGTTTTAGATCATCAGGGAAGACCTTCAGGGAAGAGACTGTTTCTTTCTCTATGTTTGTATAGCACTAAAGACAGGAGAAAACCAGTATTAATTGGCAAGTCTATGAAATATTTTACTTCATCTGAAATAGAAAAAAAAAATAGGTGGTGATGAAAAACAAAAAGAACAGAGACATGATGACTAGAGACTGACAAAGTTGGAGAACTGGACAAGGAAAAGTTGCATTTTAACTTTTAAATGGAAGAAAGCTTATTGTTTACATCATTAACAACACAGAGAAAAAATCCTGGAGAATATTTTCACATAAAGTGTCACTATGCTTTAAAACTCAAGGTTGTTTTAGCATTGCCTTTGAAAGATTCCAAAGAGAATCAGCTTATTGAAATGCATTAAGATTGGTGACTTTCCATTAACTACTTTCAACAGGATGAAAAAGTATAGAAAAAAAGGAAGTCTTTCGTGAGGAGGTTTACACCTTATCAATATAGGCTGGGAGATGAACAGACTGAGAGCAGCCCTGTTGAGAAGAACTTGGGAGTGCTGGTGGATAAGAGGTTGGACATGATCCAGCAATGTGCACTCAGCCCAGAAAGCCAAATGTGTCCTGGGCTGCATCCAAAGCAGTGGGGCCAGCAGGAAGAGGATTCTGCCCCTCTGCTCTGCTCAGACCTCATCTGCAGTGCTGAATCCAGCTCTGGGGTCCCCAGCACAGGAAGGACATGGACCTGTTGAGGCGAATCCAGAGAAGGCCACCAAAATGATTAGATGGATGGAGAACCTCTCCTAGAAGGAAAGGCTGAGACAATTGGGTCTGTTCAGCCTGGAGAAGAGAAGGCTCCAGGGAGTCCTAATTGCAGCCTTCTAGTACCCACAAGAATTAAGGAATCTACAAAAAAAATAAAAAGAGACTATTTACAAGGGCATGTAGTGACAGAACAATGGGAAATTCTCAAACTGAAAGACAGTAGGTTTAGGTAGATATTAGCAAGTAATTCTTTACTATGAGGGTGGTAAGGCACTAGAAAAGACTGATCAAAGGAGCTGTGGATGCTCCAGCCCTGGAAGCATTCAAGGCCAGGTTGGATGGGGCTCTGGTGTTGGAACTACACAATCTTTAAGGTCCCTTCCAACCCAAACCATTCTATGATCAGTGAGAAATTTTGGTTCTGACTTCTGTAATTTCTTAGATCCCCCTTTTTCAAATTGACAGAATCAGAATTTGGCTAACAGTACTGAGGACTTCTGTAACACGTCCTGAAATTTCTGTCCCATCAAGAAAGCCATCTTACAACAAAATTATTTTTAGACTTGAATGACTGACTCTTGAAGGTGCTCAAGTCACAGCAATCTTTCAGGCAACAAGCTCTCATCCCTAGGGCACTGGTGTTTTGCTCTTGCTTCATGGCTACAGCTTAGTGGCCTTGGAACTAGACAGGCAGCACTTGGCATTCCACTGTACATTGAAAAGGACCCAGTTACCAGGTATGAAGGAACTGCAACAGTTCCACTGAAGTAAAATATGTAGGTGCTTGCCACTCTGGATGGGTAACCAAGACTAGTTAGTTGGACTTTGTAAGACATTAATCATGTGTGTGTGTGCACATCATTCAAAGAAAACCACGTGATTCATGCAGTATTGTCAAAATATTTACGACAGCTAATGAATTTAAGCTCCCATGTGTGGGGGTTTTTTTCTTAAGCATATTAATATTTGACAGAAGACGTCAGTCTGAGCCTGAAAGAGGGCTCATCTTTCCTCACAATTCCTTCTTGCATAGTGGAAGCTTCGAATATGAAGTATTGACAGGTTGAGATTAATCTGTCACAAGGGCATTAAGAATTTACTGCTTATTTATGCTGAAAAAAACCCCAAAGCAGCTACTTTTGGATGCCCACATTACTTTAGATGCCTAAATTACTCATTTTGTCAAAAAAAGAAGCAAAAAGACAAATGCTGCATGTATGTAAAAACAACTGTGGGACTGAATTTCTTTTTCCTCACTTTATAATGGGAAGAAGGGGGTTAAACTGCCATCCACTAAAAGCAGTGACTTTATGCTGAGATCTCCAAGTCAGTGAATTTACATTTTGTAAGAACACCCTTAGGGGCTTTCAGTTACTTTACTTAAAAGGTAGACAGATACATTTACAGCAGTACATGCAGAGCTCTATGTGCTAACATGGCCGCAGACTGGCTTTCTGGAACACGTGTGTTTGGGGTGACTTAGTTCTAAGCAGGTAATGCACCAGGACACTTTTATGTGTTGGCTGGGAATACAGATCAGTAAAGAACGCAACTGTAATTACCAGTAATGAGGGTATAAATTTCTGATCCCTGCTTTGTTGGCTGAATTTTGCAAGTGTTTCTTCTAAGCATTTACATTTTACAATTGCCTTATTTATAGCCTGGAATTTGGTGCACTAGTTTTTCATGCATATGAAATTATTTTTATTGCATATAGTAGGAAACCACTGCCTTCACAAGCTAGCCATTCATTAAAATATTACAACCAATTTAGTTTAAAATATTTTAATGATTTAATAATAGATTATTGGAGATTTTTAGTTGGAACAGATGAATTCTAGAGACCTTCTTTTTCTTATTTCAAACTAAGACTATTTCAAAATAAGACCCCCGTATCATTGTGTTCATACAATTACTACAAAGAAATAATTTGTGAATTAAGAACAATATCTCCCGTATTATTCCCAAATAATATACCCAAATAAGGGTATATTTGCAATGTAGAGTTACAATAGGAAATGTGGCATATTAGTTCACCTGTAGCTTCAACCACCCAATATGCAAGACTGCAGTTTTCACTTCTAGTCCAAAGCCTTTCAAGCAACTTACCTGTGGAAATCATTCCATCCACTTCTTCATGTGGATCAGATGAACTGGATTTGGGACCAGGTGCCATTCACAGCAGGACATTTGGAAAAGTCCTTTTTTTGATGGGTAAGCCTTCCAAGACTAGACACTTGGAAGGTCTGCATGTTGCTGGGACACAGAACAAAGATCTCCTACAAGTATTGTAATTGTGTCCTAATACCTGAATATTACACAGCTCCCCTGCACTTGGGGAGACTTATGTGAGTGTGAGACTTACTGTCCTTTTTCTCTGTTTTTTTTCAGCACCCATCAGACTTGCATTGCTGTCTGGGACTAGGCTGCCCAGTCACTCAGTAATAATACATTCCAAATCTGTGCCCTTTGCAGTTAAAGCAGTGCCTGTCTTCAATAACATCTTATAACATTTTAAGAACAGCTCAAGTTGACTGGTCAATGCTTTAGGGCGTCACCTTGCCTTACTAGTCAAGTCCTAAACCAAATGATCAAATTAATATGAACATTTGGTGTTGACTTAGCTTTCCTCCACAATGAATCAGGCCCTTTGTAGAGCCCTGTTTTGTGAGTTGGAAGATAAAATTTCCAGGCCTTTTTTCAGTTTTACTTCCTTATTTCAGTAGAGTTGCACTGTATTTATAAAAATATCAGGGAGAGCAAAGTTTTCCTCTTCGTAATTTTCTCTGAAAACAACTTCAACGGAAATGTCTAAAGGTGAGTCTTTAATTCTGTGTTTAAGTGGTTTATCATGAAGATGTCAGTGATACATGATTCTCTTGGAAATACCTCCTGTGGGATAGGCTGTGGCTGGTCATGAGGGGAGGAAGAAGAAGATGAGATCACAGCTCCTGTATGAGCTGTGCATGGACCAGTCTCTTAGAACAGCAGGGTCCAAGATGAGCCTGCTTACCTCTTCCCACCTGCTTCAAACAACAAATAGTATGAAATGAGGTGAGGAAGAAGCAGACTACAGTCCTGCTTCCCTCCACTTTGATACATAATTGAGCGAGAATGCAAGAGGGTGCTCTTGACCTGAAAATAAGATTGAAAACACAACTGTGCATCGTTCATGCTAACACTATTTTCATCAGCATACTACACAACTCAGATATAGCAGCAGCCAGAGCCTGGTACTGACTTCAACCCTCTCGTGTCTTCAAAGTGAAGCTAACTTTTGGCTTTTACTACAAACATCACAATAGCAGGTACTCCTCATAGAAGAGCCTGCACCATCTTCAAACTGTGAAGAAGATCACATGAGCACAAATGAAGATACTCCTTGGTAGGCAGGATTTCCTCTTCTGCTTGGTCCAAACACATAAAACCTTCCCTCTGACCACTAGTAAGGTCTGCATATCAACCGTGAATGACTAGGTCTAGCACCTACTGGACTACAGCCTGTTTCATCTTGATTTGACCTGATGAACAATGTACTTGAGAAGCAACCAGGAATACAACAATTTTATTTCAGGGACAGGAAGAAAAGTCCAGTTTCAGAGCTGACTTTCACTTCAGCATTGAATGAAAATCTTTTTAGAAGTTAAAAAGTTAAGAGAGACATTTGGACATATCCACCACAGGAATAATAACAAGAAAATCAATTTGCTTGCTTACAAGTGGAAAAGGTGAGTTTAAATTCATGTCCTGCTTTATCCCTACAGGAACTCTGGCCTCTATGGTGGATACAAGGAACCTAACCCCTGACTTGCAAAGTAACTCTTTGGACTGGAGAATAGTGAAATATTCACACCACAAAATACCTCTGACATGGCTGAGAGAAATTGGAGAGGCAGGGAGATAGGCAGACATGTAGTACAAATCACCTCTGCACCCAGGTTGGACATATGTGGTGTCACCGGTGCCCAGGTGGTAACACTATTTCCCAGGGAGTCATTTTCTCTTGTCTTGCTTTTTTTTCCCCCTAAAAATTCCAGTATAGCCCTGAGAAATTTTCGTCGAAACAAACATGCTCCCATGGAACATTTTGTATTTTTGTAAAATGCTCTATTTTGACAGAAGAATGTGATCTAGAAGGGCTTTGGTTTTTTTTTCCAAACAATTGTCATGACAAGGCTCTAATGGATGCTAGGTGTAGTTTTGACAATCTAGATAATAGAGAGAAACATCAGCTCAAAAGCAAATATTTAGACCCAGTTCTGGAGGAACCCACTGCTCATACTTACACTGTGACTGCCAAGCTCAGTACAACACCAGATCCTTACTCTGCCATTCTTACCATGTAATAACAGAGTTTTTGTCAAAACACACCACCTCTCTATGCCATCACACTACTTTTACAAGTAAAAATCTCATTCTCAAAATATTTAACCCAAGGTTCAATGTAAAAATATAAAGAATAGAGAGCTAATGTTCCTGACCACACGGACTACTCAGAGATGCCACATCCTATTGATAATAGATTCCCATGGTACCAGCACCTCTATTCCCCTAAAACTTAAGCCATAAGTCTGAGGACGTTTAGAAGGGGTGACCTTTCATGCAGTAAAGAACTTCTCAATGTAATAGTGAAAGCAGAAATCCTTTGCTTTCCTCAAATCTCAAGACAGCAGCTTTTCATCCTATGTTCAATCAGGCTCAGCAGAAATATTTAAAAGGAGAGAAGAAAGGCTTTGTTTTCACATAGCTTTAAAGCTGCTTCTCCCTCCTCCTTCTCCTCCTACCCTGTACTTCTGACACACTTTTAGGCTCCATAACATCAAGCAAACTTTATTAGACTTGGAATCACCATGATTTTATAGATAGATTCTACATTTAGAAAAACCTACCATGTCCAGCTTTCTACATTTACATGGATGCAACCTTCTTGGAAAGTCAAATTATTGTATTATGCTTTATTTCCATGTGGTTTACACCTGAAGATGTGTAATTTGCAATGTTCTGAGCAGTTTTTTTAAGGGGCAGAAACAGTCATATATAGGCTTTCCCTGGATTTCAAGCTGACTTTTGATTAGCTTTTTGTGCAGGTATTCCAGATGTTGCCATTAGTTAGACACTCTGATTCTTGCTTTCTAATTATATAGTCCACAATTTCTATCACCTTCCATTTAATTTTTGACGTGACATGATCTATTTGTAGATATATTTCAGGTACTCTAGGCACTAGAGCTCCAGCTAGGTATTATGCGATATAAATTGTGTGTTGCAAATTATATGTTCAGGTCTCAGGAGCACAGCTTCATTTGACAGTCTCCCAGGGGGCTGGCAAATGTTAATAGTGACAGTCACTTACCTGCTTAGGGAGAAAAGGGTATTGAGGCAGCAGGCCCTCTTCTGCAACAAAAGAGGGGTGGAAAGACACAGCCCATGATTTGATGTGGTGGCTGCTGCTGGAGAACGACACGGGACTCCTTGAGAAGGCCCTTCAGCTAGAAATAAAAGAAGGAAAAGCTGACTCTTCCAACCTCAGCATTGAGCTGAGTAGTAGAAGACATCCAGGACCGTCACGAGTCTTTCTGGCTGTGATGATGGCAGGTACGTGGGCAGGCAGTGTTGTGGATACCTCATCTACTGAGGATTCCAGTGTAAGTCAGTCACACTGAAGATTTCCAATGTCATTTCTACACAAACATTCAAAGTACTTCCTTCCTCGGTAAACCTGACCAAACACAGTATGCTCAAATCTCAGGGAATTTTTCTTGCTATTTTGGCCTCTAAAGATTACCAGTTCTGAAGGCAAAACACTGCTATTGCTTACATAAGGCCCCTACCCACCTTCATGAAACCAAACTACCAATGAATTTGTATGTCTTCTCATATGGGAAAGAAACAGCAAGTGCTGTGCTGAAGTACAGCCATGTACTGCTTGAACTTGAACATAAATACCAATATTTAGTAACCTGTAGGCACTAAAAAATATGGGCACTGGTTGGCAGAAAGACTTTTGATGATCACATATCAAATCAGAGAAAAATACAGACAGTAAAATTAAAAACAACTGAAATTAAAATTTCTGTATTTCTTTTTCAGAATAAGTTGGAAGCAGGTCATGTCCTAAGATTGACCAACATATTTAAATCTCTAATGCTGTCTAGTGGTATTTCCACTACAGAACATGACAAAGAGCATCAGATTTTTTTCCTCAAGGGATATCACATTTTACATTATTTATGCTTTTGTCAACTGAAAAAGTTTAACTGGGAAAACAACTGTGTACAGAAGTGCAACATCTTATTTGTATTTTGGAATGAAGTTGGAACAATTTTGGATTTAAATTAATAAAGACTTGGCTAGAACTGAACATGCCTTGTGCACAAAGAATCAGAGAAATATTTCTGGTTTTCCCTCCCTTCATTTTTCATCTCTAGAGGCCTCTAAAGTTTCCAAAAGAGGAGCTGGCCCATCAGGAAAATTGAAGCCTGGGATAAACTAGGTTGTAATAGAGTGCTATGGATTATACCTGCACTGGAGATGTACTAAAACAAATGTGTTGTGCATAGTTTGACTGGGAAGGAGGTGTGAAGCATAGCAAATAAGCAGCAAAACATGTGAAAGACTGGGGCAGCGATAGTGGGAGAGTTTAATTATCTAGACCTCAGAGTAGATTAAGGGGAGGAAGCAAAGCTTGATCTGGTGGAGGACTGCTTTCTAATTTAATGTGTCCATAAACGGACAAGGAAAGGAAGAATGCCAGTTGTGGCATTAAGCAACACAGAGAATATGATTTAGGACATTAAAGTATAAGACCAAAAAAAAAGGTAGTAGGTGCAGTGACTGCTAAGCTAAAAGAGCTTCTTCAGCAGCATTCTCTACTCAAGCTACAGGGTGTACGTAGCCTCCAAGACAGAGGGCAGAGGTGCAAGCTGCTGTTGCTACACATCCTTGCTGGAGCAATAGTTGGTCCTATAAAAAAACCCCTCACCCCACTACACAGCTCTGCTCCAGTGCAAAGCGCTGCTACAAACAGTGTGCCTTCTGCAGCCCACTGGCAAACCTGCTGTCTCTCAACTAGGCTACAGAGACTTCATAGATAAACTAAGGTCGTTTTACATTACCTCTGCCCTCTCTTGATCTGCTTAATAATCTGCAGAAGCAGGCGAGCGATGCCTGCAGGCCTGGGGGCCTGTTTATATTTTAGCTGCCTCTCAAAGGCACTTTCCAGGTCACAAAGCTGTCAGGAATCACCTCAGTTGCACACCAGAAACATCCGTCCCAAGGCAACTCCCTCCATGTCCTCTCTGCATGTGGAGAACCTCACAGCAGGTCTCTGATGTGTAACATCTTCATGCATGAAAGGAAAATGTTCATTGGAAGGGGACTTGCACTTGTAATGACAGTGGGATGGAACACAATACAATAAATCAAACACAGCCATGTAATCAAACACAAAAATGTAACGAGGTGCCACAAAAAACCTAGCATAGACATACAGCAGTTATAACCTTCTAGGAAGAAAAACGGATTTACCTCAAAACCAGGTCAGATGTTTTTCTTCATGAGGAAATACAAGCTTTCTTCCAAAAGGTGTTCTGGCAAGTTTCATGTTTCTGTTGTGATTGCCCTACAAAACATGTTTAGAGCTCTTAACATGAGGCAGCATCACTGCTATGTGTGCTAAAAAGCCTCAGGTAATTTATGAGCTATTTCCCATACAAGGCCAGATTCTGGTCTTGCACCACATGCTGTAAAAGTAGAGCCACTTCCACTTCACTATATCCAGATCCAGAGAAGTTTGCCACCCAGGCCCCTACCAAGATTCAGTTTCCGCTATCGTGCTGTTATTATATTACTTAGCAGGTCTGCCAATGACATTGCGTTCAAAATGGAGCAATTATAAACACTGGCAGGAAATGCTAGAGTAGCAAAAGCTTTTTAAAAAATGGCAAGGATGTGAAGAAACTCAATGGAAATCTTTCTGGTATATGAAAAGCAGATGACCAGGGATAGAATCAGTGAGGCCATGAAAGGGAATGAGTGAGAAGTCAGTGACAGATGAGACTGATGCGGCACTGAGCCTGAATTAATATCCTTTGCCTGAGTATTTACAGAAGAAGTTGAAGGTCACATTCCGGAAACAGGGATCCATTTTCATGAGAGAAAAAAAAACGTAATGTTAAAAAGCTTTATGATCCAATCTGGACAGGTAGTTAGTTAAGCAGAACTATTAAAAGTTGATACGACCCAAGACTTAGATTAACTGCATCTCCAAATTTGAAAGGAAATAGCAAGGGAAATTGGCAAACCTTTAGTCATTGCTTGACAGCTTCCTGAAGATGGCATATCTGGAGGTACCTAAAAAGTAACTACTCCAACTTTACTTTTTAAAAATAATACTATCTAAAAACAAACAAACAATTTTTTTTTTCTTTTTTAAATCAAGGGAGGATTTAGGAGTCCATTCACCAGTAATTGCAGCTGCAGTCACAGAACAGATATTGGAAACATTAGTATGGGATGGGGCTATGCAACATGTAGAAATGGTCAGCCCAGGGAAGAAGAGGCAGTTGGATTCATGTCATGTCTGTCAAATATGCTTTAAGTTCTCTCAATACATTTCTTAACAGAGAGTCGAAAGTGAAGTGACAGGCATAATTTATCCAGATGGGAGAGATTCATTTGGTGCTGTACCTGACATAGAGAGATTGTTCCGTAGAATCCATAAAGCACAGCACAGAAAAAGCACAATAGCAAATGCCTTCAAAATTGTCTGTGGGACAAGAAACAAGGTGTCAGCAAAATAGCACAGTTCAGGATGACTAGAGGAACAGGAACAAGGCAGTACCCCCAAATTTAGGCACCCTACCTATTTTTATTCAACTTTTATATAAATGGCCCACAGGGGATATAATTTTTTAGGTGGATTTTTTTGCTGAGAACACATAAGTGTAAAATGGTGCACAGAGCAAGCAAATTTAAAATTATTTGAATAAATTAGGCTTATAGACAGATAAAGGGCACATCCAGTTCAGTGCAGCAGAGTAAGACATAATGACTGCAAGGTACCAAATATAATCATAGACAGGAAAAAGGAAGAAGAAGGAATAGTGTCCAGGGGAAAGGATATAAGGTAATTACTGATCAAATACTAAATGAATGCTTAGAATAACTGGGAAAAAAACAAAGACAGGCAAATTCATCATGCTTAAAAAGACAAAAAAATCCTTCATACAACGTGCTGAATTGTCTCTTCAGTAAAGCTGAATTGAGACATCTTTTCCAGCACTCTAAAAATGCTGAGATAAAAATTAAAGAGTTTGAAAATAAACAACTGCATTGTCTCAAAAAAAAACCCACAACATGATAAGACTTATAAAATATATTGTACCCACCTCCCCAGCAAACAAGCATGCAAATTACTTCCTTGCATTTTGAATGTTAATTTGGGGTCTATTTCTGTAAAAAAAAAGAAAAAAACAAGCATAAATAAATTGAAAGGTAGTTATTACTGGTGAAAAGAGCCTTTTTACTGCAAAGGTTATGACATTAACCCAGGGAAAAATTCATGAATATTCACAATCACCATTTGTCATTAAGAATCATAAAATTAAATGTTGAGTAGGGCTTTAGAAAACTCCTCCAGCCTACTAAATTCCCTCTTCACTACTTGCTATTATGCTAGCATATATCGCAACCTTTTTTTTTTTTTTTTTTGCATGCACGCATGCATTTTAGCACATTCTTGCAAGTTTTCCTTATCCATCTCTACAAGGAAAAGAGAATGAAGATAGGGATCACAAAGACCTGTAGAAACCTGTTAAAAAATGAACAACTAAAAATTCAGTCAAGGATTCTTTCAGGTGTTTAAAACCAAAGAAATTAATTCCCTCAAAGAAACACAGATATTAAAAGAGAACAAAATTGCTGGGTGTGCTTCTAAATATCTTAGAAACTATTTAGTTTTCATGTTTGCACCTGTCAGATTTGTTATAGCCACCAGGTGCCACGTAATATGTGTGCAAACACAATGGAAAGCTGTTTGCAAGGGAATAACAGGGCTGGAAACCTGACTGCGGGCGAAAAAAGCCCCAGGAGGCAGATGTTTCTCAACCAGGAGCAGCCATTGGCTAGCACAAAGACTAAATAAAAAAGATGAAATTAGGTAAGGTGCTTCAAATATAATCTCAATAGTCAAATGGCTTTGTCAATATTCTGCAAAGCAAAGAAATGGCACAGGCATGGAGCACAAAACTGGGGGTCTGCTTACTGAGGAAGGGCAAATTCTGCGGAAGGCAGCTCTAATGCTGGAGGGAAGTGATGAGAAGCCACAGCAATAAATGAAGAGCCACAGTTAAAGCAGAAACCATCTGCATTCAGAGATCAAAATGGTCTCCCATGTGGAGCAAGAAGTCCATGTGTGGGTACATGCACAGAGACACACAATAGCTCCTGAAACGTTTATGAAAGCTCCACTGTTTATCTACATATCCATTCACCCTCATACCATGAAAAACAGAGTGCCAGAGGAGGCCTGGCTGTCAATCAGCAAGAATAGCTGTCCCCAGTGTTAAAACATCCCTGGCCATTTGCATGTTTACTGTGCTCAGTGATTAACACACTGAGAGGGTGACAGGGCCAGGATAATCCACAGAAAGAGAACAGCTACACTGCCAGAGAGATGGAGAAAAATACCCAGGCATTCAGATCAAGGACAGGAAATAGGGAGTGCATTTCTATCTGTCCCTGTGTTTTAGAAATAAGGGAAAGCAGTTAAGTAGGGAGATTAAATCCTGGAAGCCTGAGCTGTGCCATATGAGCTGAGACTGGCTGGCTGGGCTCAGCCCCTCCAGGGACCACAGCTGCCCAAGTTTGTTCACCAGGGGCAGGGAGTAGCTCCCTGCTATCATGCCCTGGAGAGCAGCTGGAATTTTTTGAGTCATTGTCTGCATGCTGCTCTCCAACCCCAGCCAATAAAGGCCACCCTGATGGTGTAATATCTGTCCCCAGCTGCAACACAGGCTCAACACCAGTGGGTATTTTTGCACTGTTACCTGCATATTACGGAGTCCCACCACCACCATCCCCTGCTCCAACCTCAGAATACCTGGGCTGTCTTTGGGAGGTGCATTTCCAAAATACCTGAACAGCCCTTTTTCCCCAGAGAGAGCGAGCCGTGCAATTGGGTGTCAAATTCTCACCCTACTTCACATATTGCTGATGATAGAGCTCACCTTCAGTAGCTTGCACTCCTCTTGCATTCACATCTTCCCTCTGGCCTATTAATATATACAGCCACTTGTACTCATTGGCATGGTGACTGTGCTTATGTCAGTCATGCTTCTTTGTATTCTCCCTGCCTAGCGACTCACTGTTGTGCAAAGGATGTGTGCATTAGGCTCAACACCTGCTAGAAATCTCTCAGCTCTCTGTGCCTTCCCACCCTTCCCCTCACATCAAGTATTTTGCATTCTTTTTCCAATCTGATCCTCATTTTTATTACTTTCCCCACTCCTATTTTCCAGCTATCCAGCTTTCCTGTTATTTCCTTCTTTGTTATGTTTGCTGTATCACTGCATTCAAGTCACAGCCATTCAGAGCCACATGGATGGACAAAAAATTTTAAAAATGCCTAAAAAATCTCAGCTCCCCTTCTTTTTTCCCTACTGTCCACGCTTCCTAGAAAAAATAAAATGCTAAAATCCTCCAAGAGCAAAAAGTGAAAGACAAGCAAACTAAAATTGTTATCTGGCCTTTCTGACTCATCAACATGATGAATCCTGAAAGCACATCACACAGAGGTAATCGGGGGTCCTTGGTGCTGACAATGGGGTAATAATACCCTGTGCCCTCCAAGGTACCTTCTTGATCCCTGTTGCTGGGACCAGCATGAATGTAATGGCACAAATAAGCCCAAATCCTGTTCCAAAATCTGATCCAGCTTAAAACAAAACCTGACTAAAAAGGACACCTATTTCCAGCCACATCCAATTATTAATGTGGTGTAGGTCTAACTATACATATATTCTCAGTTATAGATAACCAGAATTCAGTATTTCAGTAAAAGAATTTTGGCAAAACCCTGACAAGGCTTAGATGCCCTGCAGAGGCATCCCAGATTTTGGCAATGTTTAAGCTGGTAAGGTTTCTGGGGTTCAGGGCAGAAACCTTGGGTTACTAAGAGGAAGATACCAATTGACAACATAGCCCTTGCTGTGTAAAGCAGATGTTTTGATAGGAAATAACATCAGGCAAACATTTGAAAAATGGCCTAACTACAGCAGGAAATTAAAATACATTTTAAACTCTTACCACTTGTATTGTCCCCTGAATTCTGTGTTCCTTTTCTTTTCCCCTGTATTTATTTAGATCCTAAATGGCACAGTGCTGCTGGTACGAGTTTACACAGTATATATCCTTATGATATTTAGTACTATTAATGTTTAAACATCCTATAACTCCCAAAGAGAATTTGCCTTTTCCCTGCAGGACTCCTTTCTCACAACTAAAACTAGAAGTGCCAAGCAGATATATCCATGTAAAGTTTCCCCCTACACTGCCCTTCTGAATTGCCCAGAGAACAACATGGAGCCCCAGATCACAACACAGGGTTCAAAGCTTAACTTTTAGGAATTCACTTTGCACAGCTCCTATCACCTTGAGAAGAGCTGCACCAGGCCACCTGCCACCATTCATCATTTCCTTTTTTCTGAAAGATTTTTCTTTGCTCCATTTGCTTGCTGCATTATTTCCCAGAGGACTGCTCCTGGATTGACTGGGCTTTAATTGCTCAGCCCTGCCAGGCTCAGGGTGGAATTTCACCTTCACTTCTCCCCCTCCCTTGCCCTCTGGAGCTGCTGCAGCTCTCGGTAATTTCTAAGGAACAGCGATTAGCAATTCACTAAGTTTGTCCCCTTATTGCCTTCATGTGGATATGTACGATATAGGCCAGCTGATTTGCATTTATTCCTGCTATCCCCTTGATGCTTTCAAAGAGCTATCTTCCTGAGATCTGTATTACTTTCCAATCTTCCTTCATTTTAAAAGAAGTATAATGTTGCTATGATTTTCCTCATCACCCCTTTCTTCCTCCTCCTCACTTTTTAATGGACATGCTCTTTGTAAGCATTTGTCCTCCTGCTGATGCATTTGTGCAGTCAGTTCTCATTCCCCAGACCAGCTTCAACCAACTTTGCTACTTTCCCCCATCCTCACCTACCTAGCTTTTTCCAGGCTGTACTCTTGCTTCCATCTGCCTGCTTCTCTTTTGACAAAAGGGTACCTTATGCCCTCATATATACAAGTCATTCTTCATGTGTCTACAACAGGTAGAAATTTGTTGCCACATGAATCTTTGGCACAGAGCCGTCAGGAAAGCAGGTAAGGTGGACAAGGAGTATCAGCATTATCACAAGCCCTCATACCTCAAGAGCATCCATCAGAAGCTGCCTGCATTTTTTGCTATTAATCATTCCTCAGACTCCTCACAATGAGACTGAGTTGGAGGCAAAGGCTCTGCAATGGGCAAAAGGCACTCATGTGAAGAGGGGCTGAGCTACCTTGTTTCCACCTCTTTCCTATCACGTTAGAACAGCTTAGCACTGCCAAAAGGCCAAAAACCTGGGCCAAGTTTCCTTGCACTTCACTCTTTCTGGCTGGTTTCAGTTATTACTCCTTACCATTGCTCAGTGGATATTTATTTTGCCTGCGCTCACCTGTCCATATGCTTTGGCCTAACTCTTCTGCCCCAAGGGACACAGATTGCTCAGTCAGTCCCTTTTATTCTCCCCGTGCTACAGGCACAGCATTTCCAACATGTGATCAAATAGGTCCAAATCAAAGGTACAGCAACAGTATTTGGTTTTCACATGATCTCAAACGATGCAGCTTCTAGTTGGAAACACAACTCGAAATATAACTTTGGCAGTATTTCCTCAGAGGGGATTAGTTTCAGTGACTGTCTACAAGAAAGTGAACTTCCCTTTGCCAACTCTTCCTCTTTGTTTTCCTGGTTGCTTTGCCCTCCCCTGAAGGTATATCATGCCTGCTAAGTACATGGGAAAAGCACAGACATAAGCAACAAGAAGGAGGGGACACTGAACGTAAGTCTAACACGAGAAGACCAGAGAACAGACAAATACTTCATTCCTGAGTTTAATGAAGAGCTTGTCAACTTCTTGCTCTCCATCCAAACCTGCAAGCTCCTCTATGATGGGGTAGGAGGCTAGACACATACTGCTCATTGTCAAGGTGTCTGTGCTCCAAGGCCACCCTTCTGCAGAGCACTCTCACTTCGTCACAAGAGTAACACAAGAGTCTTACAGTTGCACGTGAGAACTTCGTGATCACAGCCAGATTGCTGAAACCTAGTGTCATCACATAAGGCTGCATCTGTTGCCTATGTTCAGTGGAGCAGAGGAAATAACCAGTGAAGATAAGGAGTAAATAGAAAAGAAAGGCATCTTCATGAAAGCCGGATTCAGCTAGAAGACCTGTAGAAGGCAATAAACATGGGCTTTGGCTACACCATCTCTGCTGATGGGCCTCAGTGTGCAGCAGGTGTTCCAGCTCTGTCATTGTGCAGACAATTAAAAACAATAATGAAAGGGAGGTTTTCTATGCCTGCACTCTAGGCATAGACACAGCTCCTGAGCTGCAGAAGCTGAGTGGTCTCTCTGCAGCAACATTTGCATTACTGCTAATCTGTAATTGGGATCCCCACTTAGCTCTACGACTCTGTCTCACCATTTTCAGACCTTTACTATTCAAGTCAAGAGGCTCCTTCCTCTAGAAATTATATTAAGATTTGAAAGCATGTTTTCCTAATTTGTTTTAACAAGTAGCAATGATTTCTGTTCATATCTACATGAGTGCATTGTTTTCTCAGCATGCAACTCAAAATTAAAAGAAGAATCATATCCATTTCATAATTCCTTCTAAAGCCAGGTACATATGAATTTAAAAATATTGGTATCTTTACATCTGTCTCATCTAGCAACAGGAAATAATAATGAGGTCTTGTTTTCTCCCTCACAGAGTAAGCGCCAAATTCATGTACAAATCTAAGTGAATCTGAATTATAAATAAGCTACCCCTTACTTTAGTTTCTATCTTCTTATATCCATCTGATTGCTTTCTTTCTTGTTACACATCTCTTTCAGGCCCTCATCCGTTTAAATTATTCCATGTTAGACTATTTCAAATGCAGTTAGACCAAGAGGATTAATTTCAGAGCTGATGTGTAAAAAGGTGTAAATTCTACACTGGGGTGTGAGAAGGGACAAGATTTTTCCTCAAGGCTTTGGCTGTCCTGGATTTACACAGAAAGGAATCCCAATCCCTTTATCACTGCCAGGAAGAGGCTGAGAAATCTAGACGTACACAAAATAGCAGCTTAGATTTATTCAGACTCATCTCTTAGTTTGAGTCTGATATGAGTAGTGCATGGACTTGCTGCTTCCAAATTTAAGGTTTTGTCTGGGAATTGTGAGAGAGGTTCTCTTAGGGAATTAATTCTGGAATTAAACAAAAACCCCAAAAGAATATATAAAGATGTACAGCCCACAGTATAACTTAAGATATCCTCGGATCTGTAAATGCATGCCACATGAAAGTCCAGTGACACCTAACTTCATTTTTATTCACTTAAATGGGAAGCTCAATGACCAGAGCTGCTGTGTGGCTGCAGCTTCCACTGAGCCCAGTCTATTGACAATATTCCTGGGAGACATTTGTTTAGGTGAAGTCTTATAGATGGAGGTTTGTATTTTCAGTTTTTCAAGCCTGAATGTTTGCATATGGTATAAAAATATGTGAAACAGATGACAGCTAAAATCACCCCAACATTTAGGTAGCTCCTGAATGTAATAAAATGTCCATTACTCAATGATCATTTTTCTGTTGATGCAAATTCAGCATGGAGATAAACAACTTCAGAGATGCCAGTGTAACTAGACCGAGATAAATTTGGACCTGTAAATCCACTCAGAAACAGAGCCCCACAAATATTTCAGATTTTCTTCAGCCTTGCTGAAAAGACCATTCACTCTACTCCTATGCCTTGCAAGGAAGCAAAAGATGGATTGCAAACCCTCAGCCTGCTGTCTCAAGTGAAAATTCTCACTGAAATATTTTTGAAATTCAGATATTTCAACCATTTAATATGCTGGACCCCTTCCTCACTGGGCAACTGGAAATTATCACCACCTAATCATTATTCAGTGACATCTGCAAAATAGGTTTGATGTTTTGGGCCAGTTCCTGTTGGATGGATGTCAGTATCATAAATTATGCTACTGTTGGCACTAATTGGTATCATTCTTGTTGAACAATCTGCAGTAAGGCCAAAAAAACGAAGTAGAACTTACATTAAATTTCCCTTTTGCTTATAAAAGTATTTCTTCATGTCATGGACATTTTCTCTTTCCCCAAATGTTCCTGTACCTTCAAAACACAGAGGATTCACCAATGAAATAGCTCAGGCTCTTCAACCAGCATTAAACCCAGCATTCTATGTGTGGATCTCTGCAGAGAAGACACAGAAACTAAATCTCATTCTAAACGGTGTTTACTCTCAGTAAATATTTCTTCTTGCAAAAAGCATTGCCATGGCATTGTGCAAAGCTGTATAAACAGTTGTAATTTTGTCCTACTTTTTGATCCTTGCAGCTTGTGTCCAGGTTGCTGAATTGTTCAGTTGTCAAGGACAGGCTTAAAAATTTTATGCATCGGCATAGCATGTGATGTAAGCTCTCATGCACCTGATATGTCATATATGAATAAGCAAGGTATGGCTTGTGATTCACTGTTGGATTTAAAGACAAATAAGAGTAGCTTTTCTATGACGATACAACACAGTGAGCTCAGTTTTGCAATTAGGAATTCAAAAAATATTTTAAATCTCAGATTTTGTTTTAAAATTCTAATAATCATGGAAAAGTTGTGTAACTTCTCCTGTGCAAATATATTCACACTAGGTCCTTTGCCATTCCTAGATGTGTTGTAATCTACTCTTGAGTGACTTTGATATTACTCATGCCTGTGCTAGTTATGGTGCTCCTTTCTCTTTCTGTGCTTGCCTCATATAATCCTCTTATGTCACACACTAAAGTGCTGTCACTGTGATGAACTTACAATTTCTCTTAGGACCTTCTAGGTCTGCAGTGAGTATGGTGCTGCCGACAGGTTAGAAATCAAAAACCACCAACATTTTAGACCAGCCACAGTCAAACAACACTTACTAGCTCTTCACGCATCCAGGAGCAGCAGGCAGCTGCAGAGTGATTAACAGCTGCAGAAAGGTATCACTTTAATTTTGTCAGGTAAGCAGACAATCAAAACATGCAGAATAACTATCTACTGTCCAGAATTCCCTGGTTCACATTTTTCTACATGCCAAAGCTTCAAACTAAAGCATGAGCTCAGTTCAGACGTGCAAGCAGCACCCTTTCTACTGCCTTCACAGAAGGCATTCACATTTAATTGTGCAAGTTTGCAAAATTAGGGCCTTAATTTGTGAGCCCTTACTAATATTTCACAGACAGGCCTCAAATTTGCCCCTCCTAGCCTATTGGCTTCAGTGTGAATTATATATGAATTTCCAGGGGCAAGATAAGGACCACAGTCATTTCTCTCTAGGTTTCCAGTCATTTCTTTTCATTTATTCCACACCAGCAGTTACAAAAAGTGGTCTGGGGATTGGTGTGCTGTTCTGGCAGTGAATAGGGAGTCTGGATTTCTTAATATGGATAGTCTTCAAAATAAACAGGTAAACTGAACGATACTGGAGGAAAATTATTTTTGGGGGAAAAGAGGGATTTCTGTCTAGCTCTGACAAACTGCTAATACCAGCCTCTCTCAACCAACAACTAGTCCACAGCACTTTGATCCAAATTCTTTTTTCAGAGAGACATTTCAAGGCAAAACTCCCAGAGAGACAATCACTCTCCCAGAAAAAGAGACACGAAGGATATTAGAAAAACTGAAGGCTGATTGAAAGCGAAGATTGTAAAGGGCAGCCAAATTCCTTCCTATGGCAAACTGGGACATAGCTGTCATCTTGTGCCATCTTTTTCATTCTTTTCTTTTTATTTTTTTAAATCTTCTGGACTCCTGGTTTAATACCTTCTTTTTAATACCTATTTGGTCTAATCAGTGAATGTGAGGTAAAGACACATTCATGTCCTTCAAAAAAAGGTAGTAATGCAAAGAGTTTCCAACTACCCTTTAATTAAAATATTAATTAATTAACAAAGTATATTTATGGAATAATTATATAATTTCACACATCATCGATCATATTTTAAACAAATTCATTTAATTAAGTTGACATGTACAGTGCATGCTCTCAGTAGAGCTTTTCTGAGAAAGCAGTGCATGTCTGCCTTTTAGGAGATTCAAACTGCATGAGGGAAGTTTACAACGGCCCACAGTGGTATTCAGCACAGAAATAAAGGCACTTCATACTTTTAAGTAAATTTAATACCACTGACTGTATCCCCAAAGGCTAAAGTCCTCTATCTGCACTGGGAAGGCAAAAGCAGCACGAGCTTTCTCACCACCAATATCCCTCATTCTGAACCAGAGGGGCTGACTTTAATAAACGGTTAATCATTATCCTCTTTACCAAGCCTGTTAAGCAGCTTAAGAAGCTTGGCATTTCTGTGGTGGGACTCCGCTAAGGCTACCAAATAATTTCACACAGCCTGCTGAAAGCCATCACATGCAGATAGCACAGTGTGCTAAGTCAGCATTTAAAGAGAGCTTTGTGCATGTTGGCACACTTCCCCTTGGAGTCATCAGCTTTGCTCTGCCTCCTGTGCTCTCATGGGCTTGTGATAGGTTGTAACCTCAATTCAGGGATCATTGCCTTGGTTTTCCTTCCAGCATCAGCAGACTGGTCTGTCTCTGTGCTGTGGCCTCCTCCATCCTTACTGTTTTTCTAAGGTTAACTCAGAATATTCAAACATTTCTGTTCACAGTTTGGGTGTCTGATGCCCATTACAATCTGTTTCTGAAGGAAGGATTCCAAATTACCTGTGCAACTCCTAAATTTTAAATCTACGTGTTTCAAGTGTCGCCCCTTTGTTCAGGCCTCTCATACTAATACTGTACTTGCAGTTTCATGCTTTCCAACAGCAATAAACCTCACATTTTTGCAGTGGTTTGTTAACAGTTACTTACTCCCTCACTTAGCTTAATGTTAGCTTGCTGAACAAGCCATATTAATAAATCTACTTGTCTGTTGTTCACAGTCCCTTTCAAATTCATAGAAGGGTGTTTGCTGTACTGCTTTTAGGCATTCTGTGCTTTTCTGAGTACCTGTTCCCTGGGAGTCCTTAGCTGCTGTTCTGCAACACTCTGTACTCACAAACTCGCTTCCCACTCCTCCCCACAGAGGACACCTCATAGAATCCTTTGCTGCTTGGCCAAGACCTACTCTGTTTGCTCTTTGCAGTCTACTCCCCACACAGCTGACAGGACTTGGCACCAGATTCCAATATATACCCATGCCTGACAGCAGACACATCTTGTTCATGTATAACACAAACCTCACAAAATTCATCAAGCAAGTTAAAACGTGTAGAGATGTTGACTTTAACCAATGTTAGTGATGTAACAGGAATTACACCCAGAGGGATTTTGTCCCAGTAATGTCACTGAAATGGGCTATTCATGAATGTGAATATCAGAATCTCAATCTGAAAAATGTCTGGATGTTTACAGTCATACATTTCAATCCTTTATGTTTCTTTATGTCTGTAAAGCAATTTTTTAGGTCATCAGAGTTTAAAAATTCAGCTGTCATTCTTTTACTCTTTTCTTCTTATTGAGAGTTTATCCATAATTTAATGGAAGTTTCAAGGAATTGAAGAATGAAGAAAAGGAGTCCTCAAACTCCCCTAACCAGCCCCATTCACTTATCCCACTTCCAATTTCTCATGATGTCCCTAGTCAGAGAGAGGGGACTGGCTGAAATTCTAAAGAGCCTCTTAAGGTCGCCTGTATTCTTCATTTTCTGTTCAGTCACAGCCAAATACAATAAAAATCTGCATTAAAATTGGTATTTAACACCATGGGTGGTATGGAACTTTTGTTCAATTTTAGACTGTACATGCCTGAAAAAAGCTAGCCAAACACAAAAATAAATTATGAGACTAACAACACAGATGACAATATAATCGGTATAAAAGTGCTTCTCACAAATGGGCACCAGCTTCCAAATAATTCATTAGAAACCAAGATGAAGCTGATGCATAACTAAAAACATCCCAGAAGATTCTTCATTAACAAGGCTTGAAAGAGCTCCACCAACTTCTCTTTCTATTATCTCCGACTCTCCTGGTTTTAAGAGTGAAAATCTGAGTTGCTAACAATCTACTACAAGAGCAGTAATCTGTGCCTTCTGACACCCAGTTAAGTCTGAATTCCCGACATTTACACCAGCATCTAAGGTAAACCAAGCCCCCTGCTCCACTTCTTTTTCTTTCACACATGTAAAGCTGTGCCCTTAAGTCTGTGTTTAGATACCCAGGCAAGTGGCCTGAGATTAAACTGTGGTAAGCATCAAGCACTTTTTAATGAAGTCACCACCCTTTTTACTTTGATAAAAATGATCTCTATGCAAAGGTCTCCACACTGCCTCTTTGCAAAAGGCCTTTTCCATCTCTCCCTGTAGATTTTGGAGCATTTTGTCCACAAAAAAACACACCTTCCCAGCTGAACAATTTTCAATCCTGGACAAAGCACAGCACATTTTATTGCTCTCAAGACCAGCCTTCCTTTCTTCCACCTCTCCCTTTTTTTTCACAGCCTCTGCCTCCTGATTTCCATCCAGCTCTTGGACTTTCCACATATGGTGGTTGTGACTGGCCCAGCTTTTCTTCTTAATGTAATACCCCAAAATTGCAATTACCTTTTTTCCTTTATTCTCTGTTTCAGCCCCTGGCCCTGGGAAGTTGTTTCCCATCTACCAATCTGTTCACTGTGTTCTCTTTCTCAGTTTTCTCTCTCTGTCTTCTCTATAAGTCCTTAATCACACCTCTGTGTCCTCCCTGCTTCACCTCTTTCCCTTTCTCTTTCCCTCTCTCTCTCTTTTTCTCTCCAGTTACAGCTCTGCAGGCAGGGTTTATGAGTAGGGATTTCTAGTGATGTCCTACAGGAATATGTCTTAGCACACTGTCTGGACTGTTCAAGCCCTACTGTACCCCTGAGTGCCACAAAAGCTCTACACAGAGAGGTAGAACAGAAAAGAAAAGCTTTACAGCCACTTTCTTGTATGCTATCTTTTCCTCTCGGCATCTAAGGAAGACTTAGGGGCTGGGAGCAGAGAAGAGCCTAGATTTACAAACAACAATCAGGCAGGTAAATATTCTGCAGTTTAGTTACAGCCAAGGGAATATAGAAAGAGGGTATTTAAGCAAGAACAAGCCAGAGTCCTCCATGCTCACAACTGAGCTAGCAATTTGAAATTCTTTTGGTATTTCACACAGTTACCTCAGTAATAATAGTACTATACCTGAAATCCACCTAGCCTTCTTCAGAATTAATTAGTACTGTACAGCCTGGGCCAGGCTGGTGGGTCTGGCTGAGAGATGTTCTGAGTTAGGGCACCGATACCATCGTGTGCCACCACTGAGACCACAAATACAAGACAATGCAAAAATAAATAGCCACACTCCTCTCAGCTACATTTTCGTTGCTGGTTGATTTTAGTATAGCATTGATGTCACCAAGATCAAAACTTGGAACAAATTTTTAGTACTGATCATACCTTTGTAAGAGATAGGCACAGCTCCTCATCATCTCCTGCAGTGCATATCCCTGGCTGTACCCCATGGGAGAAGCTAGGCTGGTGCAAGCAGACATGGAGTACTTCACTGAGCTGTGTAGCCAATTCTAGTCCACAAGGCTTATAATCATACCCAGGATCTTCCCTCCCTTGCAGCACTGATTCCTGATATGAGAAAAATTAACAAGGAATGAGAACATCTCTGCTGATGCCCCAAGATTTCTGCATTACTCCCAAAAAGGCCTCCGTTACTTATTGTCATGGTAGAGGCTTAACCCTCTCACAGCTTCTTTTAACTTTAATCTACCAGCAGTAAGCTCAGGTTAGACTTTAAAAGGAAGCAAATACCTATTTCTGAAGACTGAGACATATTACTTATATTATGCAGCTTCACAAAGCAGGCAAAAGCAGAGTCCAGCATCAAAGGGAAGCAGAGAATGCCACAGGAAAATTCTGGCTCCCAAGTAAATGCCAGTTAAAGAGCAGAAACTGTTTACTGCCTCCCAAACTGAAATTTTGAAGTATGCTTCACCTAGCATTAATTTGTTGTGAAGTACCATGCATCACACTGCAGAAATAGGCAGTACAGGACTGATAGCTATAACTGAGCCCTTAACAAGTAAGTTACTGAAGCATCCAAGCCTTCCTCCCCTTCTTAATCATACTCTTTGAAATCATTAAAGATTTGCATGGAGTGCAAAGAGGAGAGCTGTTTTGTTCCAACTCTGTAGTTGCAATAGCCTGGAAACAACACCTCCTAGTTGCATACACTCGTGTAGCAAAAATAACCTGTCTGTTTCCATACAACACTTGAGAGCCAGAGAGTTCTGACTGGCACTGAGGGGTGGCAATTCTCTTCATGAGCAGCTGTCCTGTCTGCCTGCATCCTCAGCAACTGAGCATCTATCATAACAATTGATTACTGAGAGGAAAATAGGGAATCTATTACTTCTCTCTCTCATAATGAATTCAACATTTCTCAGGACAGTAAGCATTTAACTGCTGATCATATAAATGGTGCAACACAGTCCATAACTCATTAACATATGAAAAGAACAAAACATATACCCGAGTCTATGACTTTTTTGTTGGTGACAATACAAGCCATTTGTACAAAGCTCAGAAGAAAAAGAAATCTATCTGTACACTTAAAGGATTTTATGCAGGGATTTTTTCTTTAATAAGTCATGGTTAGCAAGAAGAAGAGTGTGCCAAAACCTAGTATTTTAATTAAACAGTGTACATTTCTCACTGAGTTTGTTTGCTTTTCTGCATATGGATTCTTCTAAGGTCCTTAAAACTAGCAAAACTGAATGCTTTTAAAGATGTTCCCCTGCAATATGTAATTGAAATTCCTTAAAATATTTAGAGAGTTCTAGAAGGGAATGCTCTGCAGCAATAAATTACTGTAGTGTCATGGTAGCAATGTACTCAAAGGCAGAGTAGTTTTTGAATTCTTATTCTTAGCTACTTATAATTTTGTCCAGAAACTGAATTTTTTGAGCATTAACTCCAAATTTCACCTTTGGAATGCTTTTTTTTCCTCCCTTCCATTTTAAACTTTAGCTTAGCATCATAAAGCAAAAGCAGTTTCCTCCTAATACTTCAAATTCGTCATGCTAAGACTGAACGAAAAAGGTTGGGTTTGTCTTTTTAAAGGAACAAAAGATTGAAATATCTGCATCAGGAAAGAGTATTTCTGTACACCTTGAAGGTTTTTGCTCCAGCCTCTGAGGTCTTCCAGGCTGAACTAGGATGCACCTTGATCTCACAAGGAACACACATGTACCCACCTAATCGAGAATTGAGATAGTCCCATACAGCTCTACACATGTTCAGAACCAATTGCTTCACAGGATACAACTTCCACTTAGAAGGTACTTAATTCATAAAGTAGGACCTCTAACATCCCTTCTCATTTTGTATTTCTCAGAATAAACCAGTGCATAGCCATATAGAATATAAGTATTTACTATTATTTCCTCGGTTTGTGATTGATCAGACAAGTCTTAAATACATGGTGAGGAAAGTAACTGTTCATCTCACATTTTCATATCCTCAAACAGAAGATCAATTCTCTTTTCAGACAGCTTAAAATCTTCATTGTTTGGTGCCATATTTTAAGATATTTAGGTGCCCAGTTCCCACGCAGCTGCCTAATGAGGTATTCAAACACAAGATGTCTTCACATCACTTGAGAGGTCATTCTGTGTTCTCCCTGTTACAACTGTTTTTCAAGTTTATCTTTCCTTTAGCTCATTCTAAATGTTCCGTACTTTTGTTTGTGGGACTTCCCAGGGCTTCCCAGGATAACCCAGGTTAATTTCCTCTTTTCCCTCTAATCTGATTTTATGCATTTTAAGAGTTATTGGGAAGATCGCTGCCCTTCCCAGTGGGCAATGCCAGCAGCATTGACATTGTTGCAATAGGGCGTTCAAGCAAAGCCACAGTTTCTATCTTGGGTGAGCCAGTTTCTATTCTGCAAAGAGATCTCTGAATTTCCTGAATGTATACTCACAACAGAGACTGCTGCTCCACTATGCTCTACTTTTCATTTAGGAGGAGCAAAAACACAGGGTACCAGGCCAAATACATGAAGTGGATGGGTCACATTAAATTATGTTTTAAAAAAGAATTTTAAAAATTGAGGAGTTAAGGAGTTAAATGGCTGAGCAGAATCAAATACGTTATTTTCTACCAAATTTGTAATGACTTTTTTTTACAAAACAAACACGCTATAAATTAAATTTATATGTGTATATGGCTAAGAGTGCCTGCAGAGCCTTATTAAAGTACAGGCAATAGCAGTTGAAGGTCCAGCTGCGGGAAAGGGAAGGGAGAGCTCCTCTCTGATCTGCCGGTCCGCTCTGGGGCTGCCAGCCAGAGCAAGCAGAGAACACCGCAGCGACACACAGGCTGCTATCCTGGCAAGCGAAGGCACTGCCAGGCCTGGAGCACGAACCGATGCCGACGGTGAGAGCGGGCAGGACCCGGACACGGGGCAGCCTCAGAGAGCCGCGTTTCTCCGCCGATGCTTCGGGCGCAGCCCATCGCATCGGTCCGCCGGGCTGCGTCACAAGGACCCGCCCTCCCGGGGGCGGTGGGCCAGGTTATTAGCTTCTATTGCTTTTAATTCCTCTATTTCCTCTTTCCCGGTAACCCCCCGACATTTCTCAGTATACTTAGCAGTATCCATAACAACTATTCTTTGAGGACATTTTAATTAGAACATTATTTGGAACTGTTGATTGTTTTATCGTGGCAAGACAAAGAATATGGGAAGGTAAGATTCATTGAGAAACATGGGCCGAGGAAAAGGTTGCTTTACAATCATTTCTGGTGCATAAAAACCCACATTAGAGATACAACGGAAAAGATAAATATTTAAAAAAAAAAAAAAGGTAAGGCGCCTGTACCTAGTATTGCTCTCAGAAAAGTATTTATGCTGAACAAATTATGAGGGAGTGGAGGAAGCTGGAAGATGCTTTAATTCCTGATTAAAAATAAAAGTATAAGAAAAAACAACAGTGCTGGAATTTTCTGGCACCCTTAACCATTACAGGCATTTATTTCAGGGCTGGAAACACTGGAAACAGATATTCTTAATGTGACTAAGAGTCAAAACAAAACCACGACTTAAGAGGAGCAAACAGCAGTGCAGATTGGGATGTGTATTTAAGGGAAAAAGAAACCAAGGAGGAAGGAATGAGAAAGTGATCATAAAAATATCGAAGGGTAAGGTATATCAGTTAGAAAAATAGGAAAGAGAATATCTGCTCAATTTAAAAGAATGGATGGATGATTCTTCCTCCCCACCTCATTACTGGCATCTGGTACAGAGACTAAATCCAGCAACTGTTTTCATAGTGCAGGGTCTTCATTTCCTTTCTGCAAATGAGGAGTGTAGGTAGAAATCCACATTGATTTTAACGTGCAGATTCCACGTGTAGGAACCAGACTGTATTCTTAATTAACCCTGTAAGGAACAAACCTGTCAGCCTGACAGCAGCAGAGACAGACTAGAGAAGCTATTCAAAGTCATAGATTAAAATGATGAATGGTAATGAATTTATATTTAGGAGATCAGCTACATCTTAAATAAATCCAGATTTTAGATGACAAGTCAAGTATCTACAAGTTATGGGGTCACTGTTTCATGTAGTGACATCCAGAATATCCAGACTTGTTTCAGGAACTTAGGACTGCGTCTTCTAACCACTGAGCCATTAAGCACAATCTGATATTTTCAGGCTGTGTTTGCATTAGCAAACTTTGACACCCTCGTAGCAGGGTACAAGTAGACAGGGCTCAGCCATTAAAAAAAAAGCCTTAAAACAAAACAGTCCAATATTTCATCATGCCTCACTCTATCATTGTAAAGTCCCTTTAGGAGTATAATATTCCATAGGATGTTTCACAATCTAAAAAGATCCCAGCTGGGGCTTTGATGTCAAGAATATCAACTTCCCATGCAAGAATTCAGTGTAAGAAATTTCAGAGGACGAAGAAGTATGGTGCAGAAATCTCAGGAAATGGCCTTTCAAAGTGTGGAGAGATTACAGCTTCCCATTCTCCTCCAAGTTAATTACTTAACCTCCTAGAAAAAGCAACAGAAAAAATTGCTTACCCATGACCTATAAAGAGCAAGCAATACAGAAGTGAAAAAGCAAATCAGAACTGAGAGAATGCTTTTGCTTAGATGCTGGGCAATAGTGGTGGGAGACACCAAGTTACAGTGTTTTTACTGAGGTTAGCACAGTGGGGCACAGATTTCTGAACTGGACCTCTGGACACCAATATAGCAAGACAGAGAACAGACAGATGCTGAGTTTCCATTTCAAAAACAGTTCAGTCACTTTAATTTACCTTAACTGTGTTATGTAGTTTAGCTCCCCTCTGCATGCTCCTTTGCATTCAGCTTATTTCCTCCTTCACACTCCAAATTTTCTGCTACGTCTTCAACTACTGAATCTTCTTCGTCTGCCTATGAGCAGACAAAGCATTATATTTAAATTCCTGTTCTCATTTCGTTTAGTATTTCAATAAAGTACACCTCTTTTTCCCAGGCTGACAAGTGTGGAGTAGTGGGCAGTGCCATGGAACATGGCCCATGTACCCAGTGATTTCAGGTAATTTGAAGAGAGAAAGCTATTTAAGGGGGAAGAGAGATAGGAGGGAAGTGAAAAAGCAAAAGGCAAAAAGAAAAAAAGCCACCTTTCTTATGATTTTCCTCTGTCAAAACTGAAAAACAGGCATCAAAAGCCTTGCCCTGTGTTTTGTGTCAGTGCTAATGACATCCCTGCTTCTGCTGGCCAGTTCCAAGAGCTGCATCCCATAGAGGGGGAAGGCCTCCAACTCCCTGCAGTGGGCAGACCCTCCTCTCTTGCATCAGGAACGCCTCTGAGGGGCAGACTGCTGCTGTTTTGACAATCCCTTTTTTTTGCTGCCTGGCAGAGCTCCATCTCATTTCAGCAAAGGCAGTATTTCCACTCTATGTCCTATATTCTGCCCCGCCTTCACAGCATCCCACGTTCTGACAGCTTTTCCCATTTTCAGTAATCCCTCTTTTTCAGTCTGTCTTACTGAAACAATGGAAATGTTAGACCCTAAAAGCATTATAGAGCATGGACACAGGATCTGCATTTCTCTGAGTCTCACTGAAAATGAACAGAAAATAAGCAGAGCAATGCTCTCCTCCACAGAAGTGAGAGTGGCAGATTCCAGCCCTTTGATAGCTGTCGATTTTGACTAATCCTGGTGGGTACATTTAAATCCTTGTTAAGGGCTTCCACATTCATTAAAAATAAATCCAGCAGTTATTTAGCTGTGTAATTATTATGGATAATTTGCAATTAAGCAATTGGCCTCTGACAAAGGGACAGATAATTGACCAGCCTGGTCTGGCATTTTAGAATGGGGTGGGGGGTAATTAAGTAAATCTAGCCAGCTAAATGTCCTCCTTCCCACTACATCTTTTCCCACCTTTAAATGCAAACCAGACCTCACGCAGCTGTGCAGGCCATGGGAGTCTAAGCCTATTAAAGAAATCTTTTAATCACTATAAAACTACCACTAATTGAAATAAAAATATTTTCACATTATTTTCACATTGTGCAAATGGATCCAAAAATAATTCTTAATGCAATACATGGTGCACAAACTGCTCTGCTTGACAAGTGCAGCATTTAATTTGCACTAATTAGTCCAAAGCGGGGGCAGCGTGAAATTAACATGATTCATTAATTCTGTGGTTTATGTTTTACATATCATGTGTTTACATTTCAAAACTATTAGATTCCCTGCAAGCCAGCATGCCACACTTCTGAAATTAACAGGTTCAAGAAGTTCTCCCCACGTCTCTTTGGGTGCATTCAGATTTGATTTTTGGATTTGCACCTTGTCTGTTTGTTTCAAAACAACCAGTTGCTTTTATTTTGCATGGTTTCTTCATTTGTCCTAATCTTGGTCTCAGCTCCTTTCTGACAAAATAATCTTTTGGGTGGCTCAGGTCACTGTGGGATAAGCATGAACAGAGCAGAAGATGAAGAAGCAATTTTCAAGAAGCAATTTTCAAACTACTGTATGTTCTAAAAAAATTTAATAAATTTCGTTTCGACTAAATCTGAAGTTCTCATGATGCTGTTCCAATATTTGCTCCCATAATGATATCAGGAGATGTTCATTGAAGATCTAATCTAGAGCCCCATGGAAGTCAACAGATTGACTTCCACTGGCTTCAGAAGGCATAAATATGCCAGCTTCTCTTTATGCTACGGAACACAGGACTCCAAGAAATGTTGCATTGACCAAGTTGTCTTACAGAATAAATTATCTTCAAGTGAATTGTGTTGAAAAGCATTTTAAAACATATCAGACACAGCTAAATATTACATTTCTACAAATTAAGGTGCCAAAATTGTATTTATGTTGCTGGACACACTCTCAATGTCAAATGTGGTCCATTGACTCCTGGGATACAGGTTACATTTCTACAAAGACACAAAGCAATATTACACCAAGAATTAGGTGAAATATTGAATGTACTTTGAACTTTGTTTATTTGTTGTCAATAATGATTGGTAATGAAGTAATGATGCCTGTCCCTGAGAGCTCTAAAAATCCAGCGGACACTTTGTAAATGTTATCCGGCCTCAGAAAGTGGCGGTGGCTGACCTACCCCTACAAATACCTCTTCAATACTGTCAGAAATATAGCAAACAAAAGTGAAAAGATCTACCCATCTCCCCCAGTCATGAGAAATTTCAGCTGTTTTCCGTACCCGAAGGTGCTGGACAATGTACCTTGAGGCATGAAAGAGCAGCTCTGTAACTGGTGGGTGAATGACAGGACAGTGTGGCAGAAAGAATGCCTGGACTGGGCTCTACAACACCCCAGTAAACATGCAGACGTTGAGCACAGATGTCTGGTGGAACTGAGAAGGCAGCACAGGCAGAAGCCTGGACACTCAAGGAGCTGGAAGCACCTCAGCAAAGGTAAGAGGTGACGCACTACAAACTGTGAGCTTTCTCAGCCAGGGTTCCTGGAGGAACATGGTAGGAAGTCGCCACTTGAGGATCCTCACAAAAATAAGGGGAATTCAGGAGGAAGACTGTCTACAGTGACTTTCAAGGGGTAACAAAAGAGAAGGGAGACATTTTAAATTATACAAGCCTGACAAAAAAAGTAATGCCTTCCAATACTATCTAAAGTAACCTGAGAATGTTTGTAAGAACCAACTGAGGCAGAAAGCAGTTAGATTGTGGGAGATTCACAAGTTGTACAGTTAAAAAAAAAAAAAAA
>VZRN01005365.1:43958-84514 GCA_013397935.1 Dasyornis broadbenti
TTTAGAAACAGCCACTTTGAGTGCTACTTTCATCTTCTGTTTAAGTGTTCTGATTTTTTCCACCCCACTATAAAAACAGTGTGCTTTTTTGGTCAGTAACCAAAGTCAAGTAAGGAGTAGCAAAAATAGGACTATTTTCTTCCTCATAAAGACAAACTAAGCTCAGGTTGGTCCCACACTATAGATCAGAATATGGCCATATCAGTTACCTTGTTTAGAGTAGCAGAAACAGACCAAAAGGACATGCATAGCTTCATTGTTAGCAAATGTCTCATTAAGACAAAGCCGTAATTTAAAATGGAAAACTGCTTATTCACATATCTTCCGTTTAGCAAGAATTTCTGATTGGCTGTGCACCTTTAAATTACTTATTTGTGTCAGTCTGTTTCAGGCTATATCTGGAGCATGCAATGTCATCAAGAAGTACTATTTTATTACAATGTAGCACTTTGGGTGGCTTTTAGAAAGCAATAAATTATAGCATTACCATGTACCGTGCATAACATCTCTATGCCACTTAGCAAGTATGAGGCCAAAATGAACAGTCTAACCTTGAAAATACATGATTAAAGTGTTGCCTCGTGGATTGATATACAAAATGGCTAAGTTTAGTAATCTTTTAAATCCTGGTTCCCTGATGAGCACAAAGGATTCTGTCGTACAAGGCTCTGCCAGCCACTACATAGGGCATAAAAGACATGATGCCTTCAGGAGTACTTGGGCTACTTAGAGTAAGGAAAGGCACTTAAAAGAAAATTTATATCCTTTGGTAAGGTGCAGACACTTTCCAACATAAATTTGAGCCTGTCTTTAAAAGTTGTAATCAGGCAAATATCCCTACAGGTAAACAGTATGGTACTGAAATATCCTCAATCAAAGCTAGGCCTACACAGAAACAAGTGGTATCAGTTTAGAAGACAGGCAACTTCACTGGTACAATCAACTGTCTCACTATTTAAAACACAGAGTTTCTATGTACCTTGAAATAACACACAAAGATTTTTCCTAGCATTATTAGGAGATTCAGCTGGCTGTACCTTCTAAGTAAAAGGAAGTATAAACTCAAAGCATTATGTCATATAAGAAGGTTACACCACCAGCTGTTTAACATGAAAAGGAAAGAAGCATTTTTTTCTGATATACTTTTATGAATGCTTTTGCCAGAATAAGATGTTCACTTACATTGTCTGTGCCCTAAACTCACTTTTTGTTTGAGTGACTCAACCATCGCTGACTCCAATATGTTGTTTCCGCAGGTATCATGAACATGAATGGCCTACAGCCAAACACTTTTGAAATATATTAAATGAGCTACATGGCCAAATGGTATCACGTTTGTTTTCATGTAGACAGACTCAGACTACATTTGTGCACTATTCTGATTCTGTTTAAGTCTGTGAAGGATTTAAATCTCTCAGGGTACCTTTTTACCTTTTCAAGTGCATCTTTTAATTCCCAAAAGTGCCTGTTTAAAAATGGATCTTCTTTATCTGCATATGTAAGTGAATATTTTATGGGCAGTAGGCTATTATTGCTATGTCTGCACATCTATGCATGTGTGCACCTGTCTATTTGACTGCTAGCAATACAGAGATGGTCCTGTGTCAGGGCCTGCTTGAGATTCAAACAAGAAAAGGGGTATATTCAAATCTGGTATTTGGTGCGGGGGATAGTGGGGTGTTTGTAATTCCACACTACCCCCTTCTACTGGGAAACATTTAAAATCTCACTTGCAGTCCTGGAAAGGATTTGCACAGCTCTAATAGAAATGCTCAACTAAGATAGATGGGTCTGAGAGTTCACGTGGCCTTCCTGAGCACAAGTTATGTTACTAAATCAGCATATTGATTTGGTAACACAGCATCCTGGAATTCTGAAAATGTCAGGCACAGTGTCAGTGCTTCACTCCTTTAAAATCAAATTAATTTAGCCAGCTTACTCTGGAGAAGAAATGACAACGTCAGATACGTGCAAAAAGCAGGACATCAGGCACTCCAAGTCCCACTGCTTCTGACTGTTTTGAAAGGAACCACTCAAAAGGAAATAGCTGGGTTGTCACCCAGCTCTTCTTTGGTGGAAAGAAACCACCACCACAGGTAATGCAGATCTCTGCTTATGTGAACTCCGGTATCCTGGGGGCTCACATCTCTCCATCGATCTTTGAAGATTCTCAAGGTGGAGACAATCAAGGAGGTTGAGAGGTAAAATTATATGATTATATGTGATGGTACTAATCCATCTACCTTACCCATGGGGTACACTTGAGATTAAAGGCTGAGATAGCCTATGCCTTTGCACTGTGATCTCCATTTCTATACTCATATTTAATCAAGTGTGCTAATTCACAAATATATAGTCAAGGTTGCAGAATCTGGTGTGAACAGAACACTTTCAGCAACTGGGGCCCATCAGCATGAATAAATTTGTAGACATTAGCCATGTATATTTAGTTGATAGAACAGATAGAATATTGGCACAAGATGCTTCTGGGGAAAAAGGGATAGTCTGCCAAAACATATTACACCAAGAGGACATTTTCTTCCTACCTGATTTGGCAAAACATACACTGGATGTACGGAAAAGTAGCAACTGGGAAATTTCAAAGAACAAAACTGATCTATGTTCTTGATTAGAAGTACCAACACATCCTGTTCTAACCCTGCAAGAGATCACGCTGGGCATTGATTCCTACACCACAGGGACCAGGTGCTGCATGGGAGCCCCAGTGAGACACAAACTCCAACCCTGCCCTGTCATGAAGAATGGGGCTGGAGAAGTTCTGCTGGTAATCAACACTGCGTACTTTAGCTCCCTGGCAAAGGAGAGGTCACTACAACACAGGCCAGATGCAGACCATTCACTCCAGCCTCCCACAGCTCCTTGTGCAGGCTCCCTGACCTACAGTTTTGACTCAGTCAATGCTATTACAGACATCTCCTTCCAGGCTTTGCTGTCCTTGAGATGAACACACCTTCTCTATGTTGAAAACCTCACTAAAACTAGAGGTGATATAGGGATCACTAGAGAGATCTGAGTGTCACCAAGACAAAGCCCGATATATCAGGATGCTGTAGCCAGGAAAAGAGACAGTAGGACCTTGTCTGACCTGTACACTTTGAGGATGAGGTGGGCAGGCTGTTATCTACTGCAAGTGAAAAGTGCACAGCCACAGCTTGCTGATATTGTGAGCTAGAAAAAGAGGGGGGAAAAAATCTTGACTATGTTATCAAGACAACTAGAGTTTCTTCACTAGATTTCAGCAGAGAAAATCGGTACAGAGACAGCCTGGCAGCCACCCTGCCCTTCTTCTCTAAGGCAATGATGAAATATAACCACGACAATTTCCTTGCTAGCATAAACTGGAGGATTCATATTATTCGTATTTGAAATAGGATTATGCAAAGAAGAGCTAGATTGCAAGTTGTTGGATGGGGAAGTGGGAAAAGCAGTTCTGGGTCCCAGTGGACCAAAAACTCCTTCAAAATAATGTAACAAAACATGATGATGTTTTCTCTGGAAAGTATTATATACATGGCAAAAAATCTATTTCACATTTACAGAAACTGAGCAAAAGGGAATGCAGATCCTAGGAACTTACTAGGTTCAGTGAAGAGAGTGGGTAGCAGTCAATAACCAACAGTGAAACATGCAGCACAATGTGTTGGCTGCAGTTAATAAAAACAACTCCTTCATACCCCTGACATTGCTTTCCATTTGTTCATTTTGCCCCTCAGAACCTCCCTTTGGCTTCGCTAAATACAGACAAGCCTTGATGTGCATCAATAACCAGCCTTAGTGTCAGCTTTTTGCTTCCTGTTTCTCATGGAAGTGGGAGTGGTACATGACATCACCCAAGACTCTGATACTTATGTTCTCTTCATTTCCTGCATGAGTAATAAGCCATAGTACCATCACCTCTGCTGTACTTTGTAATGTTTCTTCATGCCATGGTTTAACCCCAGCTGGCAAAAAAGCCCCTCGCTGACTCCCTACCAGTGGGAATGGGGGAAGAGAATCAAAATGGAAAAGTGAGAAAATTCATGGAGTTCACAGATTTATCGAATGCTTTGAGCTGGAAGAAACCTCAAGTATCAACATCCCTGCCATGGGAAAGGACACCTTCCACTAGACCAAGTTGCTCAAAACCCCATCCAACCTGGCCTTGAAATGCTGCAGAAATGCAAAGAAGAGCTGACTCTAGGTTTTTTGATGGTGAAGTGAGAAAAGCAATTTGAGGTCTCAGCAGGCCAAAACTCCTTCAAAAGAATAGAACAAAAGGTGATGATGTTTAATAGCCAAAGCAAAAGCCATTTGCAAAAAAGCAAAGCAAGGAATTCATTAATCACTTCCCATGGGCAGGCAGGTGTTCAGCCACCTCAGGAAAGCACAGCTCCATCACACATGACAGTTATTTGGGAAGACCAACATCATCACTCCAAATGACCCCATCTTCCTTCTTCTTCCCCAACTCTATATGTTGACCATGATGACACCATTTGGTTTTGGATATTCCTTGGGGTCAGCTATCCCATCTGTCTCCCCTACCAACTCCTCAGGCACCCCCAGCCTCCTCAGTGCTGGGGTGGGATGAGGCACAGAAAAGGCCTTGAGACCCTGTGTAAGGACTGCTCAGCAGTAACAAAAACATCCCTGTGTTATCAACACTATTCCCACACTAAATCCAAAACACAGCACTGCAACAGCTACTAAGAAGAAAATGAACTCTATCCCAGCCACAACTAGGAAGCTCCACATCTTTCCTTGGCTAAGGGGAAGGCAATTCCCTAGAACAGGCTTCTCTGCACTGTCAGGAGTGTTCTCAGTTCTGGCACACAAAGATGTTTAAAAATATCATTAAATCAAAGCTAATCAGATGGCTCCCTGTTTATCTCAAGACACTGCTCAGGCTTCCTCATTTAAAACCCTGCAAAGATTTGGCTTAATCTACTTCACAACTCTTTCTTTTCCAATTCCTCCACTTATCTAATATCGCTTTTTCTTTCTCATTTCCCATGCCCTTCTGACTCAGCCTTCCTGTAAGTTTTCACCTCATCTCAGCATTGATTTTCAAGCCCTGTCTGAGGATGCATACCTTTTCTCCCCTGTGTCTTAATTTCTCTCTTTGAAAAGCAAGATCTATTTCAGCCCTGCTGTCTTTAAGAAGACAGGGAACAACACAAGCATGTTACAGTCACACTTGTGTCCTAGCCAGCAAGGATACTGCTTACAGAATAAATTGAGATGCCACAATACACTTGTTCTCCTCTGAAGCTTTATATGTTCCTTGAGTGGTCTTGTGCTGGACCCTCCACACAAGCTCAGATTTAACAGATTGCAAGTAGGTGGCTTTTGATGCTACATTGCTTAGATCTCATGTTGAACATGATAAATCATTCCCATTCCTTAGTCCCAATTACTTTCCTTCCTATATTGCATGAAATAAGCTGGCATGACCATAGAATACAAAATCCCCAGAACTTTTAGTATTTAGCATTTCTTACGTTTTGTGCATTTCCCCCACCCACATTCACTCACTGAATCTCCTTTTTAGGCAGTCATGGATTTCTATCATCTGAGGATCAGAGCACTATGTATCCATCAAGAAGGGTAAAATATTCACAGGAAGAGACTACAAAATGAGGAAGAGGTCCAGAATGCATAATATGTGTCAAAGGAACAGATGTACACAGAAAATAAAAGTTCTGCAAACTGCAATAAAAATTTCGTCCATGACAAGAACTGCATTTTTCCATGTCTGTCACAGATTTCATGGAACCAGTGAAATCCAGCCATTTTCAGAAATCCCATGAAATTTACCTTTTCACCTGAATCCACACAAAATCAGAATTTTTCCATAAGAGCCCTCATGAAATTGACACATTTTCTTAGAACACTCCATGAAATTATATAGAAAATTGCAGTTTCTTTTAGCCTAGTCTCTCACTACACCTCTTAAAATTACAACCTCAGCTACTGAATTTTTACATTTTTTCCTTTCAGAAAAACAGATTATGCAAAAATCGAATAGGCATGAAAATACTCTCCTATAGGATGGAAACCAGAAGCCCTCATAAATGTAATACATTTACAAATACAAATGTAGTGTAATTAGCACAGAAAGTTTTAGTTTATATACAGTGAATTCTTACCATCTCAAGAGCAACCTCAGCTGAACATTCCTCTTCTGACTATGGAAAAATTGACATTACAGAAACTGTTATGTATGAAAATGTACGCAAGTTTCTAACGGTGCTCCCTACTTCACTTTTTTAGGGAAGCAGGTAAAGGATCAAGCTATCATTCTGGAACCTGATCAACAGTGAAGAACTGCAAAAGAGGAAGTGCCACCACAAATAAGAACTTCAGGAGGTAAATACAGTGTGGCCAATTCATTCTCTAAACTTACAATTTCCTAAAATAAATTCTCAGATCTAACAAAGAGGAGCAGACACTGTGGCATAAGTGTTCATTAAGCTCCCAGAGTGACAGCTGAGCCATTTGTTCTGGTTGAAAACAAATCAATACAAGAGCTGAAACCCCACCTTACACAAGTTGGTCAGCAGACTTCCCAAATCACAACCCACTTTAGGTCCCATTATTGCAGTAAGTTCCAGTCACTCTTCAGCAAGACTATTGTCCAAGAAGGAATAAAAAATCAAAGGTCTTTCCAAGGTCTACAATTAGTCTTGATCCAAAAGCAACACAATCATTGATATCAGCAGGATTTAACTCTGGCAGTAGATCTAAACTCAAGAGATTTCGCACAAGGCAAAATAAACAGTTAAGGAGAATTGATAGTGCTGCTGAGAAACTTCTACAGGACACAGATGCCAGTGAAGACAAGGAACAGAAGACATAGTAGCAGGAAGATAACAGCCTAAAAAGAGCAGATTAATATGCCCTTAAATAAATCAGAGGTCTTCAAATTGATTTGGCACAATACATTTCAATGCAGGAATCTTATATGGCCACTTGAGAGCTCTCTGAATCATCAGACAGTCACCTCTGAGAATGCAAGAATAGAAGATGAGGTACTAAAAGACTGGGAAAAACTAAACAGAATATCCACCTCTGCAAAGCAGGGGAACCAGAACTAAGGAGTTACAAGACAGTCAATTTGTCTTCAATCTTCAGAAAAACACCAGAACAAGTATTCAAACTACTTGTAAGTGCCTAGAAGATAACATGGAAATTAATAGCAGCTAGATAATAAATCCTGTCAAATCAGTGTAATTTCCTTTTGCCATAGGGGAACAGGCCTTGCGGCAGAAGCAGAGCAGGAGATGACACGTTTCCTGATTTAGTAAAGCTTGTGGCTCTGTCTCAAAAGTCACTCTCACACACACCAACAAAACATGGTCTGAACAAAATTGCAAAAAAGGTATGAAAGTGGTTGGGTATTATGTGTAGAGAAACTTATCATTTGCCCATAGTCAAAGCCATCTAGGGGGACAGGAGGATTAAAGAATTCTGCTGTGGATATGATTGTGTTTTAGTACTTTCATAAATCATGTGGCCATGACACAGCACACTTAACTGTGCTTGCAGACTACAAACGGCATGCATAGGACAACTGCAAGTAGGGAGGCTCAGAGTTTGAAGTCGTATGACAAATAACCATGGTGTCAAGAAAAGGGATGACACTTAATGGGGGATGGAAAGGAGGAGACTGCAAGGCAGAGATGGTCTAACTGGAGAACCCCAGATGAAAAGTGGTGGAAGCAAATAGAAGTTCAGAAAATGTGTCCAGGGGAAAAGATTTGAAAATTCTGGTGTCTTCAGAGAAGAGAATTCTTGGGAAGGCAGTGTTAAGACTTTGAATGTATATATGTTTGTTACACAAAGGGTTCCTTATGTTAGAAAGTTTGAAGAATAACAGCTTTTATTTGCAGCAAGACAGATGCAGGTCAGACATTACAGAAAAACATTTATAATAACGAAGATAGTGAAGCACTGGGATGGAGCTTGGGAAAACTGTGGAATATAGAAACTCTATTACCAAAAGTTTTTAAGAACAGCCTAGAAAAAAATCCCAATTCTTTGAGGAATGATATAAATATAACCAATCCTGCAGAAGAAGGCCTTCTTGAGGCCCTTTCCAGCACTTCTTTTGTAAATGTCAAATGTCCTCCTATGTTTTAAAGCCTCAAACCACCAGAGTATATACACATACAAGTAATCCCATTGACTTCAAAGCAAGTACACATAAGATTTAAGCACATATATATGTGTAATTTGCCAGATCAGTGTAGCCAAAGGAAGTATCTTGCAAAAGTGACTGCATTTATTTAAACTGTCCTAGATATATATTTTCATTATATTTAAAATGTGGTTTCCTGGATTTCAGTGACTGTCTATAGAAGAACACCATGGATTTGTGCTACAGCCTTCTAAACAAGTGTTCATTAGCATGAACCTTGTAAAAACAGTATATTCATTGAAGCTGGCTGAGGGTGACAAAAGCAAAGAAACAGGCAAAAAAGGTCCAAATGGGGAAATAATATGCTGAAAATGCCAGTATTTTCTACTCCCAACAGCACTTTTTTTTTTTTTTTTTTTTTTTTTTTTTTTTTTTTTTTTCTTCATTGGGTGGATCTGGAGGTCTTTTTTTTTGGTAAGCCAGGTTGCACACAAACGGTTTCAATATGTAGTATCTATAACATTGAGAACACTAGATTATAAACATGTACAGAAAAGTGGAAAGCTTCTTCAACTGTCTCTCACACCTCCTTCCATATGTAATCACCAAATGTTTTATTGTATACCTGTTTTTAACAGATAGCATTGGAAACCATATTTATTTTACACAAAATTCAGTTAGATTTGCTATAAATTATTAACCATCCTCCCCCTCTGTCTCTACCATATTTCTACCTTTTTTCTAGGGGGAAGGATGGTATGTGGGAGCCCAATAACATCAAGAGTCATTTCACTGTAAAGGATAAGTTTGGTTCAATGCTCTTTCGTTTGACCATTGCATTGGAGTTGAGCTTGGCACATATGTTCCAGAAGACTGAAGGATACTTAGGCAAGTCTTAAGAACTGGTTAGGAAGGAAAAACACATTGGAAACTGGCCCTTACCCTTGCCCTGGCTGCAAGTTAACCATTTATTTTGTTCTTGATTTACACAATAAATCCTTCTATAAAGATAAGGTGCACATATTATAAGCACCTACAATTGCATATACCTCCATCTTTCTCAGAGCTGTCAAAAAACTGGAAAATGGAAAAAGGGAAGCATAACCCCTGTTATTGAAAAGGGAAGAAAGAAAGACCTACAGGCTGGTCAGTTTCACAACTGTGCCCAACAACATCATGGAGCAGATCCTCCTGGAAACTATGCTAAGGCACATGGAAAATAAAGAGGTGATTAGTGACAACCAACATGGCTTTACTAAGGACAAATCATGCCTGACAAAATGGAAGAGGGACTTATAACATCTACCTGAACTTGTACAAAACACTTGGTGCTGTCCTGCTCGTTATCCTTGTCTTCTAACTGTAGAGACACGGATTTGATGGATGGACCACTCAATGGATAAGGAACTGGATGAATGATCACACTCAAAGAGTTGTGGTCAATGATTTGATGTCCAAGTGGAGAGCAGTGATGAGTGGTATTCTTCAGGGGTTGGTATTGGGACCAGTGCTGTTTGGCATCACTGGGAAGCGATATCATCCAGAGGGACCTGGCCAGCCTTGAGAAGTGGCCAGTGCAAACCTGATGAAGTTCAACAAGGACAAGTGCCAGGACCTGGACCTGCACCTGTCAGTGCAACACCCAGTGTCAATATAGGCTGGGTGGAGAATGGATTGAGAGCAGCCCTGAGGAGAAAGGCTTGAGGATGTTGGTTGATGAGATGCTCAACATGACCCATCAATGTGCACCTGCAGCCCAGAAAGCCAACTGTGTCCTGGGCTGCCTCAAAAGCAGTGTGGCTAGCAGGGCAAGGGAGGGGATCCTGCCCTTCTACTCTTATGAGACCCCACCTGAAACATTGCATCCAGCTCTGGGGCTTCCAACCATGTAGGGATAGGATGGCCTCAAATTGATGGAGGGTAGATTTAGAGTAGATATCAGGAATAAATTATTCACTATGAGGGTGGTGAGGCACTGGAACAGGCTGCCCAGAGAAGCTGTGGATGCCTCATCCCTGGAAGTATTCAAGGCCAGGTTGGATGGGGCTTTGAGCAACCTGGTCTAGTGGAAGGTGTCCCTGCCCATGGTGGGGGGTTGGAATAAGATGGTCTTTAAGGTCCCTTCCTACCCAAGCCATTCTATGATTCTATGAAATTATATTCCCTAGCAATAACACAATCCTTCCTAAACAAAAACCTGATTAAATAAAAGACAATTCTCTGATCTCCAGAGCCTTATGCAAACCAGTTCTCTTGGATGGAGAGAAAAGTGGATTTTCAGAGTATGGGATCCTATAAATACACACATACAAGGAGTATCTCTAACACTGCCTCCTTCAGCAAACTGAACTCTTGAAACTCTTGACATTTGAGTACTATTAGAACCAAAACCACCAAGATACTGCTCCAGATTAGGAAGGATACCACACAGCCAGAAGTTGCAACAGCTACAACTGTGAAAAGAAAACAAAATCTGGAACTGCATCTGGAAACAGGCAGGCAGCCACCAGGGTTGCCAAAATACTACTCTCCTGTGTAGAGAAAGTCTTGTAAAACCAGAAAAATCAATGCATTTCTGACTTTTTTTTTCAGGTACAGGTCAAGACAAGTTTCCATGAAACTGTAAATTCCCACTAAGATGGGAAGAATCTCGACTGCAAAGAACAACAAGCTAATCCAGGCACAAATGGAGAGCAAATGAAATAGGACATGGAGAAAAATCCCTGCCTACATTAAGCTCTGCCAGGTCCCACACAAACCACCAGTTCCTTCCAACTGGTCTACCAGCAATTTTGATTTGGCTTCTTAATTCCCAGCAGGGGAAAACAATCAAACAAACAAAAAATCCACCTCCCCAAAACACAGAAACAATGTTCAATGCTTTTTTGTCAGGTTTACCTGAAAATATTGCCTGTGAAACATGCAGCCCCATGCAGAATGCCTTCTGCCACTCATGTCCCCCCCTTTAAAAGATCCAGCAAATGCTTAAAGCAATTGTCTGCCTTGTGCTCATGCCCTGATATAAGAATTTCTTGTTTGCTTCTAGAAATTACTTAAGGGTTTGCTATCCATTTTGGAGCAGTGTACTTTTAACATATTTTATTACTATGACTTACAGTCAAGATGTGAAAACAGAACAGCTCACAGAACTATCATTTAAATCCACTGATATTTCATGTTTCACACAGCTAATAAAATCTTTTGACCTACCAATCCAAATAATGCTTAAAAGCTTGAATGGCAAGATGCTGTCTGCTCAGGGCTGCTGATACAGAAAGTCCCTGTCTAAATCACAGTATCACAGAAGTCATGAAAACTGTGAATTTTGATGTCAGCTGTGAAAATATTCCATCTGGTTTCTATCTTGTAGAAAAATGTTTAAAATATGTCTAAGTACAGGAAGTTTATTTTTGCTTCATCAGTGCAGCAGAAGTAAGCAGTGTAAGTCTGGTGAATAGTGCCTCAGAGTTCTGATATTGTTCCAGGTGCTTGCGAGGTTTCCAAGACAACATTTCGGGTTTCATTCAGACATCCAACTGCACTGCTATTTAATTTCACACCCTTAATCCAGACTGAGCAACTCACTGAGTGCATTTCTAATAGTTACACTTGAAAATATTAAAAAAGCAATAATGGGCCCCATAACATCAATGAGCTAAAGCAGACTTTGACAGCGTATTCTGGGCAGAGGGCTGGTGTTGTGAATGCATCTGCATCAACAAGCGTTTGCTTCCCCTACATGTGAGATCCCTACTAGCAGTAAGCCGCTAGTAAAGCCAGTCAATTTACCTGAACACCTACTTGCAGCTTCTGGAGTTTAGACAGCCAGTTTCAAAAGGCTGGGGCACTGGCTCTTTTTATATAGCTCTTGACAGGGACTGATTTTATACTTTCATTTTATTTCTCTTTTTCATTTAGGTCATTCATCTATTTAATGGAAACTGTAGAGAAAAATTATGATAAAAAATTACACAAGAGATATATTACTTTTTAAATCCCCATCACTACCATTACCCCATCCCAGCCATTGTGACATTCAGCAAAGAGCCCAATATTCATTTTATTTATACTGTGTCACTTTCCTGAGATTCCTGACAACTGGGATCTCTATACAGTATTAGTTAGACCTAGTATAAAAAGAGAGCAAGAAGCCAACATGAGAATGAAAAAGAAGCAGTGATGCAAGAGAAAATCAAGATTTCCAAGGACTAGGCTTTTCAAAGGAGCCTAGAATAGACTGAGAGCTATTTTCAAAGAGCTGAAAAAAGACCAGTGCCCACCAAGATCTGGTGTGCTTATCCCTTTTGTTTCGCCTCCACCAAAATATCCTTTCCCCTGGCACCTCAGCAAAGGCTTTGTGTGGTGAGGTGGAGGGATCATTTCATAGCTCAAGGGGGTGGGGTTTGGATGGAAGAGTTTGATAGCACCTTTTAGGTAAACACCTGTGAAAGGACTATCTGGGTTCAAAAGGAAATTTGGAGTGATTTGATAATTTAATGAAAAAATGAATGACCTAGGCAAGCCTTGCCAGTCCTCGGTTCCTGCATCACAGCAAGACCTATAAAACAAAGTATAAACTCCCTCCCCTTCAATCTGCAATGCCTCCCACAGGAAAAGCTCACTGTCATATGCATTTTAGTCCATGGGTAGAGACGCTGCTCCTTCAGCTTGTTACAGCAGATAACTCTCCCATTTCCAATCCTCCATTATCTGGCTGTCTTTTCCCACACCTCCACCCATGCTAGCAGGTTCTTTATTCTCCAGGGGATTGTTTCTGCAGAGGGCAAAGAGTGACTGGAATAGGCAGAAGGCACCTACCACAGTCGCTTTTCCTTCCCAGGTGACTTCCAGTTTTTTATTTTCATACTGCACTTTGTGTGGGGGGGAACAAGGGTAAAGAGACCTTTAAAAGATAGTAGGGAACTGCCATGGTGGTTTCGAGATGGAGCATGCAATTGCTATTTTTGATTGTGTTAACCTAGGCGTAATTATGTAATTATCCACAAAAATTTAGTCAGAGTTTAGCATATCTAAATCATTAACTTTAACAATTGACAGACTGCTTTGATTAGTATTTTCACAGACTAGCATAGCATACATTTGTCAGCTTTCCTATGATTAGTTGTAATTTGGAATTTGTTTATGCAAAATGTTTTTATTGCTTGTCTGGGGGGGAGGGAAATAAAGGAGGGCAGAAAAGATATGTTTATCCTGTCAGGAGATCCTACAGAACTTACCAGGGATGCTGCAAATGTATTTTTGCTGTGCTTTAATGTTATTAATTTGGTGAACTGATACAGCAAACATTGGCTTGTACTTGTTAAGCAGAACAAGAACTCTGGGTGAGCATCTTTTGCCATACAAAAATTTTTAATCAAAGTTTAAGTAAATAAATTCAGAAGTACCTAGCACTTTACACAATGCCGTGTTTTAAGTCTATTGCTTTCCAAAAACAATACTGGTGCATCATGCAATCAGTGTGAACACTTTAAAATGCTGCTTGTGTCAAATATTGTAACGCCAGCTCAGCCTTTTCATTCAACATTGTAATCAATATCATAATTTAAGATGCAATTTGTTAAGCTAAGCAATAATTAATGATTCCATCCTGAACCTGCTAGTGGATCAGATACTGCATTAAGCTCTCTGAAAAAGAAATCTGAAAGCCACACAGTTTATCCTTCACAAAGCAAACCCTAATGTAGCAGAATTGTGTTAATATGAGGAACCACAATGACTCTGAGGTACTGTGGTGTGGAGTCTGGTGATTCCTAAGTTTCCTAACAGAGGTGAACTGTCAGAAAGGTTTTCTCTTTTTTACTCTGATTCCCAAGCAAAGCCCACATGTGACAAAACACATTTTAAAACAATGCATACACTACCTCCAGACATTTTGACAGGATTAATACCGCCATTTTTCAGTGGCTAGTGGGCAGGGCTTTTTCTCTGGCTAGCAGGGAATTCAGGTAAGATCACAATTCTTGCCCTGCACCACCACTGTGACTTCCATATCCTGAAACACTAAGAATCTTTATCTTAAATAATTTTTAAAATTGAGTAATCTCACTGCTTTTTGTGTAAATTCTTCTTGCTAGCAGCCTCTACCTGACTAGTTAATCAACATTCACATGATTTCTCAGAAAGGCAAGGGAAGCATGTTTTGACTACATAACCAATGAGAGATTATGATTTATAACTTCATCTGCTCCACGGTAGCTGCAGTTTGGTAATTACAGTTAAAACTTACACACTTTCCACATATTCCCCAGAGACCACTGTGATGGACAGCATAAATCCCAGCTTTGCAGATCCCACATATGTAAAATAACCTCACCTAGTCAGACTTCAGTTTTCTTCATCAGAAGGGCAGGTCTGCTTCAGAGACTCATGAACAATTAATGTGAAAGGCACATCAGATTAATAATTTTTTTTATTCCTAAATAATTTCATCTATGTATCTCTACATCTGTCTACATATATCTCACGGTCTCGTTAGTAGATTATATGAGCCTCATCATTCAATACTCTCTGCTCAGGTATCTGATGCCCTGCTTTAAAATCTCACTTCCTAGGTATAGCTGACTGTTGGCATATTCACTGCATCAGCTCTCAAAAGGCTGGCTTGCTGTTTGGAATTCATGGGGAGCAGCCCTGTCTGTCTTTGTAGGAATTTTGGCTGTACGATTGAGTACATGAAAATCAGGGAAGCCAGAAGAAAAGAATGATCTGTTACCTAAGTTTCTTTCACCATTTGAAATCCATTGAAAGAGAGGCATCTTTGTAGCACAAGCTGTTGGCAACTCCTCTCTCCAGAGTGTATCATCAGTCCCAAGCATGCAGTCTTTTATTCTTTTAATTTTAATTGGTAGCTCCTGCCTAGAAACCAGTTGGGAATTGAATTGCCTGTGTGTTCCCCATGCTCCAGAGCAACTGCCTGTATATTCCATGTGCCTCCAAGCAGTTGCCAGCCTGCTCCTCATTCTTCCTAGTAAATGCCAGTAATGTGTGCACTGGTGTGTAAAACTTACAGTGCTTGATTACATCAGGAAGGAAAACAGCACAAATTGTGGTATATTCTTGTATTTCCACTTTACCTTAGGATGTGCACTGTGTCTCAGCCTTCAGCCTTAGCATTGAGAGAACAGCTTATATAGGGGACAGGGAAGAGAAGTATCTTTAGAGGACCTGGATTTGCACCATCTTATGGATGGCCCCAAGGAATGGCCTCAAATTCTTGTATCATCTTTTTCTACACCTCACCTGTCCATCCTGCTAATGCCGACATTAAGACAGCTTTGCACCATTGTCATCCTTACAGCAGGATTAACATCTTGCTGAGGGTTTGCTACTGCAGGGTCACTGTTTCCCCAGGAAGTTGGACAGATCTCAGGTTCTGCCTGCAAGGGAACACTACAGCACTATTGCTCTATCATCTGTTCCCCCGAGTCAGGTAAAGGCAGGAGTAGGCTAGGCTCGGTGGCAGGGATGAACAGAAGCCATTAATTAAATAGCTCTTCTATCCTTTTTAGAGCCACTTGTTTATGGACCTCATTTCAAGATAAGTGGTTTCTTCTGCATTAGGTGGGATAAGTATGCACAAGAGAGAGAAGAGTACAGGAAGGAAGGATAGCAAATTTGACTCTTCCAGAATGTGTTCTTGCTACCAGCACAACTTCCAAGCAAACGAAAGAAAGATAGCAGTGACTCATTTCCACCAAGGTTAGACCAAGAGTAAAGAAAATGTTACTCTCCAAACCAGCAACCTGTGCAGAGCTCCTGTCAAGCCTCCTGTTACCCATCACTCTGGATGTAGCCTACAGGCCAGGTGAGCCATGCAGAATGAAAAGGATATTTCCAGTGTTTGATTATCAGGAGCTGCAGTTCACAAAATCGAAACTAAAATAAGACTGCATTAAATAGCTGTTCAGAGACTGACCACCATATAGGAGTCTCTGTGCATCAGACACTTTTGCAGCCTAAATCAGAAAAGTTATCCAGAGCTCTTCGGTCTTTTATCTGGGTCATGGGGATACTTTTGTCTTCTCACTTCTTTACATCCTTCTCTTCATGCTACACTTTCCTGTGACTACTCCAACAGCTTTTCCCTTCAGTGGACAAGGGAAGAACTACAGATGTCATCCATCTGGACCTCTGTAAGGCCTTTGATGCAGTCCCCCACAACATCCTCCTCTCTAAATTGGAGAGATACAGACTTGATGGGTAGACTATTCCATGGATAAGGAAGTAGCTGAATGGTCACACTCAAAGAGTTGCAGTAACCAACTCAATGTCTGGATGGAGACTCGTGACAAAGATGTCCCTCAGGGGTCTGTATTGGGACCAGTATTGTTTAACACCTTCACCGAAGATATAGACAAAGGGATCGAGTGCACCCTCATCAAATTTGCATGTGACACCAAGCTATGTGGTGCAGCTGAAACACCTGAGGCATGGGATGCCATCCAGAGGGACCTGGACAAGCTCAAGAAATTCACCCATAGGAATCTCATACAATTTGACGAGGCCTAGTGTAAGGCCCTGTGTGTAGCTTGAAGTGATGCCAAACACAAAGACAGACTGAGCAGAGAATGGATTGAGAGCAGCTCTGAGAAGATTTGGGAATGTTGGTTGACGAGAACCCCGACACACGAGTGAGTGCTGGCAGCCCAGGAAGCCAGCCATACCCTGGGCTGCATCAAAAGAAGCATGGCTAGCAGGTCAAGGGGGCTGATTCTCCCTATCTATTCTCTCTGGTGAGACCCCACCTGAAGTGCTGCATCCAACTGAGTTACAGGAAAGACATGGCCCTGATGTTGTGAGTCCAGAGTAAGGCCAGTAAGAATGATCAGAGGACTGAAGCACCTCTCCTATGAATACATGCTGAGAGATTTGGGCTTGTTCAGCCTGGAAAAGGCTCTGGAAAGACCTTCTAGCAGCCTTCGAGTGCATAAAAGGGTCTATAAGAAAGATGGGGACAGACTTTTTAACAGAGCCTGTAGTGATAGGATTAGGGGAATAAAGCAAAAACTAGGGGTTTAAACCAAAAAAGGGTAGATTCAGACTAGACATATCAGAAGAAATGTTTTACTGTGAGGGTGGTGAAACACTGGAACAGGTTGCCCAGAGTAGCTGTAGATCCCTCACCCCTGTAAACATTCAAGGTCAGGTTAGACAGGGCTCTGAACAACTTCATATAGTTGAAGATGTCCCTGCTTGTTATAGGGAGCTAGATCTCTATCTTCAAAGGTCCCTCCCAACCCAAATCATTCTATGATTCACTTTTCTCACCTCTAATTCAGTTGCCTCCTGACCTGTCCTAGGTTCCATGACATTAGCCTCTCCATAATGCAACCATTCTTTGTCCTGATGATAAGCCAGCCACACACTGCCTTACCTTATTCAATTTAGGAACTGCCTATTAAAAATCCTCTTCCACCCTTCTGACACTCAGAGCTTTCCTACTTCAGTGTACTGAGAAGGCCTCAGAAGCAGCAGTTCTCTGCAGAGTCCTTCTCCCTGAAATGCGAGTTCCATAACATTGTTGGTCGTATTTTTCTCTATCAAGCAGCTCCAAAAGAGAATCTATATTTAAACAAAAGTACTGTCATAAGAAATATCCTACTCAGACAGTAAATCTCAACTCTTAATATAATCTGAAGCTTCTAGAGCCATTCATTAACTGGTACTTCCAGTAAAAGTGCAAATGCTTTCCCTCGAAACAGTTTGGCTGTGGGCTTGGTCTAGGTTCAATAGTGTGTAAATATGGTAATTCTTCACTCTGTGTTGAATTACACAGTAGTCCCTTGAATAGGCTGGCATGGGTTGTGTGAATTACAGCTACTTCACCTCCCAGACTCCTTCCTTTTACAGAGTGGGGAGCTATTTCTCCCTGCTTTGCAGAGCTTGCTACCTCTCTGCATTCATCAGGATGAGGCTCCCTTCATTTCCTGCTGCTTCATCCCCTTTGCTCACAGAAGAGCATCTGGCATTTCTCTAGGTCTGCTGCTGTAATGTTCCTGCTGCTCCTCCCTGTGACATGAGTACAAGGCTTGCTGAGAAGAGATGGTACAAAACCAGACTTTGTTTCTTTCACCCATCTGCTTACCCAAGTAAAGACTAAGACTGATTTTTCTGTCAGGCTTAATTTCAGAGTGACTAGGTGTCTCGGGTTTGAGACAAGTTTTAGGAGGAAAGCATTTCGGCTAAACGCCTTCCCCACAGGGACGGGGCCAGCACCTCCTCCCCCCACCTTTTTGGATGCCAGTGAAAGAAAAACAAACCTATTTATTCAACAAAACAAAACAAAGCAAAATGCCCACAGAACACAGGAAAAAGCAAAGGACTTATTAAACCGGAGTGAACAGTCCGATAGGTTTTAGTGTCTGTTTTTTCTTGGGCATAGCTTCCTGCCCCCACCGGGGGTCCTGCGGGGCCGGGCGCCGTCCCTCAGGTGGCTTCTTGGAGGATTCTTGCCTGCTTCCTCTCGGGGATTGTCTGATGTCTCGGACGAGAAAGCAAGTCGAGAAAAGTCAGTCCAAAAGAAGAACGCAGAAGGAGCAGTCCTCTCCCGCCGTCCTTCCTCTGCCGTAAGCCGAGAAGAACGGAAAAAAAAACCCTGCCGCCTTCCCCCTCCGCGCTTTTAAAGCAAAACACCTGGGGGGAGGGTTTTCAAAACATCCCGTGCCAGCACAGTTCCTCCCAGCTTCTTAAAGCTACAGAGCACATTGTCTGAGCATAAAGCAGATGATATGGAATACAAGATTATCATAACATCACCCCACGACACTAGGACAGCCCCTGCAATAAATTACTAGCTTCCTCTTAATTTTTGAGTGGTGTACTGCACACTAAACTAAGTCAAATTTAGTATCCTTTCTTAGACATCCTTTTTAAAGGAAAGCAACTTCTTTATCAACTTCTTACTCCCATTTCCTCCTTCCTGACCCCGAAATTCCTGTTCAAGAACACCACAGCAGACTTAAAATGTAAAGCAAGGCACCTTCACAAGAGGTCTTGAGGAAGACCAGTATGGTACAAAACATCATTCTGGCAGTAAGGTTGTTCAGTAGCCACCAAACTACTTTCCATCAGTGGGAGTGCTTAGATGTGTCTCAAGGAGAATCTGACCTCTAAAAGAGGCATACTGCCCATTTCTGTGTGAAACATACACTGCATCCTATGAGCAAAGAAGGCAGACTAACTTTTGAATCAATGGCATGTCATAGCTGGAGTTTCCAAACAGTGAGGGGGTTAACTCAGCATTGCCAGCCAAGTTGCCCTCAAATGAAGGAACATTGGACTTTGAAACCTTCCTCCTAAGAGCCACAGCTGAACCTCCCAGTTTCTAATAGACTGACAGAATTCTCTGCTCTCTTCTCTTTCAGACATTTAAAAGGAAGTGTGTTTTCTCTTCCATGAAATTTGGGAAAGGAGGGATATGTCTCTTCTTGCCAGCAGAAAAAGTGAGGGCTGTCAAGACACCTAGATCTGATCATCTTCAGTGCACTAGCAGGGCAGGGTATTGTTGGGTGGCTGCAGTAACACTGCATAAAAACCACGTCAAAAGGAGCCATTTAAACCCATGTAAATCACGTTCACTGACGTATAACCACATCCATCACTCCTAAATGATATGCCAATCCAAAAAGAGGGGCACCAGATCCTTCCATCGTGCACAAATGAATACTAACTTACCCTCCTTGCATCTTCAGTGAGTTCTATGCCTCTCAGTTTAACACAAGTCACAGAATGTGACTCTTCAATATTAAACGGAGCCCAGCACAGGATGGCAGCGGCAGCGTTTGCAGTGGTGTTCAAACGTTCCTCACTTGACAGTGTCCTTCATTTACAGTTAATGAGGATGTGACAGCCTCTTCTCCTGGCGTACCATCCAACCACATGCAAAATTCTGCATGTGCCTCACACTGCAATCCTATTTTTATCAGAATAGACATGTGCACTGAGGCTTTAACCAACAGCTGAGAGAGGGTTTTAGCATGAGATTTTCAAACCAGTCTCAAGTATTTAGAATCACAAATTGCACTGAAAGACTAATTGAACTGTGCTTCTAAATCCCTCAGGTGCTACTGACAATCTCTCCCTTAATAACTTGGAATATCCTAAAGAGTAAACCTCATCGAACTTTGATGGGTATGCAGATCCCAGGGTTAAGATTTTGGGAAATGCTCTGTTCTGGCTTAACTCCCATTGACTTCAGTGGGAACAGAATTAAGTTGACATTGAGCCTTTTTGAAAATTCCCCTCCAGGTGTGTTTTCTCCCTTTGAATTTGAATAATCTGTTAACTGCTGAGATTGCTTTTTGATGTATCAGTATGAAGAATTTTACAGTTTTCCACCTTAATTTTTGGTGAAATGAGACTCAAAAAACTGTAGAGTACTGTTACAAAAACTTTATCTGCTAAACCTACAGAAGGAACTATGTTTATTTTCTGTATGTGTTTTGCTGCTATTATTATTAGTAGTAGTAGTCCTTCAGCAGCAACACAGGAACTGAAACCACAGATTTTATTGTGGGAGGTGCTGTGCATGATCTGTTAAAATATTTGTATGATACACAGGCAAGCTGTCTAACTTAATACTAGTAGTCAGACTCCAGAGAAACCAAAGAATCATAATGAATATCCCCAGCAGGTGTAATTATACAGCAGCATTTCAGTTACTATTTCACCTCCTTGCAGACATTATCAGGAGATGGGGATTTCCTTCAACTCCCCTGAATGTTTTAGTTTACCTTTTAAATTAGCCCTACTTAAAAGAATGAGTAAAGGGTTGAGTTTTTTAATGCTGGTGTGTCCCTCACTACAGTCTCACAGGCTGCACTCTACTCCCTGATATGCACAAACCACAAACTTTTGGGGGTACAAACTGTATTTGCTTTCAATTTGAGTAATACATTAGGGCACAAACTTCACTTCTGTGATGCAGATTTTAACAATATGAATAAAAGGAAATAGAACAGTAAGGAGCCCTCTCTTTTGCAATAGCATCACTACAAACAGATTCTCTGGCCCAGACTCCTTATGAGAAAAAACAGCTGTGCTAATACCACTTGCAAGCAGCACGATAGCCACTCCTTTGTTCCCACCAAAGATACAACAGCAGAATCCTGTAAGAGAAGTCATCTGATATGTCAGCTCATTAAATTAGTCAGAATGGGTGAATGGGGAAGAGGAAAATACCATTGTAAATATATGTTAATTAACAAATGCTATAAGAGTGGCATATAAATGTATGAAAATTAATATTAATGACATGAAAATACCTAATTATTGTGCATCTAATGGTATTATCCAGAGAATCCAACAGAAAATGCCTACTTGTCATGCATCTAAGGCATCAGTGCAAACCTTCAGACACAAAGATTTAGTGTACGTATAGATCATATTATGACTTTAATTACAGACCTTGCAAAATATCTGCACTGAAACTTGAATTTTGAAAGATTCTTAAAGTTTTATTTATTTAAAAAAAAATTAATTTCACTGATTTCTTAAATCATTGTTGCACTTCAGAACTACGTGTTTCTTTTTAGTGCTTCTGAAACATTATTCTGAAATGCTTCAATGCCTCTGCCTGCACTTCTCCATCTTGCAAGAATGTAATTAGGAATAGTGGGCTGCAAACTGGCCTGCAATGAAGTTCTGAGGAACTTTTCACGAAATTATATGAAGCCAGATGCTGTCTGGATGAAATTCCTTCCTTTGCAGACAGCTACCTAAAGAGAATCCTGAGTTTAAAATAGTGTGAATTCCTGGAATTAAAGACTGCTACATAATAAATATGCATTAGGAAGCTGAAATAAAATTATACAGGCCACTTGAATTCTATTATTTCCTAATTATTCAGTGGTTGGCTTTACAACCTTAATGTAAATGTAGTGTTTTAAAGTAAGTTTTTCAAGGTGAGGTTTTTTGGGGTTTGGGTTTTTTAGAGTAATTCCAGATACAAAGCCAATAAATTGTTTTCAGGTAGAACAGAAGGAGTTTTTCTTTATAGACAAAATTCTAAAGTGGCACGGCTATGCACATATTCCCTGCCCAAGATTCTAGCGTGTATGCCAGGAACATATAGAGAGAAGGAGATATTTTAATGACTACTCTCTGCATGGTATTTGCAATCCCAACAAGACTAATGTAATTCACACGTACTGTGGAGGCCTGTGCCCCAGGGCAGAGAGGCAGATCCCTTGTCCCTTTTGCTACTCCTTGGATCTTCCCTATTGGCACTTGTATCCTAACCCCGCCTATGTATTGCCCCTATGCCTTTAAACCATTGGACTCCTTATACTTTCTCCGCCCCCACCAATCCTGCATAAAATCCTAGACCTCTTCCTTGTTCTCGTTCTTTTACTCATCTCCTCACAAGTATAGTTGGAATAAACTTCTCCCATGGACCCTTCTTGCCTCGCTGCTGTTGACCATGTCATCAGCTATCCGGTGTGTGCTTGTAGTGTGTTATATGTGGCAACTTTGCCGGGCAGCTTCCGCTGCTAAGACGATCCTGGAAGGTCGTAGCACTCACCATCTCAGCTGCAACAACATACAATTAATGAAGTCTTAATCCTACCATCAAAGCAACTGATGAAAATAGAGTACATTAACTTTGTATTTGAGCCAGAATTGATTCCTGGAAGACGGCACTCTCCTCTCTCAAAACTGAATTATTAGCATATATATTAGCACCAATGTGACAAGCACTTCAAATATACCTTGACATATATATTTTCTGTCACTCAAATTACTTACAATCTATCATATTTTATAAAATATTATATCTTACCCATGCTTCTAATTTTCTTATGAGACTTGGAACTGTAAGAAAAATGTCCGTGACATAGAGATACATGATTCTGGTGGATTTACCTTATTCCTAAGCTTTTTATCATATCAGAGAAAGAAATTAAGTTAGTTTGTATGATTTACTTTTAATAAATCCATGCTGCCATCTATTTACCACCCGTATTGCTGTAGTTGCGTCCAAACTGATTGCTTTACTAGTAACTCCAGCAATGGGCTTGGTATTGAATTAAAATTAAATGCATTGATTTGAAACCACCAGGTAGTCTCCTCTTCCCATTTGCAGGTAACTGCTGTTTACCTCAACAAACTGAAAAATTCAAGTAACAGCATCAGTGTATTTTACATTACCGTACGTGTTAAGCCTTTCACAGGGATTTCCTAGCCTCATACATAGAAACCATCAAAGCACTTTTACTACCACAATTAGCAGTGGGCAGAACAAATCTGTCAGCAGTACTCCACACTGCTGGGAATACAGCTGAATTTCTAACAGGAAAAAAAGTTTCCCAGAAGTTACAGTTTAACAGGGGGTTAACTAAACAACCTTTGAGTTAGTTTCTACAGGGAGAAGAGCTGCGTTCTAGTGTCATGCTTAAAACTATACAGAGGAGTCATATCGGCACCTGGTATGTGGTACTAACTCTAATTCTTACCTATACTCTCTGGCTATGCAGATGGTTTCAGTAAAAGGCACCAGAGTGCTACAGGTAAGCCAGCTCAAGTTAAAAATATTAATAGTAGTGCATTTGCTTGCAAATAGCCACACTGCTCGTTATTTTTCTCTCATGTCTGTTTGAATCTATAGCAATAAATTGAATCAATACAGGTTGGTGCATTTCTTACATGAGACCTTTTTGAAACCAGCTAGAATAACCCCACAGCGGGGCAAGATATTTTAAAAACTAAGAGCAAATCCTTGCATTTACTGAAGGGTAAAACTGTACACTGTATGGGACAGGGACAGATGCTCTCAAAATGACAAGAAATAATATCCGCTCTGTCTAAACTAAAATTTTGGGTCCAGGAAAATTAACCAATTCAGGCACAGGAAGCAGTTCTGCACAGTGGTTAGCACTTTGACCTGAATAAAAGCCAATTACAAGCTGTGGTAGAGCAGATTTTACAGAAGACACTTGGTCCCTCATTTCCCGACAGAGCGCAAAAACCATAAATCATATACTCTGTAGAAAAATATAATGTAAATTCAATCTGAACAAAACCAGAAATATATTTGTAAATGTCCAATTCATAAAAAAAAAAGGTACCTTTTCTCAGAAGGTTTAAACAGTCAATATTAAACTACTGAGCAGAAGAGCTGAAGATATTGATAGCCAGTAATACAGATGAGATTGCTGTTAATTGTTAACATCTCCTAGGCTATGCTTCCTATGTCCCTGCACAGATGAGGAATAAAATTATTTACCTATTCAAGTAATGAGAGCTATGCATTTTGATATCTGCATACACGGTAACTCAGACCTCCTCTGAGACCCCTACCTGTAATTAGGAACAGATGTAGGATCTTGTTCCTGAATTGATAAAAACAAATTTCAGCCCTCCAATGATATATGGCTTAGTAGCACAGTAATGGGAAGAATACTTCTGCAGAAGAATTCCTCTTAGGGCATTGGATCTAATCAGCTCCCCTCCGCTCAAGAAACCTACTACTATAGATCCAGTGCTTTTCCATCACTGATTTGGGACACTCACTGAAACACAGGTGACACAGCAAGTGCATAGCAAGAAAGTGGCAAGCAGTGTTTATATGGCTTCACCTCTGATGAAGGAAACCATGTATCTGTACTCTTCAAAACCACAGTAATTCTCTAACATTTCTCCATGATGGAGTCATTTAAAATTAAGTATACACAACATCATGTGCTTTCAGCAACAATTCTCACAGCTCAGCATGTGCAGCTGGGGAACACTCTTCAAATTACTTCATTGGGGAAAGTCAAGATCAAATTCAGCATAACATACTCTATTCTCCAAACGTCACACTGCTGCAGGAGAACATGCCCACCACAAAGGGTTCATGAACTGAAAGTAGCTGCCTTTCTTACTTTGCATCAGCTGGGTGAAATAGCCCAAGGGAAATAGGTACCTGCCCATTCTCTTGCTTTCACACATAGGTACCAATAGCTATGTATTGGCCCAGCAGAGGAGTGAATGCTCTGAAGGGAATTTGCTATCTATACATGCTGCAGGCTGACCCTTCCCCAGTCAGATGCATCACTTGGACTATCCCATGTATCCCATTGGATACTCTGACAATAACAAGATATTGAGGGCCTATGGCAGGCCCAACCATTCAGAGCACTAGACCTGGAAAGGTTCAAATAAGCTGGTGTGCTCATTTTCATCAAGTGACAAGTAAACCCGCCTTCCTTCATGTTCCTTTCCTGACCACTAAATGTCTCTCACTTGATTTATCCTCATCCAGCAAAGCTTATAATTACCACTGGCTACTGGCATAGGTGGCTAAAATTATGCCTTGTGAAAACCCAGAAGAGCTGCAGCTCCTCTGGTCTGCAGAATTTTGTATTTACTGAGGGCACCTCAGTACAAGAAAGTTTCATCGGTTTCATTTAAATCTGACTGAAACAATTCAAGTTAAACTGATGTGAATGCCTTCATACATCTTTATTTAAAGATGTTAAATGGGAGTTTACTTGATTTCAAACCTAATTCAAATCTAAAAGAAGTGACCAGATGAAATAAGACTGTCCATGCCACATTTTCCATTGATTTAACTAAGCAGGCTAACCAGTAATCTTTGTGCAACTCCCTCATATATACATGGTCTGAGAATACATTCACTCTCCAGCATTACCCTGCTTCATGCCAGGAGAATTTGCAGCTGGAAGGGGCTCAAGGGAACCTCAGTGCCTGGAAATAAAAGAACTGTGGGGGAGAATCATAGCTGCTGTGCTTACCAGCCCTCCATGGACATTGCCTAAATTACGGTAATTAATATGGGGGAATATTTCTGCGCTCCTCAGTAGTTTATAAATGTTACCAAAAAAGGAATATTTTATATGTCCCCTGATGGGTTTCAAATGTTAATAAATGATGTGCAGGGAGGTATTTTACATTTCTCTATTTAACAGTGAGCTGACAGCTGCAATTATAGGCCAGTCTCTAACCCCAGCAATCAGGAACCTGAGGAGTAAATGGAGTAACTTTCTTCCAGAATAACACAGTGCACTGGGATGCTGACTCAGTATTTAAACATCCAGACACAGAACCATGAGACATTTCTGACACCCTGGAATCTCCCTTTTGCTGCAGTCTGCACTTGCCAGTCACTGGTACCTGCTTACTTTGTCACCAGAGACTCAGTACCAATCTTCCAGTTGTAGCAACAGCTTGTCATCTTACAGGTACAGGAGAGCAAATGGAGCAACTGGTCAACTTGCTGTATGGCTCCTCTCCTGTGGACTAGAAAAAAGAGCAGAAGGACTTGGCACATTCAGAGCAGCAGAGGTAGACAGGGGTATTGCACGTGTCCCTGCATGCTCTTTCACTCTCTTTTTGACCAAAAATCTGTTACTACTGAAATACTGCAGCATTCTATCTGGTAAGACGTTTCTGTGCCTGCACACCTACCTCCACCAGCATGAAGAGCCTAGGAGTCCCTATCCTTTCAAAAGGTGGCAAAGTGACTGCTCAGTAATGTGTGCCCAGCAGAAAGCCTCACTAGTTTTCACTAAGCCCTAGTTACTACCTTTCCCATTCGCTCAGCCCTGCTCTCAGCAGAAGAGAGCCTCTGTGAAATTTAAGGCAGCTTGAAGCAATATTTTAGCTACATATGTTTCAGGTTAAAACCTTTGTTGCAAAGTAACAGCAGAGGAAGAAGAATCTTTGCTTCTTGCCAACGCCCTAAATCTCCTCACAGCACTGCATTCCTGCATATCTTCTTTCTTCTTTCTCTTACCCAAAAATAACCTTTGGTCTTGATCCTTAAACTGGCTGCATTGATTGTTGTTAGTGTGCACATTCATTACCCCTATTAACCACTGAGCTACTGCCTAAGGCAGCACACAGCTGTTTTGAGGCACTTTAGTCCATGCTGTATGTGCTGCTTCACTCCGTAGGAACTGCACCCCACTGACAACAAAAGGCAACTCTGACACTGAATGAAACCAAGCAGAACTGTGAGTAGTATCTTGCATTTCCACTACATCATCACAAAGGCTGAGGAATGGGGTTTACAATTCTGTTAAAATCCAACAATGTAGTATTTTTGTCACTGACAACCTCTTGCTTTCTTTTATTTTAGAAGGGCAGAAGCCTATAATGTAACATATTTGATTTATTAGGAAAATTATTTTTTAAATTATTTCCCACTTTTTTTTTGTTTTTCTACATGAGGGGTTATAACTAATTTCTTTCCTCCTCCACTTTCTAGTGTTGGATTGGAACAGGGTTCGCTCAGCTATTAGACTTACCGTTTTCTTTCAGCTGGCAGTCCACAAGTACACCTCTGCAAAATTAGAAGAAATTTTGGGTGGAAAGAGCAAAGTTTTTTTTCAGATTTGGACAGAATTACGTTAACATTTTCAGGGCATTTATGCTGTATCCAATTACAGACAAACACCGTTTAACATCCTTCATTTATGTATTCCTTCTGTTTGGCACAAAGGTTTCTCAGCTGTGTCTTAGGCACAGGTCTTGTTAAAGTCAGGGTCTCTAGTACCCAATTTCTTGGGCTAAGTTATAGCTGTTCTTCTATTCCTGTCTGTGTTTGGTTATGCATATCTTCTGGTTTGTATTAACTCATATATAAAAGATTATGACCATGCTTTCATTCTTTAGAACTTCACTGTTATTGATTATGGACAGTTTTCCAGTGTTTTTGAACAGCAGGGACCACATGTTACTACAGAGTTTGTCTTAGGCATCATTTTCATCTCACTCTAGATGGCATCTGTCAAGCACATTCATATTAAGTCAAATAACATTGGTTTGGCTACTACAGACATTATCGACAATGAAGCATGACAGTACATTATTATATTTGTCTGTCTAGATATTATAATTGCCTGTTAATTAAATTTAGGTAATAAAATGGTGTCCTGGGGTGACGCTATGAAGCTACTTTATTCCTTAACCATCTGCTTTATGCCCAGGGCTTCTGTGCCTTTAAGATGGTGGGGCGGGGCCGGAGCCGGGGTCACTTCAACGGCCCAACGGAATGGTCGGTTCAACCAAACCCGCGCCTGTGGGTTGGTTAAGAGAGCTCTCCGTCGGCCTTCGGAGGGAGTGTACCGGCGACGCTGAACTGCGCTCTTCACTGCTCTTCCTGCAAGCTTAGAAAAAGGTTTTGTTTTTTTTTTTTCTTTTCCTCCCCCTGGCCTCCCTACCTTCCTTCCCCTCTCTCCGGCCCGGGGAGCCAGCTGGGTGGTCCCGGCCGGTCCGAACTCCGAGGAAGGCCATGCCAGTGAGTGAAGGGGTGAAGAGTCACCGGAATCCACTCGCTTTGCCTGCTGTGTTGTCGGCTCCTTGCGGGCGCCCTTTTCCCTTTTTCTTTTTTTTCCTTTGTTTTTCCCAGTTTCATTCTGGGTTAATATAGTCCAGTTGGTTTTTTTTCCACTTTCACCTGCTTTGGTAATTTGTTTCCTTGGTAGAGAAAAGGGAGAAGCCCTTTTCCGTTGGGAGGAGGCGCTCATTCCAGTGTTTCCTCGTAAAACTTTGTCTCCAAAACTGAGACAAATGGGTAGAAGCAGCGCTACCATATGGCTAGTCATGTCTCCATGGAACAATAGCTATAGGTACTAAAACTTAGCTTGAGAGCGAACAGCCACAAGTGTGTGGTAAAATCTTCTAGAGTCTAGAGACACTAGAACTCAGGCAGAACCAGATACTGAAAGTAGTGACACCAGGAGGGACACCTGCCTGACCCTGGTGCCCTCCAGAGCCAAATCCTGCAAGTACTGGAGGTTACCCTTTCACAGGACCCCTCATTCAGCCCAGTCTCTGAGAAGCAGCACATATAGCCCCTGCTACTTTCGTATCTCTAACACAAGGGGAGGAAATCAATATTGTGCATGCCTCCTTGAAGGACTGTGTCTTGGGGTGACATTATGAAAGTCTTATATTCCATATCATCTGCTTTCTGCTCCGACAATGTGTTCTGTAACTTGAAGAAGCTAGGAGAAACTCTGCTGTCCCGGGGGTGGGGGGGGAAAGACGGCCGGGAGGTCTGGTTTTTCCTCTCTCTCACTCTTGGGCTTCCAGCGGCGGTGGCAGCTGCAGTGACGAAGACCTATTCCTTCTTCTTTTTTATCTTTTTGGACTGTTTTTCTCGACTTGCTTCCTCATCCGAGACATCAGACAACACCCGAGAGGAAGCAGGTGAGAATCCTTCAGGAAGCCACCTGAGGGACTTCGCCCAGCCCCGCAGTACCCCCCCGGTGGGGTGAGGGGAACTACGCCCAAGGGAAAACAGGACACTAAAGTCCATCACACTGTTCGGTCAGGTCTAATAAGTCCTTTTCTCTTTCCCATGCTTTGTGGGCATTTGGTTTTGTTTGTTAAATAGGTTTTTTTCACTTTCATCCAAGAAGGTTTGTTGTGTTGGGGGAAGGAGGTGCCGGAGGCCTGTTCCTGTGGGGGAGGTGCTTAGTAGAAGCGTTTTCCTCCTAAACTTGTCTCGAAACTATGACAGACTGCCAATCCCTGCAGCCAGGGAATGAGGTAATACAATAAGAAAGGCCAACAGCAGTTCAACAGAGAGGGCTGGATCTTCTTAGCCCTAATTATTGGGCAGCCCCATCTAACCAGCTGCTGTTCTGCTGTCAGCTACAGCCAATATTCAAGACCAAAGAACAGAGATTATACATCCTGTCTCAGTTGCAATCTATTTGTTTATGCTACAGCACTTTCATACCCAGTGACATTCACAGAGTGTGTCCTAAAAGTGTCTCACTCCTGACACAATCAAATTAAAGTCATTCAGCAATGGCTCATTGGCTGAAACAGAAATATTGCACGTCTTGTATTTGAAAGAGTGGGATTTTTCTATAGGGAAAAGTTATTTACCATGGATTTGACTGATTTTGCAAGTTCTCTGTTCATTAATAAAACAATTCTTACACATTTACAAAACACAGTAATAATAGCACCTTTTGGGCTGCTGTGAGGCATAATCCACTAATTCTTCTGAAGTGCCCAGAGATCCTTCAAAGAATGCAATCTGAAAATAAAATTGTCATTAGTACATGTGAGGGATTTATTATATTAATCTATATTCTCCATTACACAAATGACTGATTCTGTGCACAAGAGCTAAAGCTAACCACATTTTGATGTACCTCAGCGGTACCAGGAATCACATTACTCTTACCAGTATTTCTGCTTTTATATTATTTTTCAAAAACCATACCTAAGAATTTAATTCAAAAATAGAAGACTCACTAAGCAAAGTAAATTTGTGCACTTGTCAAACCCACAAAAATTATATAATTCCATAATATTAAATATGTAACAAATGAATTTACACACAAAGCAGTATCAGGCACTGCTAGACACATGCTGAAGGTGATATGAACTGTTGCTTGGACACAACTACTTCTTTTCGTTGGACTGCAAGAGAATCCACAGTAACTAAGATCACTAGGCACATCACCTACATGCCTAACATAAGGAGACATTTATAGCCCCCAGACACAACACGAATTATAGATTTAGACCTATTTCAAACTAGACAGAGTGCCTTCAGACAAGCAGAATGCCTCCATAGAATGTTTTCCCAAATTTTGCTCACCCTTGAATGTGAGTACATTATAAATCAGGAAAGCTAAGATGGATTTCCACGTCTGCTGGAGACTTCAGTATGACCCTGGGCCAATACCAGATAAGGGATTTTCTGGTATCCCAACCACAGGTAGGGAGCTTGCATCACCTGAAAGCCCCCACTCCAACCTGCAGCTTTGAAAAACTTCTTTTAATCCCTCCCTGCCTCTGTAAAATGTGATCATGTTCCTGTCTCTCATATCATGTATAATCGGGGTGCTTAATACATTGGGCCACTAATCTCAGTCTTCATGAACTAAGGGAAAACAAGCACAGTGATAACAGCTCAATAGTGATAACTACATATCTACATGCTCACAGAGACAGAGAAAACCACCCCCCAAATATAAAATTTGAAATGCCAGTCTTTGTTGAACAGGCTTGGAAGCTTTAAAAATGCCTCTTGGCACCTCCAAGCTTTAAAAATGGTCTTCTGGTCCTCCATGTTTCTTGTATCTCAGTAATGTGAACACATTATTCACTTGTATGTCTGTTTCACATATAAGGAAATCATGAGTGGAAAGAGGGGGCATTAGTTAAGCCCTCCACAGTTGACTGTTCCACAGTTTTTGCTAGAAACTCAGCTCAAAACAGGTTTCTACTCCAAGAATTGCATTGTTTTTTATTACATGCTTTACGCATTCCTAGACCTCACCTAGATTAGAAGTGGATGAGCAAAAGCAAACACACATGTACACATACACACAAAGTGCTAGGTGCATTTTTCTATGAGGGAGAGAGAGAGAGTTTGTTTTCCCAGTCTTTCTGCATCTGTAAGCAGGAAGGCTTAAAAACCTTGCAAAGAAAGTCTGTTCCTATGAGAATTCCTGCCTCACTCTCTGCAGATTAAAAGAAGCAATCTCTGCCTACTGTGCATGGGAATCCCAGTATTTTGGCATGGTTTTAACATCAGCATCATTAGAAACATTGATTTATTTTGTCACCTTCTATCCTACACTGCCAAATGCAGTCAGAATGTCAATTCTTTATCAATGTGAGCTGTTGACATGGAAACAGATCTGCTGAAATGGAAGCAGTAAGAAAATGTGTTACTCCTCCAAGTTATACTTAGAAGTGGTAAATCTGTGTGTGCTAAAACAGATTGAAATACTCAATAAACTACACAGAAGAAATAAACTATTTGTGGTGACAGTCATTTTAGTTGTTTACATCATAGACTGTGTTTAGAAAATCTCCAGTGTTACTATGGTAACAGCTGTTGCTTAAACGTAGTTGTGGACGCACTTAAGGAATGATCTAAGTTAACTGAAGATGGAGGAACAAAACTAGGCAGCAATTGCTGAAGGAGTGACTGGCTGCTTCTATCAGCCCATCCTATCTGCTACAGGCACTAGAAAGGGTACAGCCAGAATAACATGTAGCATAGACACCTTGACTCATCCTCACCCATGCTCTCAGACAGCACCTGAAGCAGCTGACAGACTGCAACAGGTAGGTTTTAAAGATAACAAAGAAAACCAGAGCTGCTTATCATCCCCACACAGCTTGTAGTACATCCCATAATTGCTTGTTCCCTCCCTCTGGTCACCAGATAGGTCCTGGGAAGAAGAGGCAGGCAAATAAAGGAGCCTCTAGGAGGGGCTGGAGGCCTCTTTGCACATATGGCATAGTTTATGGCTTTCCTCCTTGGGTTCTTTCCCAGGGAAGAGAGCGGAGCTGCAGAAAGATAAGAGTGTAACACAAGCCTTCTGCCTAAATCTGTCACTTGGAATGGACACTGCCTCACGATTAACTTCATAGCTAAGAAACTGTCCTAAAAGATGCAGTGCAGACCTTTGACCAGCACTACATTTCCACTAGAAAGATTAAATCTCTCTGCTGCTAAAGCTACTTTCATAGTCATAGGGAACAAGGCCAGAGGGGCCACTGTGATCTGCTATTCTTAATAGGGATTAAAAGAACTATAGTCTCCTGCACACCTGCCTCCAACCTGAAAGCAAACAACGGTGAGATGGAGATCACTCAGGAGAAAATTGATGGAGAGGCTCCTGTGCCCTCTTGCCAGATGCCAGAGCAAGGGGCAACAGAAGAAAAAGACACATTTGAAACGACTTCTCTGAACAGGATCATGGAGGCATTGGAGCCAGACACTGCTCAAAGCTCATGGATGCCAGCAATGCTGTGAGGCAGTCCAGTTTTGAACTTGCCTAGAGCAACTCACTCCTGCTCATACTTCTACTGTGATATCAAGGCATGCAGGTTTTTTTTTCTTTTCTTCCCTTTTCCACTTTTCACATTTCTGCATGGTTATAAAAAAAAAAAAGCTTGTGCATCTATTAACAAGCGAAGAAGGACACACTTCATTAATTACACATGGGCCTGTGAAACAGGACATAGGATAGGGCATAACATTATAAAAATAGCAGGAAGGCCTGCCTTGTTTAGATCAAGTTTTATTCGAATTCCCATAATAAAGCAGCTGATATTAAACAATGAAGCACCACTGTTCGGCCTCAACGGGTGTTCCGGACAGATCTGCTATCACTTAATCCACACAGCAAAATGCACAGCCAAGGAACGTAAGTTTATGTGAGCATGAGACAAAATAGTGCTTTAAAATTCTACAGCATTTATCAACACAAAGTACTCTACATACATACTAACTTAAATACTTCCATCTGTATTGTTATCTTGTATTTTGGTGAGATTCATGAGGTGTTGGGTTAGATGCTGGGCCAAATTGCTGGTATAGCTCCATGCAGTCAGATAAGGAGACAGAATTCTGCTTTCCTTAAATAGGGATGAGGGAGCAGCACTGGAAGAGAAAAGTGCCTGCACTGCATGTCTCTAGGTACAACTGCTCTACATCAGCTTCGGCTTGTGAGTGGGATAGCATAATATTCCTAAATAACTGAGGCATGGATATTGGTGGCATGCATATTCCTTGGAATGAGAAACATCCTCTGTCTGAGTCTGTTTGAAGGGAAAGTAGAACACACTGACGAAGGAGGCATAAAAGCATATTGCTTACACACAATTTTCAAACAGGAAACAGTTATTTGCAGGTGAGAAGAATGTTATGGAAAAACAACCAAAAAACCCCAAACCACAGCTTCCCACAGAAAAAATACTTTTTCACACATGCATCCACAAAGCTTCCCACCCTCTTCTTAATCCTCTGGAGTGGATTGTGGCCGCCAGAAATACATATTGCAGAGGGACAAAGAAAAAAATTACAGTAGAACTATTAGTGCACACTCATACTCTTTTGAAACATGCCCCAGGGGGCAACTTGACTTCTAGTTAGAGCACACAAGATCATCAAATTCAAAGCCTCATCTGAAAACATAAATTATGATCTTATCCTATACTAACAGTAATAGAAGTAGAAACCTTGTATGTCTCCATCTTCAAAATTAGAAACCAAAGGTACTGTTTTCTAATGTCCCTTATACATCTGAGCAGATGATCTTGAAAGCTGCAGTCTTTTGATACTACATAAATTGGATGCTTTTGACAATATCACTCAGAATTTTCATGTCAGTCCAAGGGAAACATAATCTAAAACAGAGGATAATTTTTATTTTCCTCCTGACTCAGCAGAGAAGATGATAATTATAAATGGAAAATGAGTGTTCTTGAGGGTAAATATACTTGCTGTAATCCTACTGCAAACTGAATTAAAGTTTGCCTGCCGCCATAAGGCGTATGCTAACTTGGCTGGAGGAAAGCTAAGACTTGTCAGTTTTCAGAAGTCACTAGTGATCCTTTCTATGTCATAATCCAGTATTTTAGAGCCAGTGGATGAAGAGAGAGAAATAGAAGACAGATGGGAAAGAAAGAGAAGTATTTCTTTCTTCTGCTTTTGGTTGTAAGTGACAGCAATAAAATAATCCAGTAGTACCACAAGGAACTGAAGAATGTTGATTCTTTTCACAGAATCACAGAATGGTTGTGGTTGGAAGGACCTCTTAAGATCATCTAATGCAACTCCCCGCTAAAGCAAGTTCACCTAGAACCCACCTCCACATCAAATCCAAATGATTCCTCCTACTGACTGGTAACATGAAGCAGCTTATTTTCTCAGGTGCTCTTCAGCCTAACCACAACTTCCACCTCTGGAACTGGAAGAATTCCTTATGTCAAGCAAGCATAGACAAGCTAGCACTCAGCAGTGATAGCTCAACACTGATTGAAAGTCTCATTCATTAGGGGGAAGAATTGTGGGGTTTCTTTTTAAATTAACACAGAGAAAGAAAAAGATATTTGCCCCCACTCAGCTGCTTTTTCATTCCTCCAGCAGCTGCTAGTTTGAGAGAATTTTAAATGGTTGGCCTTTTTGAAATGAATTGGTAATCACAGCCCTGCGCCTCACACACAGCTGGTAATGGGATAAAGCCTTTCACCTCAAAGGCTGTGGTTCAAATTCAGAATAATCCTTAACTTCATAAACACCATCATTACTTGATGGGCATTTGAGTGTTATCATACAATGAAATAGGTGTTTTTCCTAGCAGAAAGTATTCATGCCACAGACAACATACTAATTATTGTCAGTAATTAGCAACACTCGTGGTAGTGGCAGTGGCAGTAAAGAGACCTGTAGAAAAGTCCCCATTTGTTCATCCCTTGGGGGTCTTCATCTCAAGGCAGGGGGTCAGGCCCTTCAGTCATTGTGGTAATTCTTGTAACTCTTTCCCACCCCGGGCAGGCTTTGCAGATAAGCAGAGTTCAGCCTTCAGAGCTGCCAATCTACACTTTTATTACTGCTAAATTACTTTGTTTCAAATGCTGCAGGCAACTTTGAATGCCAGCTCTAATTAGATTGTAATTGTTTCGAGATCTGAGCAATTGTGGCAGATTTGGGTGGAGACTTTGATGGCTTTTAATATTTGTGCAAATAGGTTTCACAAGCACAAAACCTGCAGCTGCTCGTAACATTGGGCATTTTCTTGGAAAATTTACACTACTAATCGTCTGAGCCAGGCAGGAAAAACTTTGAATTTCTGTGTGCAAACAGAGTAATCTGCAAAATCCTTGTCCAAGCAGACAACTTCACAGGCAATTTTCATGAGCCCAAGAAAAAGGTGAGCTTAATTAGGAACAAATATTTTTGTACAAACAGAACAAGGTACACTGACCTAAGCAAGAACCTATAGCAGAAAAGATATAGAACCATATTTTCAGAACTATAAAAAGCCACAAACTAAAAAGAAAATAAATTTCGAATATACATAGGAGTAAATCCCAGAATTTAGCACTTGAAGCCTTATCTTTCCCTTAGGGGAAAAATACTAATGAATGGTACAGAAATTCCATGCCCTGTTGCTGAATACCATTATTCCTCTTCCTTCTTTAGGGAAACAACAGACTCCTCAACACTTCGACCCCTCTCTAATATAGCACAGTCCAGAGATCTGCAGGGAATCCTAAGGATCTGAGAGTGAACATTTAAAGGCCAAGAAGCTTCTGCTATGACACCCCGTGCTTCCACATAATCTCGTGAGGTCTACCTATCATAATGACAACATTACCTCTTCATGCAGCTCCAGGAAGTGCTTTCCAAATACTGGATTATCTGGTTCAACGGCCAAACAAAAAACAGTCATGGGCAGAGAAAAATTCAGTTGAATCTACCTGAAATAAAAGCTAAGGGGGATGGTTTGACTAAGGGAAAGGAAAACCAAACCAACAAAAATAATAAAAAAAAAATAAAATAAAAAAAAAAAAAGAAAGGAAAAATTGTTTGCCTTTAAAAGACTAAAATACTCTGCTCCCTATTTTTTACCTGAAAAGGAAAAAAATTGCCCACAAAACTGCTTTTTTTTTTTTTTAATATTTCCTTTTATCCTTTTTTTTATTTGTAGGAGGTGTTTTTAAATAAACTTCACCAAATTTTATGTCATACCAAAGTAGATCTGGTCTCCCTGAAAAATTTGTTTTCTTCAGCAAAACTGCTATTTAAAATACTTGTCTGATATCTAGTTCTAGGAAGAACTGTACAGTCTGAACTACAGAGATCCAGTGATCACATTTTTGTTTAAGAAGGATCAAGTTTTCAAGTAAGAAAACTCATCAGTTCCATTAGTATGCATCAAAAATGTGATTGATGGAATTTTTTCCCACAAAGAGGACCAAATACCATTCTTGGAAGGACAGACAAGCAGCCTTTGTTCAGTTCTCCTGTAAGCTCCTGTTGCAGTACCTATGTGAAATGAAAGGTACAAATGAATTCCACTGGTTGCAGTAAAGTCCATGAGATACCACAGGCACATTTCCACAAGTTTGTGTAGCTTACTGCATGTGTGGCAGGCCGCACGCACACTTGGAAACCACTCTGGGTCTCGGTTATCCTACAGCTCTACAAGGACTGATGGGGTTGGTAGCTGGCTCCTTCAATTCCACAGAATCAGCTACATTGGACTCAAGAGCTTCTGTAGCCAAATTGACTTGACTAAATATGAAGAGATGCTCTCTACTACATACACCAAAATTAGAATTAAATTTGTTCAGAAGGACAAAAGAGAAAAAAGTTCCTAAGTCCTTAGACTTTTGCATTCAGCACATATAGAGAAGAACTGCCACCAGTAAAAACAAGCAGTAACAGTCACGAGAGGAAATAGATGTGTACGTGGATATACACCAAAACTGAAGCAAAAGTTGCTCAGAACGAGAGAAGTGGGAAAGATTCAGAAGTGTCCAGATCAATCCCAAATCATAAAGTCCAGTTCCCCAGACTTTATTAAGCCGCTATTGAATATAGCGGGAGACAAGTAGAGGTTTAAACAGCTTCCCTCCAGCCCCATGGTAAATTCAGAGCAAAGCACTGGCCAATATTTAAGCGACACTCTACCAAGAAGTATCCACACAAACATTCACTGTCTTGGATCACAAGACCACAATGCAAATTGCTGCTTATTTAACCCATCTTCACAGACCTTCCCTACACAGCCCAGGCTTCAAGGGACAAATTATTAAAGCTAGAGAAAGACATGATTCCTGAATCCAGATGCCAGTGCAGCACTTGCACATGTGTTAGAGAAATATGAGCCCACATCCCTGGGCAGCAACACTACAGAAGATATACCATTCCCAGGATGACACCCAGCTTGCCCAGCATTTCCAAATGCAAACACTCAAAACTAAAACTACCTTTCACACTGCAGTGACCGTCTCCAGGTAATACTCAGCTCCAAACTGAAAAGGTAACAGGACATGGGCAAATGAAACACCCTAGAAGTACAACTGTAAGAGAGACTGAACTCTTTTGAAGTTTACCAACAGCTTTGTACACAAGGGGAATGGCTAAAAAGTAAAGCTGTGAGGAGGAACCTGACAGCCAGCATTAAGGGCAAAGCAGAACCGGGACTTCAAACAGACAAAAAATGAAAAAGAAGAAATTAAAAAAGAACTACAGAAGGTAAAGGCCGGGGTTGGGTGGGAAGAAACAAAAACTTGATAGATTTCGAAAAGAGTTTAGCTAGAAAGGTATTACAATGTACAGCGGCTGGGAGCAGAAGATCCAATAGTAAACACACAAAAAGGGAAAATTAATTTTTTATTGGGGAATACAAAGTGTTCTTTGAATTTGTAACAGCAAAAATAAATAAATAAATCCTTGTTTTCCATTCTAGGTGACTGTGAGATAGCAGAGAAGAAAGTGGGAAAGTGTTATATGGGAATAAAGTTGATAGAAAGAAAGAAAAGAGCTATTTAAATAGAGCAAATAGTTAGAAACTTCTGTAAAGCAAACATCCTTAAAGTATATGATAAACAATCTTCTCTAGGTGACCACTAGAAAAAAAACCAGAAGTATTTGAGAATGGACTAGTCTTAGATGACAAGTATACCTTAAGTCCAAACGCAGAAACAGAGGAGCAGACTAGTGTAGTTTCTCCTTATGCCTGTTCCAGGCTCATGTAAAGGTCAGAGAATCATTGTCCCAATTCAGTACACAGCTATTTATTGGGATCAGGGAGCATGGTAAAGTGAATGGATGGGAGAAACCTTCATCAAGCCCGCTAATATGCAACAAGAGCCCAGGCTGTGGAACCGCTACCCAGTCCTGTTGGAAATGGAACTACTACCTGTTGTAAAGGACTGAAAGAGTCATTACACTATGGCATGAGCAATCAGCAGAAGGTGTAATGTAAGGCACCAGTGACTACTGGTGCCCACCTAGAGATATAAATCTAGGACCCACCTAGAGATATAAATCTACCTCAAAAGTACAGAACTGCTGAAGAGTATGTCCATTAATCTTGCTTTAATTGCACACATCAAGAGACATGTAAAGGCAGGTCCCTGTAAAGTCAATCCATGTCTATGACACATCTAGCAGGGCATCTAATATTGTATTTCTACATCTAAGGATCAGATTGCGGGGACTCTGCCTTTAAGACATCATTAAAACCTGTAGATTCATGCCTCACACAAGCTCAGGGGACCTTACTGCCTCCTCCGCCATGTTCAGCTACAGACCAACAGTTGCAAGAGGAAGAACATCTGCTCCTCAGAAACTCTGCATGTTACAGCTGAACGCAATGTGCCTGACTTGTTCTCTGCCATTTCATTATTTTTATTTCTCTGACAGTCAGCTGTATCCGAAATGCGCAACGGTTTTGTGCTACACAACTCTTCTTTCAGCAGAGTTAACTCTAGATTTACGTCTGTTTAAAACGAGTGTGGAAACAACTTTAGGGTCCAAACCTCTGAAGCTGAGCTTGAACAATTCATATTTCTACTTCTGGCAAACCTGCAGAACGACATCATTCCTGGCAAGATGAATATGCTCACAGGGAGAGGAAAAAATGACAGCCTACATGAATACAAAGACAGATCGTGGTCATCTGATAATGCCACCCTGAGAGCAGGGCTGGGAGCCAGCAGGCAAACCCTAGTATCTCTGCCCCATTGTCCCAAATACATGCACACATGGCAATGGCTCTAGCACTTGAGGTCCCTGCACAACCGCTGGAGTAAAATCAATGTGTACCCTTTGTTCAGAGAGTGCATAGAGCAAAGTAACACTACCTCTCAGACAGAACCCGGGCAAATGCTATGGGAGGGAAGAGACAACATTTGGCAGCTTCTTCTGCTGACCAGCAGCCATGCTGAACTCAACTCGTCTCCTGTGCCACGCCAAGAGCTCCGATACAACCCGGAAAGTCAGTGGTATTATTACGAGAAGCACTGGTAGCCACACATACACGGCCCTATAGTATGACCCAATTGCTCCAATTTTTCCCTCACATATCAACCGGCCACAAGCAGCCGCTCCAGCAAAACACCGACCACAGCACGGCACAGACACACAAACGGCCTGCGAGGCGGCGGGCGGGACGCGACCGACCTCGCGTTTACCCAAGGCAGGCGCCGGTGGTGCCCCGAGCCAGGCCGCTACCCCGCCGCGGGTGGAAGAACTACATCCCAGGGATCTCCATCCTGCCCTCCAGGAAACCGCGGAGCTCAGAGGCATCCCTCGCCTCTGCGGGAATGACGCCAGCGCTCGCACGCGGCAGCGCCAGGGCTACGAGCGCCAATTACCGCCACAAAGGAGCTTTTAACCGCTCTATTATTAACCGCAGCCGGAGGGAGCCTCTCCCGCACCCTCACGCCAGGGGCCAACGTGGCCCCCGAGCACCCCGCGGCGGTGAGGCGGGCAAGGGGCGGCGCGGCGCGGTCCGCCCGGCGGCAACACCTGCTGCGGCGGCAGCTCCCCCGCAGAGCAGGCGGCAGCGCCCGCCCACGAATTACGAGCCGGCAGGGGGATGTCGGAGGATTATGGAGCAGACGCGCGTCGGCTCCAATTAGGATCAACGCTCCCGCCGCCCCCGCG
>VZRN01005365.1:84574-128486 GCA_013397935.1 Dasyornis broadbenti
GTGTTTGAGGGTCTAGCGATTTTTACATTGAAATCCGAGGGTGCCCCAGGCCCCCCTCACGAAATTGTTTGGGTGGGAAGGGAGCTTAATGACTATCTGTGCTCCAATCCCCCTGCTATGGGCCAAGGACACCTTTCACTAGAGCAAGTTGCTCAAAGTCCCATCCAACCTGGCCTCAAACATTTCCAGGGATGGGTCATCTGCAACTTCACTGGGCAACCTCTTCCAGGCCATACCACCCTCATAGTAAAGCATTTCTTACTTACATCCAGCCTAAACCTCTCCTCTTTCAGTTTAAAACTCTTGCCCTTTGCCCTGTCACTGCTGGTCTTGGTAATAAGTCTTTCTCCATCCTTCTTAAAACCCACTTTTATATATTGAAAGGGGTCAAAAAGGTGTCCCTTGGCCTTGTTGAACTCCATGAGGTTCACACAGGGAGACTCCTCCAGCCTCTCCAGGTCCCTCCCTTCCCCCAGGCAAATCCACTGCACCTTCTGCTTGCTGTCATCCACAAACCTGCCAAGGCAGCACCGGCCACCACTGTGTATAGCAATAACAAAGGTATTGAACAGTTCTAGTCACAATATGGACCCCTGAGGGACATCCCTTGTAACCAATCTCTATTTGGACATTGAGCCACTGACTGCAAAATTATTGGGATGCAGCCATCCAGCCAATTTCTTGTCCAACGAATAGTCCATTCACCAAATTCATCTCTTTCCAATGCAGCAACAAGGATGTGGGCAGGGTCCTGGCCTGCTTGCCTCTTGCTGATGGAGGAGGATGTGTGCAGGAATGACTGTCTTTGGAAAACATGAGGTTGTTACCACAAAAGCTTCAGCTGGAGCACTTGACATGCTGTCCAGGGCTATCATTGGCCAGGGCACAGCTGGCTGAGTGGATACAGGGTGGCCAGCCCCCACCAGCATCCATGCTCACTCACTCTGTGTCTGCCTGCGTGAGAAGAATATATTCCCCCCAAATTACTCAGCAAGCAATGAGCGGCAGCAGCAGCCGCTACAGCAATATAAATCCACAGGAAAGGATTTTTCCCCTCCCTTTTCTGAGGTAAAAATCTCAGAACAGCAGAGGCTACACCGTTGACTAGGCTATTAAAATTATATTTATGAGGTAATCACTTATTTTAACTGCCAGCTATATAAAATTCATCATGAAAAAAAAGACATGCGGAATTTTATAATTATAATTTACATTTTAAACAAATCAAATTTGCAATCCCTCCACCCAAAAATATATCAGAAGGAACAGAGAGAGAGAGAGAGGCAGCAAATGGGCAGTTGACTCATCTCCCATGCAGGGCTGCAGGGGTTCTTCTCTGTCCAAAGCCAGTCCCTCCTGTGTACAAGAATGGCTCTTTAATTGGGGCTAGGGAGCAGGGGATTCCTTGTGCACGTCTGGTGCACCATAAACAGTACTTTATGGTGCCCCAAGCACTCAGAAACCCAAAGGACGACACTGTGATACAGGGAAGAAAGGAACAGATGTGCAAGCAGTCAACAGATTTATTTTGCAATGAAATACACTGCTTTGTTGCAGTGAAAACACTTTTGTTTCTGTTAGCAAGGGAAAAGCAGTATTCCTTCACCTGCTCCAGGCTAGCTCATGGCAAACAGGCAGGGGTGAGAAAGTTTCTCTCAGGATCCTTCTGGGAGAGATTCAAGACAGAACTTTCCTGGATCACTTTAGATCTAGTGGGAAAGAGATGCTCATGAGGAAAGTCACACCCAGTGCAACACACAGGCTCTGCCAGAGAGGTGATGGTTTTCCATATAGCACACCCTGAACACCTGCATGCAACATTTCCAAGTGTAAGTGTTGTTGCACAGCAGCACACCCACACAATACCTGACCACCTCATCCTGCTTCTGGGACAGGCATTACACCCCTGTGCTTCCACACAGGGAAAGGGTGGGAGAAGGTTGTTGAGGGACACAGGTGCAACCCCAAGGGAGGTCACCAGCAGAGTCTTACAGCCAAGCTTCTGGCCAATGCTTTAGTCTACACCAGATCACTGACTATGTTAAGCTTGTTTGGCAGCTGCTTGGCTGGGGCTTGGAACTCAGCCTAGTGAAAGCAAAGGGAGGGCAAGGCAACACCTATGAGAGCAGGGGTTAAAGACCATCCATCCATCCATCCAGCCAGCCAGCCAGCCAGCCAGCCAGCCAGCCCAAAAACCACGTTTTGTGGTGGTTTCCACTATCCATCCTTTACCCATGAATGCTATCAGTGTAATGCCCTGGACCACCTGATTTCTCAGGCTTTTCTAGGGGTGAGTTACAAAATAACCAAGTAAAATGGAAGAAGTTAAAAGAAAGACATGGTGTATCTTGCCTCACTGAGGATGTGTCAGATCTTTGGATCTTGCCCTCCAACTCATCTGTACAAGGTAGGCACACTGGATTGCTCATTGGTTCTTGATAAGAAATTCATATTAGTTCAGCAGGTCTGCAGAGCTCAAAGTTTGCTATGCCACATGCTTGAGCATATTTTTAAATTTAAATTGAAAGAACACTATCTCCCAACTATGCAAATCAGCTATTCACTGTGCCAGACTGATCATGGTATTTCTTCAGTGTTCTCGGTGTCAGAGCATATTTTTCTCTTTTTAGAGAGCATTCTGATTATTTCTTGTACTTTTTAAAAAGGATTTTGTTTTAGAAGAGCTTCCTGAGTATGCTGTGTAGGTAGCAGCACGCTGGAGAGCAGGAAGTTTTGATTTCAGTATTACTAAATGAGTTTGGTATTTGTGGTGAAAACGTAACTTCCATGTGTCTGTTTACATGTAAGCATCCAAATATTCTGAGCAGAGTTGAATGCCTGTGTGTCAGCAGAGCTCTACAGGTCAAATGTGTTCTGCAGGGACAAGGCATGGAAATGATGGCTTCAGCATGTGGTAGATTGTGCCATCAGTACATAGTGGTGGTGGAATTCTGTCATTAATAAAAATACATCGTTTACAGTAGGTGAGCCTACTTCAGGTACAAAACATCCAGAAAAAAACTTATTTCATTCATTCCTACTTCTGCCGAAGTGCACATTTGTCACAAGACAGACTTTGCAATTTTAAAAGCATAGTAAATCCTTGCAAAGGGGGATTTCGTTCTGGAGATGGGAAAATTGGGCAATACAGCTGTACGAGTCATAGAGCAGAGCATATAATGACTCATTATTTATCAACAAAGACACAGCCATCAGCAGGATGTGATGGTCTGGGATGGTCAATGTCACAGCAAGGAGTGGGAAGACAAGACAATGAGACTATTATGACTATGTTTAACTACATAATACAATCAGATACTTTATTACTATTATTAGTCAGTGCAATTCTGTAATTCTACAAACCCACTCCATCCATGTACAAAGTTGTGGAAAATTTATATAGCACATCATTAATTTTTCTTACAAATTCCTTCTCATTTAATTTTCCTAAGAGATGTCTAACCAGGCCAGAGAATTTTTGGACAAAAAGCCCTGAAGTTATCCCTTAGGGAACAAAAAACATACAGTACAACCAGCACAATCCATTCAAAAGAATGAATCAGCCTCCTGGAGAAAAGAGTAGTTCAAAACATAGGACTAAATGAGAAAAACTCCCCATATTCTTTATATTTGCTTCTCTTGCTTTGCATACTTTGGGCTTAGACTTTCAACCCTTTCTTTCCAATCACAGCAGCTGGAAACTTACTTTTTTCAATGGAAAATGAGAATCCAGTTTAATCTCATGAATCCCAGAGCTAAAGCATCAAGGAAAGTTCTTTCCCCTTTAGCTTGTGATTTGGCAGTGCTACAGGCATAGACAGACATCTCTGAGACTTACAGGGACGGTCCATAAGAGATAAGCATTTAATAAGCAACCTTTGGCAACACTAATGGGCTCCATAGGAGCAAATTTTATCCCTCTAAGAAGAGTGAGCTGAGAAGTACAATCTAATGTTTTTTTTCTTTTTGAATCACGTAGTAGAAAAATGAGGCAGACTGTAAAAGCAGGCAGCTGGAGTATACACATCTTGAAAGACTAGTCCTTAAAGAAAGAGGCAAAGGACTGTCCAGGGCCACCCTCAGTCTTCTACTCATGTCTGCTCATGTGCCAAATCTGGCTAACACAGCCCCTCTCCTGCTTTTGCTGGAGGTCAACAAAGTCAGCATCTGGCCAAGTTCGCCCGAGGCCATTACCCGGGTAGCACCCCTTTACCAGGGCGAAATCATGGCTCATGCCCAAGTGAGGAGTCACACCATGGGGAAGGATGGAGTCGCACCATGGGGAAGGATGGAGTCGCACCATGGGGAAGGATGGGTTTTCCCAGTCTGTCAGGGACCTGACTCTTAAAAGCTTGTGGGTGTTTTTCTTCCGAGTGAGGTACAGTGTCTCTGGTGAGGAACATTACCAGCTGTAAGTGATTTGTGCTGCCCATTGCAAAAATCTAAATGAGGTTATTACAATTCACTTTTTCAATTAATTTCTCCACAGTTTTTCAGATTGCTGCTGTTATCTTTCATATTCATTTCTATAAGCTGTTTCCAGTCAGGTAGCTGATATATGTGAAGAAGTTAGAAACCAGTAACTCTTGAGAGGAAGTGGACACAGAAGGTCTATCAGCCCCCACTGTGCCATAATCATGATTGAAACAAAGAACAAGATCTTAGATGCTTTTTACCCAGTGAACTAGAAATCAGCAGCCCCATAAGCTTTAAAGCACAGCTTGTCAATACAGCAAGTTTCTCCCTTGTACATTACCTCAATGATATCCCCAACAGAAAAATAAATCACAAGCCTAATCTTGGGGGAGCACTCTAAATTCAATGGTCAGTGCTGAGCATCGGGGAGGGAACACTATGTCTGATTTTTCTCTTGCCCTTTCTTTCTGGAAGCTGGCATATCTTTCCATTCTCTCCTTTCCTTGGGTATTATTTTCTGCAACAACAAAAACCTGTAAAACCAAGTAATTTTAGTGACTTCTGGAACCACATACTACATCTGCTCTAAGCTTTTCAATTACTCAGCACATCTTTTCACCACACCCCCCTTCAACTCTACTTAATAAGTCATTGGTAACAAAATCTGTTTTACTATGCCTTTTCCCAAATTTCCCTGCCCTATCCAATTGCACACTGGCACCATTAGCTCCGAGCAGAAATTTAGGGCATTACATGGGGGAAGCAGGAACCTGTACAGGGAATTTTCCATTGCTAGGTGTTTTGAGTCTGCTTGATTTCAGCACAGGGAATGCATTATGTCAGTGGTACCTGGTGACACTTGCTGTGCAGCCAGCCTGTGTGAGGCAAGGGAAGCTGTGGCAGTGCACTAAAGCAGGCAACATCTCCCGCTCCCTTCTGAAGCACTTGATCTGGTTGGCAGGGCGGGCATCCCAGGACTAGGGTTGGCATGGGGATCATCTCGGTCTGGTTTCAGCAAATTTTGTTCCATGAAACACTTGGGTTGTTTTACAGCCCAGGTTCTCATTCCTCATACCCTGTCCTGGCACCAGTAATATGCCCCAGCCAGTACTGAAAGCAGCAGGTTTTCTCGCCCCTGCAAAATTAGCAAGTGGTGGCATAGCATAGATCCACAGGTAACAGCACAACTGGCCTCTGCAAGGGCCATGATCTGCTGCGAGGGCGCAAACTGCTGCCTGCATCTACCCTGTGGGAAAGCAGCAGGCACACAAAATGAATTTCTTCCTTCTTTCCAATTTAACAGTCTCTGGGTACTACTCGGGTAATTATACCAATGTGTCTCTTTGTAAGCTTTTTCTATTGTCCCTAGTATTCCCCCTGGCAAAGAACTAAGGAAAACATCAATTTTCTAAAAGCACTCTGGCTTTAGCTGGCCGCCAGTGATGTAATGTGGCCATCCCTGAAGTCCAGAGTGTACAACTATAACCAAAATGAAGTTATTTCTTGTTTCAAGAACAATTTCTTTAGCACTAGTAAGAAAGGTCTGTAGAATAGAAAACATCACTGAACTGCTTTTCTTATTTTATCCCCCATAAGTACAAGAAAACATTTTTGAGGGTCTATTTTAAAAGGTATTTCGGTAAAATGCTTACCTAACAAAATTCAGTGTCTGCTATCTGGCCTCTGCCAGTGGAGAAATGCATATTCTCAGCCTCAGTGCTTCTAGCAGCAGCTTTGGATTGGTGATGAGGATAGTGTTTTCAGCCCAACAAATCATTTTAGCATTTATCTCCAAATTATGGATAAAAGGGTTTTGTAGTGATAGGAGCACAGCAGAGCAGCATTATTGAAGATGAATGATGGCCAGTTTTAAAATGTCCAGTAAGATAATGATACAGGGGTTTTTTTTTTAACTCATCTCTTATAGCAGATGTTTGAAATTTCAGGAACCAGTCCTACCAGTACAGGTAGTAATGTTGATGCTGAAGAATAAATGCAACAAAGGGCTCAAGCTATTTGATTGCCAAAATATCTAATTTCGCTCTTCTGAATGAAGCTTTTCTTTTGGTTTTTAAGCAAGGTAGACATCAAGCTGATCAAAGCTAATATATTTGAAGAAAACTTTCAAACTATAACAGCTTAATGTGACCAGAGATAATATTCTGTGGCACCAGTACTTTCTTAGTCATTTTTGTTTTCCCTTTTAATAAGCAGGTTTCTCCTGCTCTTATACAGTGCAAATAAGTCTGGTGAAGTGAAATAAGCTTACTTCTCTGAATAGTAGAGCCATATATTTTCAGTCTCTTTAGTGTCCCCTCCAACTTTTAGAACTGTTCCTCTGAACTCATCCTGCTCATTAAAACACTTTCCAAAAAGCCCAGATAACCCCTACACCTCATCCTGTGGCATACAAATAAGCTTACTTCTCTGAATAGTAGAGCCATATATTTTCAGTCTCTTTAGTGTCCCCTCCAACTTTTAGAACTGTTCCTCTGAACTCATCCTGCTCATTAAAACACTTTCCAAAAAGCCCAGATAACCCCTACACCTCATCCTGTGGCATACAGATTGGCCACTCTGAGGGTTATTGGCATGTTTGTGAATGGCCCTTTAAGTATCTTCACCATCAGATCGTTTTGGAAGACCTGGGACCAACAGGGAAATGTGAATTCCCCCCTTCTCAAAACTGCTGTGAATGAATCATACGGTGTAGGACTTGGGTATTGACCCATTTGTAAATGAGCATTTACAGTGTCTTTATAGTTCCCGCTCGTCCTTACCCAGTCTTGGGAGCATGTATGGCAGATACAGCTGATTCCCTGGAATCTGAAGGTGAAATTACACCCTGCCTCTGGCAAGCCATCCCAGTGCTCCTCCAATCTATCTGACTGCCTCTCCACAGCCATCTTCCCCTTCAAAAATGGCACCAGTCTCATCCATATGAACTGAGAAATAGTATTGCCTGCTCCTCCAGCCTTCCTGTTGTGCTGCTTATAAAACAAATGTCTGCTCTACACAGGGCTCTACATTTTACCTCTTGGCTCCCCCTCCCTGGCAAGTCTTCAGCGTGCTGCTCTTTGGTCTGGTGTACATTTATATATTGTCACTTTCTGCCTATTGACAGGAGACTGCCTCCTTCAGTCCCAGTTAACTCTAAGGGCAAACAGGTGTATGGAGAAGTTATTGTGACAACCAGACAGCATAAAACTCCTTATCTCTCCTTTCTGGGACACCTTAACAAGAAGATAATTTCCTTCAGATTACTCAAGAAATTTTTCTTTGACAGTCTCCCAGGCTTAATGCCACATGGTTTGTTTTCACAGCAACAGACATACACCACTTCTCCTGGTGTTTTACTCCATAAACAAATTTGGGTTTGATCTGCATTTAAAAACAAGAAACAAACAAACAAACAAACAAACAAGCAAGAAAAAAAATCACTAATTAGGCTTGTTAAAGGCTCAGTTGTATTTCCTCCTCTTAGCTGATTCTTGGATTTTAAAAAATAAGAAACCTCTGGTAGGCATAATGGGTTTAGATGCTCTATTGCCCCTTTCTATTCTTTCTCATCAAGTTTTTGTGGAAAATACAAGTCTTTAGGCTCTCAAAATGCTTTCCAGCCAACAGAAGGATAACAGCCTTTGCTGAGCTGCATTTTCTATAGCATTTGCATAAAAATACAGTTCAATTCTCACTATATGCTGCAAAAATCTGACTTTTTTATTTCCATTAAGTTGGAAACTTTCTATATTGCCATATGTAGCCATTTTATCTTTCCTCGTTCCTTTCTTATACAGCACAATCCTTGATGCCAACTTGCTTTATGTTTTTCCCATTCACAGGGAAGTGAAAAAAACCCAGCATGATTCCTGAAGAGAAAGCAGCAGAACAATAATTTTGCTTACAATCCAGAACAGCAAAAATTCACCAAAGCTAACCATTTAAGCCACCCCACTGCAAAATCAAGGTTCAAACTCTGTGTTTTCCTAGTGGCTGCTGGTTAGCACGTGGGCTCTTAAAATGTAAGTGATAGCACTTACCCAGTGTCTCACAAAGTGTAGTGTTATAATAAATACGTGATATTCAGTCATTTAACAAAACAGAGCTTCTTATTTCTGGTTTTATGTAATACATTATACTTAAAATTTGTATGACAGTGATGTGCTTCTGGTAGCAAAGTGGAATATCTGCAATCATTTACAATAATCTGGTATAAAGTTGGTTCCCTTGCTTTTCAGGCTGATTTCATTCATACACGCACAGATTCATAGCATCAGCTTTAGTAAAGTTACAGGAAGGATAAATTGGGCTGCTCTAGTTTGTGTTTACGGAGTCTTACATTTTTTATAGTTCTATAGGCAGAGAGATTTCTGTTTAAAGCAGCATTTTTCTGCAGAAGACTACAGCACCATCACATGATTTCAAGGTGTTTATATATAAATGAAATAGATAATTCAGAAGGCAGCCCTTTGTTTTCTTCGTGATGAGTAGGTGGCAATGACACAGTGAGTATTTGCAAAAATATTAAGCTTGAAAGAGGAGTTGTTTTTACTAATTGCACTGTTTTTGGTCTGAATGCCAATTTTGTGTCCATCTTTACCTTCAACAGACTGTACCAGCTCCTCAAACAGTCCCATTTGCCCTGGTTGTACACATCTAATGGCACCCACTGCTACTCAGGGACCGTTGAGTCTAGTCCCACTGTCAGCCCAGTGCTTTGTTTGCACTAAAAATTAATTATTTCAGCCTTAAAAAATCTGACCTCTGATTTCTTTGCTCAGACCACACTGCAACATTAGAGAACAGAGCTCAGAAGAAAACACTTCCATTTGACTAATTTCGTTCTAACACCCTTTCTCTATCTCACAGAGCTGGACTTGGGGGGTGAGAAGGGGGAGTTTAGGTTGAGTTTTTTTCTGTTGGATTTTTGTTTGTTTGTTTTTAGGGAGGCAGAGTGGTGCGTCCTGAACACAACCAAGTCTGAACACAACGAAGTGCATTTGGAAAAAGCAGGGGCTTAGTACAGCACTATGCACGTGGCCGGGTGTTTGGCAACGCTGATTCCGGCAGCATCATACCGAGAAGTCTGCTTGGTTAGGGAGAAGTGTCTGCAAAACGACTGTTGTGTCCCTTGTATGTCCGCAGGGGAGCCCCCAGCTCCGTGCTGCTGCCCTGGGCAAGCCACTAGCAGGCACGGGCAGGGAGGTGAGCTCTGGGCTGCCGGTATTGCTGTGTGCTGGGAAGGGGAACAGCCGAGCAGACAGAGAAGGCATCACCGCGTAGGAAGAGTGGAATGGTTGGACGGAGAGGGAGGGAAAATGTTATTTCCTGAATGAGTCACCTGGAGTTAAAGCCTCTGGGTTGTGTACAGCAGCTGAGGCTGGTGCTGTCACTCAGTGAGTAATAAAGGAGATGCCAGCTCCTGTCTGAACTTATTTTTCATTCTGGCACTCAAGGAACTCACTCATCCCTGTAACTCTTTGTAGCTCTTGCTTGTCACACATGCTGGGTGAGGGCTGCCTGTTCCAGAAAGGCAGACACTTTCCCAGCAAATGGGAAAGCAAAGCCAAACCCAGAGGAGAGAGGTTTAGCCACGGTGTTTGTTTTGGGATTTCCCATCTCAAGTGCCTGTACAGGTCACTCCCTGCTCAGCAAACCCTTCCCTCTTAGACTTTCACTCAGGCACAGACTCATGCACAGGAGGCAGGGGGGAAAGATAATCTTTATCCATGCCAACGTTAAACTCTCATTTGCAGGAAAAACAGCTATTTGCCCTCTCAGGCAACAAATGGCCATTATGGTTTTGGGGGTTTTCTTGCTGCTCTTCAGCAGCCACCTACTTTCTCTAGGCAAGAGCTAGACCTGCTTTTTAACATTTCTCACTGTATCATATAAGAACCAGCAATCTCATCCAGAACTTGTCCAGCTTCAGCAAACGATGCTTGGATCCAGTGGCACAGTGTGAACAGGGAGCTGAAAACAATGCCATTTGGCTCCACTCATTTTGGCATACCAGAGTCCTGTGGGCAAGGTTCCCGCTGCTGGTACATTTTAAATTTTTTTAATGTAGTATAAGTGAAACAGCATCCAAACTGCAAAGCTTCCCAAGGAGGCACATTGGCAGTGCTCCTCGTGGCCAAATTGGGCAGAGCAGCAGGAACATCGTGGCAGCAGCAAAGGCATTGAGACAGGCAGGGGCCAGATGAGGTGGATTTCCCTGAACAATAACAGGTGAAAATAGAGACTTGTAGAAAGGAGGGGAAAAAACACCAAAACCAAACCACAAAAAAACCCCCCACAAAAGCCCCAACCTACCAACCAAAAATACCCCAAACAAAAACCCCAAAACCAAACCACAAAAAAACCCCCCACAAAAGCCCCAACCTACCAACCAAAAATACCCCAAACAAAAACCCTAAAACCAAACAAAACAGGACCAAGAATAAACTACATAAAGAAAACTGTATGGCAGAAAGAAGAATTATACTGAAATCCTGTCTCACTAATGCCATCATCTTAGTTATCCTTTCTGCTTCCTTCGACACCTATCAGTTATCATATCCTCTTGCTGACTTCAGATCTTCAGCCGCTCATCTTTCAGCAAACTCTCACATGGTTAACTACTGCGAAAAATCCCATCCCAGTAAAACAGAGCTACTAATCTTACTAAGAGTTACCACCTAAATTACTATTTCAGGATTAGGGTCCTGGCACATGAAGCTTTCCAGGCAGCAGTTGCCATAAAACCGTTCAGCATCTAAAGAGACCTGTACAAATTGTTTAAGCAAGGTTAAAACCAATCAACAATATCCCACTGGATTTGTGCCTGTTTGCACAATGCCAGGGCTGGAACCCTTATCTCTGCCCAGCCTCCAGCCCCACAACAGCGCCTGGGCTTGGGGAGCACCAGCCCTTCCCAGGGATTAATTGACAGAGCTTTAGAACTTTGCCTTTATCATCAAACACCTTAGCTGGCATTTTTATTTAAATGTGATAATTACCTGTGTGTTGTAATTGCAGCACAGCTACAAGCACATCTTGGATTTCTGCCACACTGATGCTCATGGCCTCCATTTAGCAGGCTTACCTGCATGTTGCCTCCGTCCTGGACACTGAGTGAGTAATATGGAGCTCAGCACGAAGGAGTTGAAAGAGGCTTTCTGGTCACTCAAAACATAACCAGAAGGTATTTTAAGAATATTTTGAATCTGCATTTTCAAGAGAATAATCAAGATCCAAAGCTGTACTATATCAGCAGAATGAAAGTGGTCTTAAAAGAGGTCAAGTTACACCAGATAGATCACTAACCCTGGACCCTAAATAAATACAATATAAAAATACTGAAATCATTCACAGAGGCAGTGACAGAGTGAGAAGTCGAAGCGCATCTTGGGTGCTCACATGTGTTTGTACCCAACAGAAGGTAAGTCGCCACGTGCTTGACTGAGGGGGCTGTCTCACATGCTGAGAAACAGTCCATGATTTTTGTAATGGTGAAAGGTCCTCCCTGGATGAAGCTTGAAGTGACTGTGCAGCCTCAGAGACAACAAGCAGCTAAACCAGATTTTGCCTCAGGGCTAAGTAATGAAGATCAGTGTTTAGCAATTAACTTAGGCAACAGCATCATCCATGTTGCTTTTTCACATGACAGAACTGATCTCTGAAGAGTGAAGAAATGTACATTGAGTAACTTCTCCAGCTGTAGTGTGCTGACTTTGCCAGCCATGATCTAGATCTCTGAAATCTCCATGCAGAGTGTATCAAGCTTGTTCTCCTGACAGCCAGAAGCATGAGAACACAAGAGATGCTGTTGGCAAGGAAGTGTGAAGGAAGCACGTGGGAGACAGTACTCTGCTGGTGGGATGAGCCTGCACCTCCCTATGCTGCTGCCACAGCTCCAGTCTGCACCACAGTTGTTCACCTTCACCCCTCCACACCATCCTGGCCTACCAGGCTTATGTCTTGTCTCCAGGACTAAAAAGTGGGAGGAGTTCCTTCCATCACCTCCTGATGAGCTCTGGTCTCCTTCTCTTGTGTGTTATGCTCCCACCACCTAAGTGTGGGCTGGGCAACTGCCTGGCAGCTTGGGGAAGCACAGATTTACTAATTAAGACACCAGGGTGACAGGCTTTTTTTTCTTGTTTCCTTATCCTTCCTGCAGATGAGGATATTTTTAAAGTTTGGCAAAGGATTCAAGTCAAATGAGAAAAAAAAAAACCCTCAACCATTTCTAGGTATATTTATACAGCAAGTAGTCTTTTTTTTTTTTTTCCCCACTGGTTTATTTTTGCACAGACTGTGCTTTCATAATGAGATCTTTCTACTTGTTTTGAGGATTTGTTTTGTTGCATTTTTTCTCTTTCAAAGGAAAGTAATGAAAAAAAATCATCATCCTAGTGGCTCATAGTTTTCAGGTTAGATGTGAGGTAAAATCAGAAGCAACGATACAACTTTTTGGAGGGCATACAGAAGCAGCAGCCCTGTTCATTTCAGCTGCTGCACTGTTGCGCATTTGTGGCAGGCTGTGGTCTGGCAGACCGCACGCAGACCTAACAGCCTGTGTTTTAGGTATTTAACTGGAGATCATATTCCAACGCTCTGCCTTCCTCTCCAGAGCTGCTAAAGGAGCCAGGAGGATTTTTCTGCCACAGACTGAATTCATTAGTAAATAGGCAAGATGCACGTGGGATAAAGACAAAAATTTCCACTCCAGTTTTTTATGTCAGTCCCTCCAGCAGTATTCAATGCACAAGCTTGCTTTCCTGGGAGCCTCGCTGATGAGCAGGTTTTCTAGTCCAACCATAAAACACATCTGACAGCAAGGAAGGACCTGCAGCCTTGCAGTCTTTGGGGGGAGTCCTCATGATGGCCCATCCTTACTCAGATTATCTCAACAAACCAGTCAGTTATCCCTTTTAATGAATTTGCCCCCACCTGAAGCAGCTGCACAGGATACCCCAAGCCCACCACTCTAGGGTTGCCCTCTAGCCACCACATTGTGCCTGGCACCTGCCACCCTAATGCACTGTCAAGGCTTGGGGCAACCTTTGACTGTCTTTGATGAACACTACACATATTTGCAGGCAATGAATCCCTGCTGTGATAAAAAAATACAAAGCGAGGGAAATAAAATTGCATAGGTTGTTCTTTCAGCTCGGGATAATGACTCCAGGCAGCATTTGCAGACTGACACACTGCTTAGATTAATGTCGTTTTCAAGAACATGGCTTGATTTTTCTTTTTAACATTTTTCTTTACCAACAAGCCCCTCACCTTAGCACGAATAACTGACTCTGCCTTGAAGATACTAAAGCTTGTCACAACGCTTTAAATATTGGGCTTTAGCTCTCCAGAAGCCAAGGGAAGCAGCCAAGGAGCTGACAAGGCCTCACCTGCCTGTGCCATGGTGGGCTTGGATGTGCTGGACCATCAGATGCCCTAGGGAGGACAAGCAGCTCCTCACCACTGCTCCCAGACTTGTCTGCTCAGGCTTCCCAAAACATATCAAAGCTCAGGGGTTTCCCCTAGATCTGCCTGGTGAAAGGATAAACAGGAAGTGCTGTTTGTCATCCAATCCCCCACAATGTTAAGCCAGACAGCTCTTCATTGCTTTCTTCCTTTCTAAAACTTTTTAATGTTTTAATTAATAATTTAAATACACTTTAAGTTCACTGGTAAAATTGACCAAGTCTGACCACTGTATAACAGAGCCATATATTCATTTTCAACCACACACCAACCATCTTCCTGTGCAGAAGAGAACCCACACCACCAAAAATTATCTTGACTACAAACTACCTTACCACTTTCTCCAAAGAGATATTTTTCAGTGGTATTTTGAGCACAAAAAGGGAAAAAAGAGAGGAAACTCTTTAAAGTCAGCAACAGAAAGGTAAGATCTGTTCAGATAAAAATAAACATGATGGCACAATTTCCTTTGGTCTTCTTTCTATCAAATCTAAAAAAATTTTTAATTGATTCTTGAGGCAGTTTTTGAAGTTCAATAAATGCTTCAGAAATCAGTTGGGAGTCCACAAATGTTAATAGTATTTAGCTCATTTCAATAAAAATGGCCTCATTAACATGCCAGCTGCTAAAATGTGTGATACCAACTGTGTCCTTCTGCCAGCCTTCAGGGAAGCATTCCCACTTACTACTCAGTTTTGCTTTAAGAGACCATTTAGAAAACATACCCCTTTTACTGTATGCATGCGTTCAGATAATAATTACTTCACTACTTCCCTACCCGCAAAAATGGCTTTAAAAGCCCCTGGAAGCTCTTCCAACGAGTTGAGCTCAGGCTGGCTTTTTTTGTGAATGTTTTTTTCACAGGCAAGTAAAACCTCATTCACTTTCCCATCCATCAGCACAGAAGGAGCCAGGTGAGCACTGCACCTGTCTGAGGCAAGAAGTTTTTTATTATGCCTCTGATAGGTGGAAAGAAATAATCCTCACTCAGCTCTGTTGCTGTCAAGCCATGACCGTTGGCTGCAGCTCCCCTTACTGCATGTAAGCACCCAACCTCCAGTTCCAAAGTTTGAAAGTCACACTGCAGTTAGCATGAGAGCAAATGCCTGTTGCCTTTACTCATCTACAGAAACTAAGGATGACCTACATTTTGGCTTTAGAAACGTCTTTTCAACTATTGTTTGTGCATTATGGTTAGATTTCTGCGACTCTTGGAATGAAAGCCATTAGAAGCTTCGAGGAGTGGGGTGATGCCTGTGTTTGAATGGGCACAACATCCAACCCAAGTTCAGGGCAGGAATAACATTCGGAAGCTAGTTTTGAAACTTAATTTGCTGCTTTAGGCTCCTTAAACCAACTACTGCTACTGCCACCCTCCAGGCTGGTCCTGGCATGGTGAGAGCTTGAGACACTGCTGAGGTGCTTTGAGGACACACTATGAGTAGCAGCATTAATGATGTGCCAAATTAAACCATCATTAAGCCATAAGGTAAGTAGCACTATACAAGTATTTCCAGAGAAAATGCAGGACATTATTGATCAAATCAATGAGATTGGCAAAATCCAACTCAGAAATGTCACCAACAAGTGGTAACACCAAAAATTTCCACATCTCATACATATCTCCAGCATACAGCTGCATTGATTATTCAAGATCCCAGCTCAGGGAAAACAGCACCCTGGCCTTTAAGAGTCAGGTTTTGATTCTCAAATTATGCGAATACCTCTTCCTCATGCTTACATTTGTAGCTATGCTTCCAGCTGGCAATGTACCTGCCAGCAAGTTGTTCACACTGTTAAACAGCACTGGGCGTGCCAAGCAATAGCCATTTTTACCCAAACCAACTTGGACAGCAACACATATGCCAGCCTGCCTGCAAAGCCCTATCCCCTCTCCCTGGTAGACCAAAGAAGCATGTGACTAGCTATGCCACAAGTGCCCCCAACTGCAAGCCCAGAGGAGAGGCCAGCAACCACCCTGAGAAACCCATTTCCTCACTGTTTTAGAGCATCCCAAATGCCTTACCATGACAACTCTATCCCATAAGAGCCAGCATAGAGGCTGTGAAGTCCTCATCATGCTCAGATACACCTTTGATGGGGAATCACAGAGGAAACTCAGCCCCCTATAGCTGAAGAGCAGCTGTGCAGGATGCAACCCTAAAAAGCAGGCCAGAGTCTGCAAAAGGCAGAGCAATGATAAGCAAAATTAAGCAGTGACCAGGAGCCACTGCAGCAGCAGGTCTTACACATGGCTACCCAGAATGTGTCCACAACTCCTTGTCATCCTGCAGCTCCTACTCTGGACGTTGACTGGGCAGGATGCAGCTCAGACACTTCAGTGCAGGATCTGAGCCCATATTACTGATGGAAGTGGATTTAAACCAAAACACGAGTTTCCAAATGGGCTGATTTCGCTCTTTTACCTCATGCTGCAACAGGAAAGGGGGAAAACAGAGCAGGACTCTGAGTATATTTGAACCAGCACAACCCATCTGACTATTTCCTGAGCTCCTTGTGCAAGTAGAAACAGTGTTGTATGCCTGCCTTCATCCTCTTTTTTACCTACTCCTTCCCAAATGCCATCTAGGACCATTGTAAAGGTAATACCCTGGCATGGATTTTCCACTGGTAACATTAGCACCCTGCTGGGTCAGAGGCACAAGAAAAACCTCCCACCCCAGCACCCTCAGACCCACCACAGCTTCAGGCTCTGGTAGATATCATCCTACCTGCATCCTGGATGTGCCCCAGCTTCTGTGAAACCAGTGAAAAGACAAAGTAAGTGCTCAGCTCTGTGCATTGCCAAAATTTCAGCAAAGTACAGCACTCCATGGCACAGGGGCGACTGGAAAAGGAGATGTGTCCTGCAACCGCAGTGAGTACATGGCCAGCAAATCCCATCTGTGGCTGTGATTTTGGCCAGAGGCCCCCGACTGCTTGGTGCTTTCAGCAGAGATCTGTGATTGCTGTTTCCACTTGTGCTGAAATAAACCTCACAGTCCTGTGGCAGGCAGGGTGATGCCTGGTGACACACCAGTGGCTGTCACCATAGAGTGCAGGGCAGGTGGAGGCATCAGCCCCTCCCATAGTGATCACAGCTTCCAAAATGACTCCACTGGCTGTCAGTAATCAGTTTCAGAGCATCTCAAGCTCACATCTAAAGCATAACTAAAGAGAAAGTGAGACAGACCGTAAGCAAAAAAAGCCACAGTATGGCTGAACAGGTTAGAAATACCCAGCTCTTCTGAATTCACTGTGAGATGCTGAGTCCAAAGCCCAGCCAAGATCCTCCAAGGCCACACAAGGAACCAGGGTAAAACCATGGGGGCTACTTAATGCAAAGATTAACACAAACAGCTTAAGAAAGAATTTAGAAATGTTCACAGAAAGGCAGCCTGCTGAGACCACAGGGTGTAATTGCTTCTGTGTTGTCCTTGAGGACTTGTTTGATGACCAGAGCAATGACACAGAGCCACGTGCTGGCTGGCAAAGACTGGGATCTCTATCATAACTCTTGGCAGTGGTAGCCCATGAAGGCAGGGGAGAAGACACTGGAGAGGCCCCTCTGTCCCTGGCCACCCAACCAGAGGTGAGAGGTACCCTCCTGGAAGCCATGGTGGTGTGTGGAGCATGTTGGGACTGTCTGCTACATAATCCAACCAGGAATTTCAGCCACCAAGGACAACTTTGCAGACCTACAAACACTTTGATCAACAACTAAGTATATTTTTTTTAGATTTCTCTTACCAGGTTCCGTGAAAAGGCATCTCAATAGCTGCAGTATTTTCAAATTTGTCAGCTAAGCTTTTTTTCAAGTCCAATTATGGGGGTTTTTGCATTACAAACATGACTTGAAGGTGCAGGCAGTGGGTTAGTGTTTTCCAGACCTACATGTTCATAAACTATTCCCTATAAAGCATCGCTCCCACCGCTCCTGGGGCACCCACTGCAGACTGGTGAGTCCCAGGGGGAGCAGGCTCTCCAGCCACCTCCCTCCCCTCTTGGTGTTATTTTGGGTCACCCATATTTCACTGGAGAGGTCAGAGTGTGGCAGCACAGGCGCAGCTGAGGCCCTTCTCGGAGGGAGTAAGGGAGCACACAGAGCTTTTGAAGCAATAATAAGAGAGAACACCACAATTAGGAGCTTGCAGTTTCTCCAGCAAGTTTGCATTTTAAATTACATTTTGGCATAGTTGTATTTAATCTTTCTTTTCACTCTAACTCCTGTAACTTTTATTATTTCCTAAGGATGGTTTGAAATGCTGTATAAGACTACAGTTAAAAAAGAAAGAAACAATTTTATATCAATATATTTCTTTTTCTCAAAATATTCCTTTGAGATTAACCATTGGTGGGGAGGGGGGAAACAGTCAAAGAGATGAGGGGGAGCTAAATAAGGTGATGCTGAAAGGAATTTCACCCTGAGACAAGGAGCTGTGGATCTGGCTCATTACCCCAAGCTCAGCAGAAAGCAAAGGGGGCTGTAGCAAGGATTTCACCCCAGCCACCTCCTGGCTGGGCAGACACCCCAACCCTACCATGGGGTGTGATCTCAATTATCAGCCCCTTCACTCTATAAGTTCACAACCTGGTCCTGAGTGCTAAACCTAATTATCCCTAGGTCCCATTAAACAAAGGTACCTTGACAGCTCTGCTATCAGGACAGATTAACCCACAGCCATAGACCTGTGCACCCCCTCCACGCTGCTGCTGATTGTGTGAAAAGTCAAACAGTACCAGTGTGGCCGACCTGTTGCTCTTTCATTTTCCATTCCCTCCTCACAATCCCTTGCCTCTCACCAAATACTCACTGCTGCCCTTGAATTGGGAGCAGGAGGCTCAGCCCCTGTTAGGGTTACAGAGACGCTGAGCCCCCACAGCTGGCTTTTCATCCCATGGGAAAGATAAGTGAGTTAAGAGAATCATCTCAGCTCCCTCAGTACACCAAAAAAACAGGATATCTAGATCTCTCCAGCATGCTCTGAAGGGCAAAGAAAAACCAGTCAAGATGTAGTTCAATCCATAATAAAACAACCCTTCTACCATTGTTAGGCACCTGAATGGAGATGTGAAGGTTAGATGAGCCTGTGTTATATTTAATGCTGTCAAATACTGTTTGGACACAAAGTGTGTTATTTCTGCACTCCCTCCCTGCAAGGCTGTCCTACAGTCTGAAAGGACCTCCAGCACGTAATGGGGTAATTTTTTTGTAATTTCAGAATTCTAGACAAGAAACTGATGAGGACATCGTATTTGAATGTCACTTCCGACATGTCACATTAATTTTCCTCTTTTAACACCGTCATCTGGTTGCTAGTGCCAGATGATTATGTTGGTATATGAAATTAATGCAAGGAGGTCTAAGTAAAAGGCCACCAATTTATATCCCATGAGGACAGTGGTCGTGGGTTTATTGGCACACTTGGTCCCGATTTTGATCTGAGTTAAGCCAATATAAATTAAAACTAAAAAAAACAAACAAAAACAACAACAAAAAACAACAACAAAAAAACCCAAACAAAAACCCCCACCAACAAAACAAATAAACAAACAAACAAAAGAAAAAACACACAAAAAACCCCCAAAAAATGATGTCTCGTGGGGAGGAGGTCCATGGCTGGTATTAATCTGCACATCTCCTCTAAAAGGAGTGCTTCTGCAGAGACTGATCCTGAGTGGAGAAGTCCATCCCAGCCAGTGAGGCCCCACAGGACATCCCAGGGCTGTTGTTGAGGCCGGGGTGAATGCTGCTTTCAGCCTTGTTTGCAGAGCTTTTCTTTGTAAACTACCATAGCTGTTTTATACACACCATGCTCCTGACAGAGGGGGAAGCAAGATGGGGTTTTCCTCCCACTTCCCCCATCCTCCAGTACATGCAGCAGTTTCACTATGTCTAGATTTTGCCACTATAACAAACTCCACTCCTGGGGTTTAGTTTTTTGGGTGAGTTTTTCTTTTTTGGAGGCGGGTGGTAGGGGAGACTTTTTTCAGTCTTTTAAGGCAGGGAAAAGAAACAACTAAATGAATCAGTGCTCTATTTCACTGCGTTGGCTTACCTTTGGATACCACTATTAATTAACGAGCCAATCTTTATAGCTTCTCCACAGTAGGATAGAAGTTGGCAGAACAGAGAAACTCCAGATGGAGGAAATCTTCTGCATCAGATAAGGCTTTATGAGTGACAAGCCCCTGCCACTCATGTTTACGGCCACAGACATAAGCCACTTGTTATGTTGCAAATCAGCTAAAAATACCCTAAATACAAACATTTTTCTTCTCAAAACCACCTATTACATCAGAAGCATTGAGAACATTCAGATTAGTGTGTAGGAAGGACCTTATTTTTTTAAATGAAAGAAAAAGTTAAGAGCAGTAAAAAACACGAGTGGAAAGGATGAACTGCAGCCACAGCCCAGCATCAAACATATTCTGTTAAAAGTTCACGGAATAAAAGGTTACATAGCACTAGCAGATCACCTGCAAGCTCTCACTGGATGACATTTTAAACTGATTTACTAACCTTTTTTTCTTTTTTTCCTGCAAAAACTGGATTTTATTCTTGCTTCTAAGCTCTTTGGAGAAAGCAGCCCATGTAGGTTTGATGCTAAGTGCACTGTAATAATACTAATCCAGAAGCCATAGGCAAGAGCACAGAGCTCTTTACGAGATCTCTAGTTCATGGGCAGGAGACCTCTAAGCCCGCAGCTGAAATGCTTCTTGAGCCAACGGAATTAGCTGCAAAATCTTTCCAAAAGAACTACTTTTAGCAGATTAAAATGAGGACAGTAAAACACAATACAGACAGTGACCAGCAATCCATTCCCATACGAGCTGTAGCAGCCAAGCCGCCTTCCCACACCACTTTGGCCCTTGCTTCAGCATCACAGGGACATGCACGGCTCATCCTGCTCCTTTGAGTTATTCAAACATTTTGGTCTGGGCACCCTGGGTGAGCCAGGGTCTCAACTTACACAGATAGGTCTAGAACTTGCATGCACTGACCCTCTAACACTGAGTCAAACCCAAAACCCCCATTCACATCTCCTGTTCCCACAATCCTGGTTTAGTTGGGTTGTAGTAACCACTTAAATCCTCTCCTCAAAGTTACATAATCTTCTGTATTATTGATGTGGCCTTTTTTTAACTGATGAAGATTAAGAATTTCATTTTGCCTCTTAAAATCTGTGTTCTGTATCATCTGATGGTTTTAAAATGCCTGGTAGGATTAAACTCCAGATTTTTCTCCATTAGGACCACTAAGGCTTTTTCAATTTGAATCTGTGTTTTTTTGATAAGACAAGAGGATACCATATAAATCACTGGAGTCTGTTATTTTTAAACCGTGCCCTCTATCCCATCTTCAGAAAGGAAAGGATAAGTTGAATTTTAGATTTTAAACACTGATCTCACTTGAGACTCCTTCTATCCCAGAGAGTGATGTTATGCTTGCTGTCTAATCAAGGAAGAGATGGATTAAGTGAGAAATTTATCGCCTATCTTGGAAATTACCATAACCATTATTATAATAGTAATGTCTACATCCTGCAGGATCCAAAAATGTTTAACCAGATAAAGAAATCCTGTTTCCATTGCATACATGTAACAGCAGTGGCATCTGGAACATCTCTAAGCTTAAAAAAAAAAAAAAAATCAAGCCAGGATTCAATCTAGTGTGTATTTTTGCTGCATGTACAGTACACCTAAGGAGTCCTCACTCTTGTGAGTTTTCAGTGTAATTCATAGGTTTAAAAATAAATGTGTAGAGAAGAAACAATAGCAATCCAACCCCCACAAAGTAAAAGGAAATTAAAAAATAACTTCACTTGAGTGGGTTTAGATAATTTAGGTGCCTAAATCCCCAGCCAGACTCTGAAATTTCTCCTTTAGATGTTGTGGAAGTCTGTATGCATCTCTTTTTAAAAATGCAGAGCTCCTCAAGGGTCTTCTGGAGAGACAGAAGTATTTCAGCCATGGCAGAGATCATGGTTAGACATTAGAGAAACATTCTTCACCATGGGGTGGTTGGGTACTGGAACAGGCTCCCCAGGGAAGTGGTCACAGCATAGAGCCTGTTTGAGTTTAAAAACTGTTTGGACAATACTCTCAGGCTCATGGTGGGATTCTTGGAGATGCTCCTGCACAGGGCCAGGAGCTGGAACCAATAATCCCCATAGGTCACTTCAGATTATTCTGTGATTCTGTGATGTTGGTGTCCTGTATACACCAAAGCCCAAATGGGGTAATAAAAGTAGTAGTAGATAAATACTTATGTGCCAAAGGTGCTGGATGTGTGTACCCTGTAAGGCAAAGAGAAGCCAGTGCTGGTAGCTACTGTGACAAGGAAGGGACTCAGGAAGGATTTCCCACTAACCTCCTCACTCCTTACCCTTCAGGTCACAACACAGCTGCAGAAATACACTACCTTTGCCTGCTGTTTTGCTTTTCAAAGCCTGCATTACCATCTTGTTTCCAAAGATCATTTTAGAGACTACTTAAGGCAGCAACTATAAAACCCCACATCTCTAGAACAACAAGCCTCCATAACACCAGGCAGGAAGACAGCACAGGCAGGGTGAGGTTAAGAAGACAGGTTCAGGCTGCCTTCACTAGGCTGAGACAATTTTCCATCAGAAGACCAATGCCTAAAAACTACTGGCTGCACCTGGAAGGTGGGTGCTCGATAGGTGTCTGCTGTAAAGAATAGGGAGTACCTAAACGTTGCACTTAATCATCTTAACTCAGAGAAATGTGGCAGAGAAGGTGGTTTTCAGCTGAGCATGTAAATCAGGGCAGTTTGCAATTGTAGCTGGCTTTATCAAATCGTATGCTAAAATCAGTAATTCTTCCAGGCCAGGAGGAAGATTATAATCTGTTGTAAATTATCATACTTCAAAATAGCACATTAATTGCTGTGATAATTTACACCAGCTGAGAATCTCCCCTGGGGACTGTGTTTATTACTCAGCTTCGTGTCTCAGGCAATAGTGGTTTCTATCAGGGATGGGGTCCTGCGATACTTTCATCATACCCATAATAATGGAAAGCGATATAAACCTTCTGTCTTTCCATTTTGGGTAACTAATGCATCAACTGAATTGGATTTAATTGCCTAACAGTGGAAATGGAGCCTGGAAACACTGACAGAAATCACCTTTGGGGGTTTTCTTCCCCTTCCTCCCCCCGTTACCTTTTACTAAATGATCATCCACATATTTATAACACTGTAGAAAACACACACTTACATTTCAGTGCACAAATAGCCAAGCAACATTTTTCCTTTACAAAACCAATTTTAAAAGGCATGTAGGGAGCAGATGAGGATGGTGCATTGGGGTTAAACTGCTCAGCACTTGAATTTACCCAACTAAAGAGTGAAAACATTTTTGGCTCCCTTCTGCGAAATATGACCTGTCAGTTGTGTTCAACTTGATAAGGTCTTTCAAAGCTAAAAGTAGTTGAGTGCGTAGGGCTGGCAACACCCTGCGAAGTTACTTTGGTTTTTCTTTTAAAAGTAGAGCCCTGCAAAACATTCTTTATTAATGCAGTAGATGTTTCACAGAAAAAAAAATTTGCAACCCAAATAACCAGCCTACAGTGATACTCCAAGAAAAATTCCCTGGTGGGGGTTACTGGGCTGCGTCTCCATGCATCCTCCCCTCTAGGTCCCACACTTGGCCTCACTGTAGTCTGGGGCAGAACCAGTACAAGGAGAGTTGCTGGCAACTCCAACAGACCCCCTTCATGTCCCAGGCATCAGAGCAGGGGCTGCCCCATGGTTTTAGTCCCACATGGTCCAACATACATGTTTTCTGTAACCAGTTCACCTGCAGCCAAGTTGGAGAACACTGGAAGATTTGCAGGAGCTCTTTTGTCCACTGCATGGCCCCCTTTCCCCTCTCCTAATGTAAACAGGCTCTTAATGATCTAAACAGCATGTTTAGACCAAATGTGTTCCCAATGGCTCTCAGAGCTGCCACTGCCTGACAGGCAGTTGTGGGGAGCAGACAGGGGAGCCAAGTGGGCTCTGGAAGATGGTCAGCACCTCCAGCTTTTAAAGATCTCCAGCTTTTCTGGAGTGATGAAGCTGCTTTTCCTATAACCCATGCAGGCTGGACTTGGTCAGCCTGCATGCTGCAGCCTCCAACCTTGCATGCTGGCAACCAGCCCCCTCTATCTGTGTTGTGTGTTCCCATCTCTGCCACATTCCTGCATATCAAGAGCAAAACTGCTGCCTAGCAAAGTGGTGCTACTCAGCTTCAGCACAGTATTTGGGCACAGCTCTAACCCAGCACTGCCACGAATCTAAACTCTGATATGCGTATTTGGAAAAAAAACTTTGTTGTATGAAATTTGAAAAAAAGTCAGAAGAAGTTTGAGGCATGCTATAAAATACCTGATATCAAGATAATATTCTACTGTTAGCAAGAGAGTAGCAGCCATAATTTGGCTTGCCCTCAGTTCTCTTCGCTACCATGGTATAAATCCTTCCCCACATCCCCAGCGTTTGGAAGATCCGTTCCTGCAGCAGGCTAGGGGAGAGGACCCCACGGGGCACTGTTCACTACTCCCATCTCTGTAAAAACACATCTCACTTGGAAAACATGCTGCGCAGGACTTTTACTTTTAAAAAATTCAAGGCAAACAAATTAGCCAGTATTCCTAAGTGGATCATCGTCTCCAGACGCATCAACTACCCCTGAATGGCTGATGTAAAGCCACTTTTAAAATGGGAATGGATATTCATGGGAAGCATCACACTACATTCACCCACTTGCCATAGAGCAAGTCATTCCATAAATCCTGATCTCATTCCTCTGATGATGATCTGTCACCTTGTACTGCAGGTGACAAAGACTAAGTTGCCCTATACCTTTGTTTTCAGTAAGAATCAGGTAATTATTAGAAGTTTTACTTACTCGTTTCAATGCAGCCCAGCCTGACAAGCAAGCTGGAAATAGTGGTGACATTCCAAAGTTTAAAACTTTTAATTTTCCACAGCATCTGTACCAGCTGGTATGGTCAATTTCCCCACTAAAAAGGCTGAGTTGTTCGGAAATAACTTTCAGGGCATGGGAGCAGGGAAAACAGTAAAGCATGAGATAGATTTCACTCCCAGAAGCCATGCCATGGGGTCAGGATAGCAATTCATCCAACAATATGCCTGTTATGGATGCCCTGCCTCCGCTGCACCAGCATAGACACTTCTAGTTCATCCAAGTGACAAGAATGGGCAGCTTCATCTCTTTTCCCTCAGTGTCCACCACCAGCTCTCGTTGTGCTTCGCTGTTAGGAACAGCAGATCCCGGATCCCACTGGAGTGGGTACCACCAGTTTGCACTGCTGAAGCAAGGAGCGTTGAGGCTGATGAGCACTGCAAAGGGCATGTCCCAGTTTTGAGACAAGTTTAGGAGGAAAACACTTCCACCAAGCGTCTCCCCCACAGGAACAGGCCTCCGGCACCTCCTCCCTCCACCACAACAAACCTTCTTGGGTGAAAGGGAAAAAAACCCTATTTTATTTAACAAACAAACCCAAATGCCCATAAAACATGGGAAAAAGAAAAGGACTTATTAGACCTGACCGAACAGTCCGATACACTTTAGTGTCCTGTTTTCCCTTGGGCGTAGTTCCCCCCCCCCACTGGGGGGGGGGTACTGCGGGGCTGGGCGAAGTCCCTCAGGTGGCTTCCTGAAGGATTCTCACCTGCTTCCTCTCGGGTGTTGTCTGATGTCTTGGATGAGAAAGCAAGTCGAGAAAAACAGTCCAAACAGATAAAACCGAAGAAGGAATAGGCCTTCGCTGCTGCTGCCGCCGCTGCCGCTGGAAGCCCCAGAGCGAGAGAGCCCGAGCCGAAAAAAAAAAAACCGGACCTCCCCGCCGTCTTTCCCCTCCCCGTCCCTTCAACGCCAGACACCTTGGGGAGGAATTTCAAACAACCCGGGCCAGCAGTTTCTCCCAGCTTCTTAAAGTTACAGAACACATTGTCTGAGCAGAAAGCAGATGATATGGAATATAAGACTTTCATAATGTCACCCCAAGACAGGGCAACAAAAGCATCACCGCCTCCCCTGCCCACTTCCAGCAGAGCACGAGGCTGTGGGAGCAGCCATTCCCTCAGCTTTGTACATGCCTAATAACTAGTAAGCTGTCATACTCAGCAAATTGCTGGTCTCAGGCTTTTAATTCCTAGTTGTTGAAGCACAAACGTCATTCCCCATGAAAACATGATTTTGCTCCCAGCCTGTTGATTCAGGTTTGTACTCCTGGTGCTGCCTTACCAAAAAATGCTAGGAGGGAAGGAGGGAAGTGGCTATTAAGCTGCAGAAGTCTTTGATCTGGTCTCTTATGTTTTACAAGGCTTTAGAGCTGGACAAAAAGTTAGAGCCTGCAACTCTCATCCACCACTGCCTTGGGAGGTAAAGGAGAAACAAACGCAGCTGGACAAGCTCCCCCACCCCATCCTATGGGTATCCTTTGGCCCCCAGGGTTTTTTTAAGAATGCACCACAGTCAGCCTGGGGACAGATGATGGGAATTAGCTCTGGGAGGGCAGGGCAGATGACAACCCTACTCCATTCCAGCCATACAGCATTTCCAGCAGGATACTCTCATTCCCTCTGTAGAGGAAGATTTTGGAGGCTGCAAAGGAAGGAATAGGAGGATGAGGCAGCAGGGCTGACAACAGGCCTCTCTCTGACTATTTCTTTGCTTGGATGGACTTTGCCACTACATTACTTGTCTTGAAGCTTGGTTAAAAGACAGCATGTCTGACCTTGCCCAAATGCAGGCCATTCATCTTATGGGATTGATGACACACTTCAACACTAATTGAAATGGTTCAGTTAGATATTTTTAATGCATGGCAGGGCTTTCTTCTATGCATATTCCTACAACACAGATCTCATTAAGAAAATTTACTTTCTATTTAGCAGGAAGTTAAAATATTTTCAAGACAGTGCATGTCAGGGGAAAAAAAAAAAAAATCTTCAAAATAGCCCTGGCTACTGGGAGAGTTATTTGTGCACTTTAGAAAACACAACCTCCTTTGGGCCAGGAGAAATAATATGGTGAGCACAATGCAGCAAAGAGGTCAGAGAATGTGGCTCTTTTCTTTCCCTTTTATTTGAAACACCTACAAAAGCAGCTGCTATTTTTCTCACGCATTGGTTGTGATGTGCTCTGCCCATGGGCTTATTTCAGAGCTGCAGAGGATCCCTCCAGGGCCTGTGGGAAGCCAAAGCTCCACACCTCTACGAGCCAGCACCAGAAAAACTGGCCTGATGCACACAGCACCACATGTTAGAGGCTGCTCCTGAAAATCTGGGGTTAAAAGAATGAGGTTCTCTGCTGCTGAGAACCTACAGAAGTTGAAATGAACTTAGAATGTATTATAGTAGCCTCATCCTTGTAAAAAAACCTCCTTCTACTCTTCTGTACAGCAAAGACAAGGCAAGCCCTCTCTGCTCCATAATGATGCTTACACAGAGAAAAATCAGTCTCTAATGTAGCATGTTCACAGTGTTTCAGAGAGTTTTGTAGCATGCAAAAATACCCCAGCTATGGTTATAAACACCTGCAAAAGCAGATTAGATCAGTCTGATAAAATGCTTAAATAATACCCCAGGTTAATTTTAGTGCAATTACAATTTCCTGCAGCAGTCCATTAATGGAGATGTCAGTGACATTTCACTGCATGGCATGTCTTTCAACAGCTCTCAGTGACCCTTGCTGCCACCTCGCACACCAGTCTTTGCAGCAGCAGCAAGTTTGCATCAAAGAATCCATTCCCCTGCTTTGGATTCCATAAAATAACACGGAGAGCATCTGAAAAAGGCCTGAGCTCCCTTTTATTTGACAGTCTCACACTAACATTAATGAGAATGACTCTCACTCAGACTGCAAACCAAACCAGCAAGATATGAAGTTTAGCAGGGGCAAAGCAAGTCCTACAAATAATAAAAATCACAGTCAGCTGTCAATTAAACTGAATAATAAAAAATAATAATAAAAATACCTTTCAGACATTAAGCATATTAGTCCTTTCTCATCAGAAAATCTTACTGACCTTGGGAAAGGGAAAACATCCTGTGGCTGTACCTGCCCTGGATGATGTCCCTGGCAGGGAAATCTTTTTCATGCCCTTAAGCTGCCCATCCCCAGAAAGGCAGCACCGGCACCTGCCTGCAGTCAGCCCTGCTTCCTGTCCACTGTGGTGCCTTGATGAGAATGTCCCCAAGCCATCCACTCTTTCTCTGTATCCTTGTTTCCCCGTGCTGAAGAAAACCAGAGCAGCACCCAGCTCGACATTCCTTCCCATGGCCAGCGCTCAGCTCAACCCTCCCAGTGTCCTGGTAGAAAACTCCTACTCCAGTGTTGGCCCTGAAGTAACCCATATGTCTTCTCCCTATATAATAACGCAAAGGACATATTCCCTGATTGAAGGACATTGATGTTGAAATTCTTGCCATACATCCCAGGAAGGAGAGCTGAACTCTGCCCATTTTCCATCTGAATTGCATCCATCAGAGCTGACTCTGCTGCCTTGGAGGTGGGGATGAGAGGTACTGCTTCTTTGTTTCTGCTTGGTGTCAACAAAAAGAAAATTCTCACATAAAAAAAGAACATTTCCCATGTACAAATGAAGACTTGGCTGAAGTCTCCAGGTAAGATACATCCATGGAAGTCTCTCCAGTGGATGTAGAAATTTGTTAAACATTTCCATCTGCTGAGGAGTCTGGCCATCAATTTGTCCTTTTAAATTCTTAAGTGGCATTAGTTTTCCAACACTGAAAAATGGGAAGCTGTATTAGTGGCAATATCCAAACCCATAAATATTGCACAAACATGCACACACACACAGGAAAAAAAAGAGTGGCAGGTAATGCACAGGCTTGCTCTTGCCAATTAGTATGAGGGGTTTAGGACTATTCACAAACTCTGCATGAAAATGCTCTTTTAGACAGGCTGACATCACCCAGATGTTTTTAATTACAATGACTCTGGGACTAATTTCTCTGCTTATCTGTCACTGCCCTCCAGCACTGGTTCCTGTTGATCAAATCTGCGTCATTTACAAAGAACAATTTTGGCTGGAGATATTAATTTTCCTGGTGATTGGGTGATAAGGCTTCACTGCATTTTCACATAAGTTAACACAAACAAGGGCGAGCAAATCCCTAGCATGCTACCTCCTTTGCCCTGACATGGGTTCAGAGTCTCTTCCTATCCCTCTCTCCACAAAACGAACCCTAAGCATCCTCACAACTCTGCAGGCCAGGAGTTGGTGGATATGGTTTCCAGAGGTGACCAGAACAGCTTCATGTTGAAGAGCAAGATCATCTTTGAACACAAGGTCCTGTCCTTAGTGTCCTTAGTGGTGGAAATAGTTCATCCCACAAGCTAAAGCCCTTCTCCCTTCCAGAGATGGAAACTACACAGGGATATGTGAGATTCCCTAGTCTGAGACCAAGCCACTCAAGCCAGTGAAGGCATTGCCATTGGACTCAGCAGGGTGAGAGAAGGTGTATGGGCTGAGGCCCCAGCTCCAGAACAAAATAGCTACACCAACACAGCCTGGTAAGAAGGCAAAAGCAACATGAGTCACTGGCAGCCCAGTGTCCCAGCAGCAGCCAACAAGCAGCAGTTTTTCTTCTAAACCCTTAGTGATTCTCCGAGTTTCAGAGCACTTTAAAAAGCCCTTATGAGTGTGCAGCAGGATTTGGGCTTATTAAATTAAGTGCAATTTATTTTTTGTTAATCTCTGGGACAACTTCACATCAAAGCCTGATCTTGAGAGATATTTTCAGTCATTAATTTTCATTGGCTTCACTGGGGAGGTGCGTATTGCATACAGCCTGGAAACAGTTTCTCTGAGCCACTTTAAGACAGCCATAGAGGAAAAAATGCCTCTCCTGTCCACAGGTGACCCCTCATTTGATGCCCTTATTACACAGGATCTGGGGTAGTCTGGATCTCTGTTTTAGTCCAAGAGGTCCCTTTTCAGGGCAACATTATTAGCTTTTATGAACTTCCCTTTACATATTTAAAGTGACTGTAGATCCTCCAATGTCTATAATTGTTCCAGACACTCATTAATTTTGATTTATTAACTTATTCAATTTCCCAAATTGTAGTCTTGCCCTGTAGTCTATAAGTAATTTACTGTTTTAATATTGTGGGTCAATACTTACTATATCATCTGTAAGTTGTTTAATTATTAACAATTAGCACCTCCCATCAAGAGCTCATTTTCCTGAATGAACACTGTTAATGTCATTTTTCAGAATCATTACCTGTACCCACTCCCAACTGATTAATCAACTTGTTTCACCAGAAAAGACACTTTAAGCAGCTATAGTAGTATGTCATCTCCCAGGATTTTATTCAGAATCTTGTCATACTTACTTTCCTTAAAGCCTTGGCCCTCCAGCTGAGTAATATCATGTGCACCTTGGTTTTCAATGTAATAAAAAAGTAAACCAAAGGGTAAATAAGGGTCCGTCTCTCTCTGTCTCTCTGTCTCTCTATATATACACACACATATATATATTTCGTTCCTTCTTTTGATTTTAAGCTGACTTCTGTTTTTTCTGAGCCTATCATTATTTTCTAATATTGGCCACTGGCATTACTGCAGTGTTTGACAAGGAATGCACAGGTATAACAGTATTTAAGTCCCTTTCATAAAGATCTCTCCAGCCCCTCTATGGTGTGGCCACTTATTCTTTCATGTCAGCAATAAACACAGAAATAAATATTCAAATTAGTCAATATCTACTTGCAAAGCAGACAGTCATCTTCTATCAGTTTTTCACCAGAAAAAAAATAAAATTAATCTAGTTTCTGAAGTTAAACTGAAATTAAACCCCCCAAAACCTTCACATTAATATGCAGTGACTTGCCCAGTGACAGAGCAAAGACAATGAGCCAGTACCCATCAACAGACGTGGATTGTTCACACTCATTTTAGCGTAGAAACTAAGTGGGAATGGAAAGGAACTAGCAGGCAGAGTGTTGGAGATGGGAAAGACAGTCACCTGCACAGTGGCTGGCCAGTCCTGGCAGCACATCTCCTGGATGCTGAAAGCTTACATAGGTTTGAAAGAGGCTTAGATGAGCTCTGACAAAAGAAATCCTTCCAGCAGCATTATGGAGCACCTTTACTCGGGAAGTTTTTGCTGGAAAACCCCACCATAGCTCTGCTTTCCCCTGGGCGCCCACCAGTGCTTTGGCCAGAGGACATCCACTGCTACACCCTCACCTATTGCTGGCTGTGATTCCCACCAGCAGTCTTCCCCTGCATGGCTTTTAAATCCAGAAGCGAAGGCAAGGGATCAAAGATCCTACCAGAGGGTAGGTGCTACCCAAAGGGCTCAAACAAGCACTGCTAGCACAAAACCCTCCAGCACCAATGGAAGCAAAATAAAAGACAAAGTATACACATAACAAATTCATACAACATGATCATAACCCAAGCCATTGCTTCTCATCCAACTTCCTACTCAATTTCACTATGAGGAAGGTATCTGCTAGATGTAACCAGTTTAAGTCACTCGCAAACCACACATCGCTTTTGTTGCCACATTAGCATAAACTCAAGCTTTCCATGTGGTCAACAGAAATGCACACAGGACAGTAGCTCTTGTGCTCTCACTACCTCCCCAGCCACCCCAGGAAATGCGGTTAACCCCATGCGAAGTACAGCAACGCCAGCAGTGACATAGCAAACAGAACAACATGGAAAAAGAAGATCAATATTACTATTTTTACACAGATAAAGTAATGCAAAGAGAGGTGAATGAAGAGCTTGAGCATTATGGAGAACCCCATGACAGACCTGAGCCAGGTCTTTCATGCATCCTTGTTCCTTGTGCTCCCCAGCATAGGATGGTCACAGCTCTTCACCACATCCTTACCTTTCCTCCCCTGGAACTGGCTCTGCTGTGACAGGACCCCATTCCAAGTTTGCTCCGTCCCAAAGGAAAGGGAGCCAAAGGAACAATTGATACAAACACAAAGTTTCAGAAAAGTACCAGACATGAGGGTTAGCATGTCAAATGCTGTCAAAAAGATACTTACACCAACATAGCTGAAAAAGGTGTTACAACGCAATCCTTGACAGTCGCTTTAGCTTAATCTTCTATGTTAAAAATTAAAGACTGTATTAATACAGTGTCAGACTAAATAGTAATCTTTTATCAAGTTGATATGATGGTAGCTAATTATTAAATGAGTTAATGTATGTCTTGTTATTTAAGCTACCATGACTGATAGTGAACTGTGTTGAATACTTATTAGACACTCATTCCCTCTACACCTAGCTGACACTAACGTGGCCCACAATCAAGCACCTGTGCTTCCTCACTGCCAGGCACAATCACACTGCCCAAAATGATCCCACTAGATATTCCTTGCTCCTAATGGGAGATGCTTCATTCTTCATTTGCCTTGTACTGACGTTTCTTCATCCTGTTAAACATCAGCTTTTTCATTAAGGTGGTAGCAGTAACCCAAACACAGACAAGATGCTTAAGAAACTCCAGGGCTCATCAGGCCCTGGAAACTTCATTGAAACATCCTTGAAGCTTCATTGCAGGAAGTAGAGCTGGAACCCATTCAGATGTGGCTTTTGGTCACATCACTGCCAAGAGAGACGTCTCCTTCGACCACAAGAAGTCTTGCACTGCCAAAGGACTACTATCCGTCATCAAGAGGCAGCTGCCACAAGGCCACAAGGTACTGCTCAGAGCAAGCAAATTTCTTCCCTATCTCTTGCAGTGTTCAAGTCCATGTTGGACAGGGTGTTGAGCAACCTGGTCTAGTGGAAGGTGTCTCTGCCCATGGCAATAGGGTTGGAACTGAATGATCTTTATGGTCCCTTCCAGACCAAACCATTCTATGACTCTGTGAGTCTTAGGCCACACTCTCATTGCCTTTCTGCACCACCATTCACTTCACCCAGCATCAGCCGGACACATTAAAACCCCAAAGTAAGCCACCTACCTAGTCTCTTCTTCAGCCACTGGCCACCCCTTTTGGGGCTGCTGTTAGGGCCAAATTGAGCCTCGAGTTAGGAGTGGTGAATGCTGTCGTACTGGAGCAAGGCTACTGCTCTTGGGGCCAAAAATAGTTGAGAAGAGGAGGAAGATGCAAGATGCAGAGCTCAACATAGCCAGCTTGCTTTAGGCCTTCTCAAATTGCTGCTCTCTCACCACAAAAAGTACAATTGCCAGTCAAAGTGACAAGCAATTTAATATTGCATTCACTTCACATATCAAAAAAATACACCCTTCCTTAGCAGAAACCTCTGAAATTTCTCACAATCACCTAAAGTCACCAACAGAGTAGGGTGATTTCAGACAGGCAAGCGCCTTCTAAACACCTGCATGAGCCATCCTGCTAAATCACCAATCTGCTCCATCACCTCAGCTTTGTTTCAGGGAACTGAAGCTGGGATGTCAAACACTTGGCTTCATCACTCCATTATGGAGCTGGCTTCAGCTCATGTCGGCTTTTGAACCTCCTGGCCAGAGCAGGATATCTGCAAGCAGCCCTGAAGTTCTGATTGTGTGTCAGCTTGCTAAAGGGATTTAGCAAAAACCTCTGTGTCTGTTTACATCTCTGGAAAACATCCCAGTGGGCTTTCAGAGGAATCTGAAGGCTAGGAAAATGAAGGGTTTGAGCTATTCACACACCACTCTCATTTCTCTGGAGAAGTTTTTATAATTTCTAGCAGCCTTAGGACAAATCTTCGCCAGGGGTTTTGGTATCTATACTGTAAGGTGGCCTTGCAATATGCTAGGGCATTTTAAAGCTCTTTTAATTGGGAAAAATCAAGAATGAAACAATTGGGTATTTTATTTTATTTGTTGACTGACTTGGAGGATAGGGCAGAAGTCAGAAAGTATAATATTAAAAACCTATCATAACTTCAGCTCATACACAGTCTCAGGAAAAGCCTTAGTCCTAAAATACAGACTGTGTAAGAACAGCTTCCCACCTGCCTGTGAACGCCTAAGGGAAATTACCTGAAAATGCATAAATTGTTATATAGATCAAAAAAAAGCACTTATCTATAATTACTGGGCTTATCTGTTTGTCTTGGGACTACCAGCAACAGCCCCCATTGTCAGAAATAAATGTGGTGCTGTGATGTGTATTCTCTTCTTCTATCTCTTTCACCAAGATCACTCAGGAAGGATGTAGTTTATTAAAAAAAAGTTTCCTTAACTCTACTAAATAAGTGCAGATTGAAGAAGTTTGGCCATCTATAAAAGAGGGAGGGAAAGAGAGCAAGAAGAAGTCAAAAGCCCTTTAGAGAGGGTTTTCTTTCCTTTTAAAAGCTCTAGAGTTGGACTTGCTAGTATCTCAAAGACTTTGGAAAGTCACCTGGGAAACTCCTCACGTTTCTGCTGTGTCCTGGCTCTCATCCTATTTATTCAATAAATAATTATTAAAGTTTTAAGTATTCACAGAGGAAACTTCCTGTTGCTTAGACTAAGCAGGCTCCTGCCAACTTGACAAACCAACATTGCATTGATGATACCAAAGCCAAAGGATAATTTTTCGGTTTATATGAAGCTGAAAGAAGTGAGTGCCCTGCTGGTTTGCAATCATTCGCTGTTGGCCAGTGGCCATAGGGACTTGTCTCCATTACATGCCCTCAAGTTTACAGCTTTCTTTTGGGAATAGATGTGCCTCTGCAGCTGCCACTCAAAGGTGAAAGGGGTTAATCATGCTCTACTAACTATTAGAGTTAATGAGGCAATTTTAAATAGAATAGAATAGCACAAATACATCTGTTACCTCCTAGGTATGCCCAAAACATATCTTGAAGCAGAGTGGGATGGACAGTGCACAACACTGACATCCAGACGACCTCTCTGTGTCACACTTGGCCCCACAAGCAGACAGAGACCTTTCCTCTGTGACCGTCACACCTCCAATTGCAAACCCTCATGATCCCATGGCTGTTGAGAGAGGACAAGTCACTCCTGCCTGAGCTACTGCCCAGCACCACTGCAGCCCCAGTGTCACCAAGGTTTCAGGTGAGAAATGAGATGCCTGTGCCCCAACTCCTGCACTCAGCAGCCTCCCCTGCATGTACCGAAACCTCCCTTCAGCACCCAATGAGAGACCAGGCATGGCCTTTGTGCCAGAGCCAGGGTGGGAGCTGTTTACTGTCTTTTGGTCACACTTATAGTTGCAATGAGGTTCTCATGTGCAGGTGGACAGCTCAGAGTACAGAGTGTGGGGCTCAAGCAGGTGGGAGAGATGAAGCTGAGAGGGATGGGGATGTTGGAGGGATGAGGTGGGACTGCCCCAGGGGCGTAAACTGCACAGGCACAGTGATCACAGCTGCTCCCAGTAACTTCTAAGCCATGAAACTGTCATTTCAGAGAGGATGTAATTGCTAGAGGAATTACTTAGTTAATAATCAGGGGACAGATCCATTATTTAAAAAAAAAAGAGAAAAGCTCTATCTATAGGGCTCCTAAAAAGTCAATTACTGGAAATGGTCTGCTGGGGCTCCCTGGAACCACTATTGGTTTAACTGATTATTTCTAATTTAATACAAATCATACATTCCCCCTCACACTTTCATCCACCCACTTCCTGGAAGCCAATCTAATGCCTGTGCCTGGATAAAATATTCGATAAATCCCAAATCACTGTTGCTGCTACTTTTCAGAGATGAGAATTTAGCTGTTAGATACTTTTGAGGACTTGATTATGCCTTTACGTGCACCACTGAGTTTCTCCTCCAGCCCTCTGGACAAGAGCAGGTCCCAGAAAATGCTGAGCCCATTATCCATTTCCAAAGATATCTCCTCCATCTTTCTTTCTTTTTCCCCAAAGATGATAGAAAGTTGGTACTAAGGTGCACCAACAGCAAACTGTGGTGCTCTTCCTTGGGGAAAGCTCTGGTCATCTTCCTACCACTTGCTTCTCAGAGGAAAGGTGTAAGCAGATAAACACATGTGTCTTGGCACTACAAGTCTTCAGACAAGGGTTAGGATGAATTTCTGAATCGAACACAATTTTAGAATAAAACTAGATTTCCCACCGAGCAATTTTTTGCAAACCTTTGGCAAGTTTGCTTTTTCAATAAAACACCTAAAATCAGAATCCTTGGATGAGGAGGAGGGAGAAAGTGAGATATTTTGGCTGTAAAGGTTTGTATTTTAAATCTTTCTCTCCCAGAAGTCTATCTCATGCTTCCTGGACAGATTTTCCATCACAAACGGTCCCACACATCCCACCAGTGACCCTGGAGGTGGTACACCTGCTCAGCAATGCGACACTGTACTACCTTAAGCACAACAGCCTATCGAGAGAGGCAAGTGAACCCCACAGCTTGCTCAAAGGAACCCCAGAATGGACGCCTCTGGGCTTGCTGCACCAGGTCAGAAAGGCAGAACTCTTGTCCCTTTTGCCACACCCTCGGATCTTCCCTATTGGTTCTTGCATCCTAACCTTGCCTATGTACTGCCCCTATGCCCTCAGACCATTGGATCCCTGATGCTCTCTCCACCCCCAGCAACCCCCTATAAAATCCTAGACCTCTGCATTGTGCTGTCTTTTCTACTCATCTCTTCACGTGCGTGGCTGGAGTAAACTTCTCTCGTGGACCGTTCTCACTTTGCTGCCATCAACCATTTTATCAGCCATCCAGTGTGTGCTTGTGAGTGTGTTATATGTAGCAACCCTGCTGAGTAGCTTTGCTGCAGAGACGTTCCTAGAAGGTTGCGGCACTTACTATTGCATGCTACAACAGCCCAGTTTCCCAGGCTGCAGCCACCATCTCCTCCTGCCTCCACCCAATCTGAGGCCAGCCTTGGCTGCTAAGGAGGAGTGTTTCACCATGCACTACAGTCAGGGAGCTGACAGGGAAAAAAACATGGGAAGAAAACCTGGATCCTGATAGCTCTGGAGACTTTCTAAGAAAGTATTTTTGTATTTGTAAGGAAACCAGCTTCTGTCTACTGCAGCTATAATGGGTATTTGGGCCAAGTTGTGGCCCATGTAAAAACCATCAGTTTGCCTCTGCACTCTCCCATTGCATGAGTTTCAGCCACTCACCCCTCAGCCTCCTCACCTTGCTTTCTCCAGGCTCACTGCAGTTCCTTACAAAACCAAATGCTGCACACTGTGAGACAAATGGTCAAAATTTAGTCTTTTCTGCTTTTTATTAACAATGGCTTCATTCATAGGCTAGGTGTATTTGTATGGTGAGAGTGCAGTAGTCTGTCCAATGTCAATGTTTTCCCTTTCAAATGCAAGTGATACTAAACTAGCCTCTTCTTAAGTTCACCTATTTTTTGCTAGCTTTGGCGTTTTCTTAATATGCAGGGAATGTTTTAGGAAATGTTTTCTTTTCACGGCATTTTTTTTTGTCCTACGGTAACCCTTTTTAAAATGCTGAGTATATGCTTGCTCAGATAAGTGTGTATCTGAACACACAAGCAATTATCCTATTTTCATGTAATTTTTTCAAGTTTCTATATGCATTTCCTGCTCATTTGACCATGCGATAATTAATTAGCATTAATTATCTTAGACTGTACCTTCTCCATCTACACACAAATTCAATTAGAAAGGCAGGCTTTTTACAGCCCACTTCAGAGGGAACACAACAAGCAGTGAAAACATATGCATGGTGAAGACATATTTCACACATGCCAGAGTAGTCTAAGAAACTATTACTATTTTTCAAGAAACACTAAAATCAAAATCAAAGCCAGAAGCCCATGTAGTCTCTGCCACATCCATGCTAGGGTTTGGACTTTCCCCCCCTCTCCCTCACTGTCCCCTTCTTCCACAGCCATAGGGATATTTTCTTCCTGGAAGAAAGGGTATTTCCTTCCTCTGGATACATCTCTACTTTCAAAGTTCTCTGGCTCTCTGGACCAATTTCATGGCTTTTTGATATCCTCTTGTCCATCTCCAGCTGGTGCTTGCAAACACCCAGTTTAATGCCCTCATGCCCCTACTCTCATTACCTCCAGCAGCTCTTTCTCTCCACCTCAGGAGCCAATAAGTACAACTGAGGACCAATATCTAACTAACACTGCTGGCAGCTGAAAGGGTTTCACTTCTGCCCTGCTAAAAGCTGAGTATGTGGTTTTTTTCACATGGGGTGAGTGTTTTGATTTCCTTCAGGAGGGACATTCAATCCAGGTAGAGGCAATTGGGAAGACTTCTGGTAGTATGAGACATTTTCAGCCAAACTATTTCATCACCTTCAGATCAAGTCCTGCAGGAGTGAGACTGGAGGATGCTGTGGTAATCACTGTCCTCCTAAATTATTAGGGATGAGATGGCAAGGAAAATCATCACTCCTGGATAGCTAATGCTATCCAGATATCACCAAAAAACAACGTAAGTCAATATGCAAGGAAAGAGCAAAGTGCAAAAAGCCCAGACAGTGTAGCTCAGCACAGAGGAAGGGAAGTGGTAGCATGATTTTCTTCAGAAGATCAACCACAGGAGACAGTGCCCCTGGGACTGAAGCTTTTGAAGTACCAGCACAAGGAGATTAATCATCTTGCCATTGAAAAAAGAAAAATATAGGAAGAAACACATCTAACCTGAGACTGTGCAGATGAGCATCATACTGATGCCGGAGATGAATCATCTGCCACCTGTGCTGACTTAGAGCAGCACCATGGGAAGCAGCTGGTGCCAAAGGCAGTGCTGCTGAGCTCCTGCACCCACACACTGGATGAGACCACCCTAAAGCCCCCCAGGAGGGAAGGAGGGAGCCAGGAATGGTGGGGAATGTGTGGCATGACGTGACATCTCTGTGCCACTGAGTCAGACCCTGTTCACTCATAAAAGTTTTGGGTGCACGTGCTGTACATATGTGTATGCATATAAACCTGCATCTATATATCTGCATGTATATATGTGTGACTGCCTGTGCAGTCATACATACACCCAGAGACAGTACAAGTTATTTGGCAGCTATTGGCACTGAGGGATATTTATGACTTCTGAGAAACTGAGCATTCTTTAACCACATGTCATAAACCTGTCACTCAGAGAAGGGAGAAGAGTTTCCCCTCAGGGCACATAAGCAGCTTTTCATCCTAAGTCTTCCCAGCAGGGCTTGGTCCAGCCATCATCTCCTGCCCTGTCTCTGAGTAGGGGATTAAGTTCCTTGGCAGTATTTGGTGGTGCTCCTGAGATCTCTGCTTCCTTGGAGGGGAGCTCGCAGTGACATAATTCTCCTTTGCCCCTTCCTTATGAAGCCCCTTTCTGTGGCAGGAGCCATTTCCTCCCCAAGCAGATACTGCAAGGAACAAAACTTGGCCTGTAGGCATGGTGGCAGGTGTGATGTCTCCACACCTGCCCACGCAGCTGGAGGCTCAGCTGTGGGAGGGAGAGCACCATTAGCACCCCTCTTTCCCAGCAGAGGCAAGAGGAGATGGGAAAGGAGGTGGGAGACACATGCAGCAGCCACTTTTCTGGTGTTTCAGTCTGGTCCCTTGCAGGAAGCAAGAGATTTGTGGGGTCCCTGAGGAAGAGCATATTGAGGCTGTATTTTGAAGTCATTAGCCTGCTGTTAGGACTGGTGGTCCTAATTTCGCTCCTAGAGCACTTCAGAGCATCTACCAAAATGCCCTTTGGTTCTCTTAGGCTTCCTGCATCTGCCTGAGGGTTTTTAGTGTGTGTCTCCCTGGGACTACAGCCATTAGGGAAGTCTGGCATTCATTTGTCTCCTCAGTCTCCCTTGAGACTGTTTTTGGCAGATGAGATTAAACCAAACTTCCCCCAGACCACCCATCAATGCTCCTTCCCACCATGCACATGGGGACCAGCCCCCAGGCCAGGCCCACCCCTGGTGCACAGAACTAAAAGAATGAGGGAGGATGGTTTTCACATGTTGGTGGGAAGCAGGTCAAAGGGTGTATCTGCATCTTGTGGCTTCCCAGGCCCTCCAAAAAAGTGTCTTCTGTGGAAAAATTTGCACACCAAAGCATCCCTCAAGTCCTCAAGCACAGCTTAGGCACATGTGATGGCTCTCCTCAACTGGGGATGCATGCAGCCCTCTCTCAGGAGGCAGTCAATAGGATAGCTGCAGTTCATTACAGACAAAAATGAAGTTGTCAGGTTTTATTTACTTACAGAATTTAGTTGTTTAAAGCAGCACCAAGGAGCTAAACTTTGCTGGGCAAATTATTTTCCTCACACCAGGTTAATGATTTGTATACAGGTAGATATGCCAGAATGCGGTTACAGTTCATTATGTCATGGAGCTATGAGTGAAAATTAGAAAATACTCCCTCAGAACAAAGTTTCCCAAATCCAGGACCCAGACAGATAGCATCTGTATGAAGGTTGCTCGCTTATAAAGATCCTTCCCACATAGCAGACCTGAGAATGCAAAAGCTGCTCTCAGGGCCATCATCTCAGCCAAATCCTACAGGAAACCTTCCTGACACCTTCCCAGTTGTGCAAATAAGAGAGATTTACACATAAGCATTCCGGAGGGGGAGTTCATGTCCCTGCACATTTTAAACCCTCTGGAAATACCTTGCCCATAGTGAAATGGAGTAAATGAATTAGTGTTTAATGCTACCACAGGCTGTGTCAGTAGCTGGCATTCCCAGTGGTGTTTCATGCCTGCAGATGCCAAAATGGCAGGTGCCAAGCAGTGCCGCTGGCAGCAGCAGCTTCTCACCTCGGGCAGCCTGGAAAGTTTGTACAGGGAAATCTTCCGTGAGACTGAAAGGCGACTGCAGGGGTCAGTGCTGCCAGGTGTCTCCAGCAAACAGCCTTTCACCCAGGCAAGTCAGAGGTGATGGGGAAGAGGGTGGGAGGCTTGGGAGGAGCCCTGTTCACTCAACTAGGGACTCACCACAGCACTGGGATGTGGCCCTGAGGGTCAGGATTGCACAAATGGCTGCAGGAGGGGCTGACGGGAAGAGGGGGGTCTCTCTGTTCCCCTGTATTTTGTGTCAAGCTGGGGAGCGCAATAGTTTGAGGAAGAAGAACCTCCCTGTTCATGTTAGAACAACAACTTCTCTTCACCTCACTCTCCCCAGGAAGATTTAAGTTTATCCTTGTGCCTAGCCCAAATCCCAGCTCCATGGGACCTGGCTCCCATGTGCCATGAAATCCCCCAAAAAGGCTTATGCCTCTCTGGGCTGTGGCAATGCTGGCTTCTCCTTCTCCCATGTCTCCTCGGAAAACAAACCCAATAAGAGACAGTGACAGAGGATAAGGATGGACATGGAAGCAGCACACTGAGGTCTCCCACACGTAGCAAGGCTCACCCTTCCTCTCAGCTGTCCTTTCTGTGGACTATATCAGCCCAAAATCAGGCTGTTGCTCTTCAGCCCCAAGGGAGAGCAAGCCCTTCCCCGGGCTGACCTCTGGGAATCACAGTGTTTTGTCAGAACAAGATAAAAAGCCAGAGAAAAAAACAAAATGTCCCAACCCAAGTGCTCTCAGATTTTTCTAAATGAGAATTTAAATGTCTTCCAGCCCATCTGCTGATAGGAGAAAGCAAATTGAAAGTATAACAGAATGCAATCGAGACAGACAATTCCAGGAAGAGCACCAGAAAGCTTAATATTAGGACTTCTGGCATTCACAGCCTTTGCTAATGACTTAACGATTGTTTGTGCTGATTTGGTTTGGCTTCGACATGCAGAGAACACCACTTTCTGTTCAAAACTGGGAGAAACCATCAAGGCTGACTATCTGGTGGCTGCTTTCTTGTAAATATATATTTGCCACATGTTAATGTTAAATAAATACATTGACAAAATTAACAAACAAAAGTCAACTCCCCAGACTGTACTCTCAAAGGATGGATACTTTATAGGCAATTTTCCACCCAACAGGATTACCTCAGGAGAAAGAACACCTGCAGGACTCAGAGGGATTTAATGCCATTGAAATCCTGCAAAAAGTACCAAAAGAAGACAAGAGGTTTTTGCTGCCTAGAGCTACCTCTCTTTTCAGGGAAATCCCTCTCTCAGTTGCCCCTCTTGCAACTGGGAGCTGCACTGCTCTCTTCAGTTTGGAGGGTTAAAGCCCAGGCAGGTTCGGTCACACTGTCACTCTCTGAGATTGCTCCCCTGACTTTAAAGTGCCTGGGTATTTAAACAAAAAGCTTTTCTCCATGCTTTGGAGGTGAGTTTGGCTGCTCACTGAGCTGCACCAGTTGGTGCCTGTTCTTCCTCAGGATGCTCTGCCCTTAAGGTTCATCCTGTACCAGCACAGAGGTACTTTGGAAAGAGGTTCCAAACCCTCACCTCTGGGGAAGGGACACCAAACAGAGCAGACATATGGGGATGGCCACCACATATGAGACTCCCAGCTATGTGGATGAGACTAATCAGCACATGCAAGGTAAGTAAAGATAGCTCAGTCCTATTGCTTAGCACCTAACAGCAGGAAGAGGGCAAGTAAAGATAGCTCAGTTCTATTGCTTAGCACCTAACAGCAAGAAGAGGGTCAGCACCTTTTTGGTGGGGCTTGGAAATAGATGCTAATTGTTAAACCTCGTTTAGTGCTTCCCATGGGATAAGGTCTGACATACTGTGAGTGTATTCCAAAATTCACTGGTAGAAGGAAAGTCAGAAAGTTAAGTGGGGAAAAGTGGGGGGAATTTTTTTTAAAAAAACACAAATAACCTTAAAAGCAATATGACGACCAATGAATCTATTAGGAGAGACAGTCCCAGACTCCCAGCAGCCTGCAATATCCCACCCAGTGCACCTGGTTTGCTTCTCCCTTCACTGGGCAGTAGAACTGACAGCATCCTTCTTCCTGCTTTCCCTACACTCAGGCCAGCCAAAATTTGTGATACCTTAAAACAGGGCTGGTTTTACAGCATGAGGAAAAGGAGATGAATGCAGGCCCCCTGCTTTCTCAATTGCCCTGGGGAGGGAGGATGTGCCTTAAAAAGCAGCTTTCCATGGCTGCATTCTGCTACTACTGCCATGGTGATGGGGATGCCAACCAGTTCCCTGCAGAAAGAAAAGGCTGTTGCTTTTCTGTGGGACCAGAGGGTGGACTGGAAAGGTGACTGGGAAAGGGGATGAGAAGGTGGAAGGATAAGAGGAAGATGAGCCCAGGACAAACTGTTTACCTAGCAGGTTTCATTACACGTCACCTTTCATACCCAGCTCAGTGCTCTGCTGAGGGGCAGCTCCCTGCCTTCACCACTGCCATACCTAAGGACAGAAATCAAGCCAGGAAAGCAATATGAGAGGTAATGAGGGAATTGTTAAAAAATCCAAACTTCTTGCAGCTTTTGGGTCAACAGAATATGCACACAAGGTCTCTGCACTCCCATGTTGCTCTTCTCAACTCTTCCCCACCCACAGATACCACCACAGGTGTGCATGAGCCAAAAGGGTTTGGAGACATCATTAAAATAGACTGTCACCTGCATGCACAGGTGATGCATATCAGGTACAGCCATGCCATAAGGAAGCTTCAGATAGGGATTTTTACCTCCCCATTGCTGCTGATTTGCATGTAGCAAAACCATGGGGTTGGGAGAAATATATTGATGAGTTGAAATGGACTGAAATGCCAAAAACATCACTTCTAGATTGTGTTCAGCTCCCGGACCAGATCCTGCCTTCCTTGCCTCAGAAAAGTTTGTCCTCAGTGAGACTCAAACTCTGACCTGCATTGAAGCCTCAATGATACAATTCATTGCACAAAAGCTTTGCCAGAGAAGAACAGTAGGAAAGAGCCAGCACAGTGTGGGGGACAGGATGAATGTTATCTGATGGGAAAATATCACATTCAAAATGCAAGAGGAGCAAATGAGAAATTAAGAGCTTGATTTTCAACATGCAAAATGTGGGTCTCACCTAAGTTTAGAGTGAAGGTGCATTATATTCATCAAATTTTTAAGCTGTTTTTCCTGAAAGCATTTTTGCATACATGTGTGTCTTAGTTTGGAAAACAGGTGTCTGCTAAGGAAGGTGGAAACCTGCCTTAGAATAGAGGATATGACCCCCCCCCCCCCCCAATGTTTGACATTCGAAAACACC
>VZRN01005365.1:128799-138845 GCA_013397935.1 Dasyornis broadbenti
GGCAGGGGGTGCTGTCGGGCTCCCGGCAGGACAGGGCAGGGGCCTGTCCGTGCAGCTGCAGGGGGCGCTGTAGCGCGAGCTCAGGTCTTCAGTGACTGATGGCGGATGGACCAGAGGGCAAGGTGGGCCAGATGGCAACGGGAGTTGAAGGAGGAAACCTCGGAGCACCAAACTGGGCGACAGAGCTGGTTCACTCGGGCTGGCGAGCAAAAGGGTGGCAGAAGCCACAGTGCGTCCTGGCAGGCAGGGTGGGGGAATGAGGGTCAGCAGCAGCCGAGCTCCCTGTGTGGCAACCGCTGCATGCAGCCAGGGAAAACACGCACCCTGGAAGTGGGGGAGAAACAGGGTCAGGGCCTCGCGCCTCTCCTCCCAAAGAAAACTCACCCAGCAAGGAAGAAAGAAACAAGGCAGTGCTGAGCTCCCACGGCAGCAGCAAAAAACAGCCCCACCATCTCCCTCAAAGTCCCGGGAGCAAGTGAAGTCAGCCCCCCGCCAGGTACTTTTCCTCCCTCAGCACACCTGGCCATATCTTTTGTCCCTTAAGCACGTCTTTTGTCTCTTAAGTATCCAGTCGTTAAGGCTCGTTAAAGTTCCCCTAGCAACAGGATGGAAAAATTCCCCAAACCTCCAACAATATGTTTACATTACTGTCACTAATCTAGTACAGACATGTGTACATATCCAGTGTCTGCCTTCGCTTGAGATCTGCATCTTTGCCCTCAGTACAGCTGACCTGGTGAGATCTCCCAGCAGATGCCCTGTGCTGTTACAAGCATTGGCCTCAGCAAACATCAGCTCTGTTGCCCGTTCATTCTCTCTAATGCAATTAGGACAGATTAACATGGGTGACTAAATGTGAAAGACAGTTGCACCTCACCATCTCCATCCCACCCACATTTTATTAATTTGAGTCTTGCCCTTTTCATAAACTTGTTGCTCTCTTGACGTCCCTCAGATGGAGCATCTTTTGGTTTTTGTTGTTCCTTGAAAATTAAGAGCTCTGGCAGGAAAGGACAGCCAGCTGAAAAAGTCAAGACCACAGGAGCCCTACAGCAACAGCCCACAAAGTTTCTTTTGTAACCAGGACATATGTGGGAGCTTCATGAGCTCCCTAGTGGGCTAGCAGCCACCTTTCTTAACTCCTCTGTCAATCCTTGGTTTCAAAAGCCCTGGAAGGACTGTGAAATTTACACCATTACAATTCTTTTGCATGGGACATCTTGACTTTATCTCTTCACTTTGGAATGCCAGGTGTCTGCTGTCTGGATAGACCTCCAGCAACGGGGCAGACATCTTCATGTTTGCATCATGCTTTCATCAGAGTAACAGCACAAATGGCTTAAAAGTGTGATCCATAGACTAATCTGGACCATAGAATCATCTGTTCTGACCTCTCATACAGCACAGCCTTCAGGTAACCAGCTAAAGCACCATGACGTGTCTTTTTAAACAAACCCTTGATGGAAAGGCTCTGCCACTTCCCCTGCTAAATTATTCCACAATTTAGGAAAAGAATGCCACTCAGTCTTAAAAATAAGAACCTGAGACTGAATTTCTCTAGCTTTAGCCCCCATCTACTGTGTTTTGTTTTGTCTTTGTCTGATTGATTAAAGAACTTGCAGCTGCTGAGAACACTTGCCTTTGTAGATATTTGAGGACTGTGATCTTAATCTAGCCTTTTTCAAAATAAACAGATTAAATTTATTTGCATCTCTCAGAGGGAGACAAGTTTTTCTGATCTCAAAAAAAAAGGCCAAAAACTGATAGGAAGCTTGCAGATCTTCTCTGAACTCTTTCTAACCTGTTAGCATCATTTGGATATATACCTCCCACCTTCCAATGGCTATAACTTTTCATTTATTACTTTGAATGTCCCCGCTTCCTTAGGTATTTCCTTTAAGAATTTTATTTCCTTGACTTTATGGTTATGTATTTTTGCTGTATTTAAGTAATTTTAAAAACTTCTGAAGGTTGGTTTTGTTGCATAGTCATCTCTCTACATTAAAGAACATTTTCCATTCAAGTCACTCCTCAGTTTACAATCAGCCATATTTTTTAATGTGTATTTTAATATTCCAGGTTTGGTCCACTCCCTAGCACCCTAGCAAAGAGCAATGTAAGTTATGCCCCCTCCTTCACCTGTGACAGTGTGTTCTGTAATTCTTTAAGTGTGGACAGCCTAGCAAATGGCACATCTCCACTATTTATCTTACTCCAAGCACCCAGATTTTATTTTCTGCATGGTCTCCAACTGGGACACTATTGTTCTTCCTGAGACTCTTAAAAAAGTCCGTCATTTTCTTGGCATGATGAAAACATGCGGCAGTGAAGGACTGTAGGTGGTTTCTGATCCATCCTTGGCCTGAGTGGTGGATCTTGCCTGACGGGCCCTGCCCTGCTGAGCCTCTGGTGCAATATCTTCTCCAGGCAACTTCTTTAAGCACAGAACAATCTTTACAGTCAAAAATTATTGTCCTGGAAACAAATGTGCATTGCTGCCAGTTAACCCAGGTTTTTCTTACTTTATTTCCAGCGGATTCAAAGGGCAGTCAATGCTCAGCATTTTAACAGAATTTAACACAGAGCAGATGACTTACCATGTCCTCATAGCTGCCAAAATCCCAATTCAGCAATTCCAAACGCTTCTGCTAGGGGTAGAACCTTGCTGTATAAGCTGTCGTTCCTGCAGACCATCTCTGAACTCCCTCATCTATTTTATTACTGGAAGTACACCTCTCCAGCTGGCTGCATTTCTCCATCCGAAGCTTCAACAAGCTGTGAACACCAGAGGATATCTCCCTGAGGCCAATGCGCTGCAGGGCACACTTTGCGGACAGCACAATCCAGCTGCTGGCTCCAAAGCAGCCTGTTCTGCTTATGCTGAGCCTGGGCCCCTCCTGGGGTCCCCTGAGCAGGGGACAGGTGCCCTTCACTACCAGTGAGTCACTGCTTAGCAGCTGCTTGTACAGCATCTTCCTAACCATCTTCCTTCCCACCAAGTGGGCTGTAACAGCCCTCCTCTTGACACCCTCCTTTCTTCCCTCTTTATCTGTCTCCAAGCTCATTCAATAAACCTTCCTCTTGCTTCCTCACAAATGTCAGATGAAGAACAGCATTTCCTGGCATTTGTCACAAAATTTAACCCCCGTTTTCTCTGCTTAGTTCTCCTAAATCAGCTGTGCCCTTCCATATCTGTCTTTCCAAGCTGTAATCTGTCCCCCAGAGTCTCTGTGGTGCCTGTTAAATCCTGGTTTGCTTCTGTGCTGAGTATCCAAATACTTCCTGTTTATTTTCTGTACTTCTGGCATGATTTCTGAAGGAATTAAAACCAAATCTGTTTATCTTTGTTAAATCCCTCTGCTAATAAGGAAATCAGTGTTGTTATTTACAGATGGAAGAGCAAGACAAAGTAGGACTGGAAGTAAAAAATCTCATAAAGTGAGTCCCTAATCTGAGATGTCCTAAAAACATCCAGCAGTTGAATTTTCTGAAAATGCCAAATAAATATCCTCTAAAATTTGTGCCACTTAGGGTGCTTCAGTTTAGGGACCTCAAATCAATAGCATCCCCACTCCCTTGGTAGGGCAGAAAACTGAGGATCCTGCAACAGAGGTGGAGAGCTTATTCACAGCTTTTTCCTGGAAGAAAGGAAGATAAATACATTGCAGGCTATGTGCAAGTGTCCTTGGTCACAGACAATCTTCTTCTATCAGAGTAATTAACTTTTTAATATGTCTCCTAATTTCTCAGAGATAGAATTAGCAAGGCAGAGATAATTCCAAGAACTATATTTATTTTTTTTTAAACTCTTTATCAGCTAAATAAAATTGCTTTTTTCCTTATCTCTCAACACCCCATTAAGGGAAGGAGGAGACAGGGCAGATTGTCCCCACCAAGAAGCACTGCAGCTATTTTTCATTTTGACAGCTATTTTTCATTTTGACAGCTATTTTTCATAGTACTTTGGAGGCACTGGCTGCATGGAGAGGTGCATGATGCTAGTTTAAGGCTGACCACTGAAAAGCTTTGGCCTGCAGCCCTCAGACCTGACCCGAAGTACCTGCTGATGCCAGTGACCAAAAGCAAATCTCACCTGCATCACTCCGCTGCAACCCAGAAAGGGGCACATTTAGATGTACATTTTGATGATGGAGGAAAACTTGTGATAGTGAAAGCTGCCCCAATGAGCCAGGAAGGCAACTGCCTTTTCCTGAAAGAAAAGAGAATTTATGGGGGTTTTAAACTGTTTAGGGTGGAAAGGGCTTGTGCTGGTGCCTCATAGCTGCCAAGCCCTGCCAGTCTACTCTTCTTGCTCTTCAAATCCAGAGAAAAAAATGTACCTTTTATAATGCAGTGACTGTGAGTCTGATGTATGTTTGCATCTTTCAGCAGAGCTTCTCTGCATCTTTTTGAAGAAAGGTGGAAGGGCCACTATATATAACATCCCCACATTTACCCAAACTAAAAGGATTGAATGCACAGCTCCTTTCTCAAGCTGCAAAACCCCAGGCCAGGTCATGGGAGATTCCTTGGGTGCCTTTCCCCCAAGAAGCTATGGTGCTGCCTCCCTGCCTAAACCAGTAGCAGGCATGTAAGAAAAAATGAAAGCAAGCTGACAGCTCAGCTAGGACCACAGACAAACTGCTCTGCCAGAGAAGGAAATCAAAAGAGACAAAGACAGCTACAACATTTATCTTCTTTATACATTGCTTCTGGATTAGAAAATCCACACTAAAAAGATCACAGGCACACACATTTACATTGCTTTTGAACACTATTTAGCTGCTTAAATGCATGCTGCAAAGCAGTTAGATTTGCATATAGCTTTCATTTATAGGGTAAAATTGATTCAAGAAGAATTTAACTCAGTATAATTGGGCCTGGCATGAACTAAGGGTGTGAACAAACATGACACTTCTGCTCAAGGGCTGAGAATTTCTGAGTCACAGGGCAATGGCAACCGCGTGGTCAGGTTTCAGCTTCTCATCTGGATGCACTGGGAGAAGGAAACCAACAAGTAAAATCCTACTGAGCTTGTTAAAAAGGCAAATGATTAAAAATGAAAAGATAAAGCTCTTTGAGTCACACAGCCTTGCAATCCCTGCCTTTCCCAGCTCCTGCCTAGGCACATAGTTAAGGCTCCTTCCAAAGACTGGCACTTGCTGTATCACATCCCAGGTGTCTGTGTATCACCCCATTTAATTGTTTCATCAGTCCCTTCTAGTTTTCCCTTGGCACTTTTCCCTTTGCAAGACTTTCTTAGGAGCCAGCTTTCATTATATGCCAGGAAATCACAGGCTGCACTACAAAAAGTGGCACATATCATTTAATTGTCTCAACAACAAGATCTCTCCTTTCCTACTTGAGAGATGAACTGCACAAAATGACCAAATTCCTAATAGCTAAAGCTCTATGTTTAAATATATACATTGGAAAATATGAAAGGGATCAGTACTGATTACTGAGACTGTCACTAGTGTCACCAGTGGACATTAAGCTCACCTGGAACATAGGCACCTTTCCTCAGTGTTACAGACACGGGGAGCCTGTTTTCAGACACCTAATTTGAAAATGTGGTTTCAGGACATCAGAGCTCAGTCACTCCTTCATCTTCTACAGTGATTTTCTGAGGAATTTGGAGTAATTTTCCAAGGAGAAAAGACACAGAGCCCCTTTCAGGGCCTAGCATCTCCAGGAATTTTGCCCCCCATCTATCCCATTCAATTTGCAGTTAAGCAAAAGTCATGTCCAGGGGCAGAGGCCAGAGTGGTTTGACCAAGCCACTCCTCAAACTGGGACACTTTTTGGTAAAGCTGTGAAGGCAGAGCAAACACTACTGATTTCCATACCAGCCACAGAAGCACCAAAGCCTCCTGCACCCATCTCTACTTCGCACAGGCTCTGTTCACACAGCTCCTGAAGGCTCATCATTTGCAAGGGATTTTCCTCCATCACTATCACCAGCAGAGACCAGGAAGAGCACACAGCATATTCCACGGCCTTGTCCACCTGCCTGCTCCGTTAATGCTGCTGCAGAGCCACAGGGCAAGAGCTGCCAGTAAGTGAGGTGATGCCAAGCAGTGCAGCAGACCCATGGGCAGCACATAATGATCCATGCCAGGATGCCACCCACAGCACTGTGGAAGGCTTTGAAGATAAGGAGAAAACCAAACATCAGTAGAGAAGGCAGGGGCAAAAATCAGTAAAGGATTTGGCAGCTGTAGGCTGCCTTTCCTTCCCAGTCCACCTGAGCCCTTAGTTGTTCATGCAGCAGTAAAATGCTCACAGTTCAGGGATTATGAAAGGAATTCCTCCAACAATCAGAGAATGGATGGATACAGCTACCAATTGTTGTTCTAGCCCAGAAAGTCAGGGAGAGATGCACATTGTCACATACAGATCCTGACACTCGTAGAGCCGTCCTGGTCACGTCATTGCTCAACAATTCTGCGGAGGGCTGAAAGCACAGCTTTCCTCCCCAGAGCTGGATTGACTGATGGCGTGGCTTTGAGCCACCTGATGGCTGCGTAATGTACTCAACAGAAACATAGCACAGCTCACCACGCTTTGCTGTAACAGGCATTTGCCTGTGGGAGAACATTCAGCCACAGCAAGCCTGACACATGGAGTAAGACTGGCTGCCCTCTCTGCTCACAGGGAGGTGTTTTGAGGAAGGGCAACCATGCACTCTGCTCCTGTCCCCCTGCGTATGTTGGTATGTGGTACTGGGCTGATGCACTTGTATTCTCAGCTTTGCTGCCTTCTCAAAGGTGCTGCAGTCCAGGAGTGGACACACACAAGGAATGCTGACAGGCCAGGGAGTAGGATGAGCAGAGCAGGAAGAATTGACTTTGATCCTGAATGTCACCAATTCATCTAGGATCTATACACACTGCTGAGTACTCCTCCTTTGCAGGTCAGCTTCTGGCCCTTTCTTGGAAAGTTATTACCAGAAGTCAGCAAAGTAAACTGTCACTCATTTAGGAGTAACCCCAGATGCAGTGTCCATCCCTCAGGCCAGACCTTCCCGTATATCCTGTGAGTCAGAGCTTCTGCATCTCTTGCATGGAAGATTCAAGATCTTACTCCTACAACCATGAAAAAGCAAGCCTGGGACCCCAAAAGGACAAGCTGTACCTTCAAAAAGGGTCCTCCTCTTCACCTCTGTTTAAGCCTCCCTTACCCCTTCTCCTCTGCCATGGGCTTCCTTCCCCCAGGGCATTCATCCCAACCATGGTCCTGGGGGCAGGAATTGCCTAGCAGATGCCTAGGGTGCCAAAATTCAAGCTCTCCAGTCATAAATACCTGAGCAATCACAAGGCTACAGTCACCTTCAGAGACATAAATATTGAAAAACAGCACAAAGATATTTACACCCACTGGCAAAAGCCAAGGGTTTAAAAGTTGAACCATCTGCAGCTCTTAAGAAACATACATCTCCCACCAAGAGAATGACAGCACTGGGCAGACAACACAGCACAGCACTGTTATCACCCCTGCAGGCATCCCAGCCATTGGGCACCTCACTCCCAAACAGACAAACAGAATTGGGTTTCCCACATTTCCTCTGCAACAACTCATCTGTGCAGTACTGGAAATGCCCCTTCCTGTCCAGGATAGGAATGCAAAGAAATGACAAATTGTAATCTCTGATGAATTCAGAGGAAAAAAGTGGTGTCCTCTCATCAATATGAGTCTGGCAGGGCCACCTCCCACTGCCTGCCGGCATGGCTGCAGCCCCAGCATCAGTGTGATCCCTCAGCTCTGAGGATGGATTCTCAAGCTCATGGATGAGCAGATGTCTCAGGACCTGAAAAAGCACTGCTGAAAGTATAAAACAAAGCAAAACAATAGCTCACTGAACTGGTCTTGTTGCCTTTCCCTCACCTTGTCACTCTAGGGCTTCTGGTGGATGCTGCTGTGATCCAGACATGAGCCCATGAGAAATCAGTGTCCTTTGTGACAAAGACAAATGTCTGTGTGGAGAAAGGACATGGGAGATTTTCTACAGGCCTATCATGTCACAGCAGACAGTCCTCTGGACTCGAGAGGTTTGCTCGAGGAGGTGAAATGGGCTATCTAGCAAATTTCTTTCCTCTCACCTCAACTAGCTGTTCACACTTTATTATGGGGGCAAGACAAGATGAATTAGAAACAACACGAAAAGTTGAAGTCTCAGTAGAAACAATTCAGTTATGGCTCTGAACTGGTTTTTGTACAGAAACTCTAAGTCAAGAGTTCAATTTGGCCCTGCAAGCTATGTGTAGTGGGTAGTTAATACAAACCCACTTATTCTGCAATGCAGGCTACAGGATGAAATATTATTTGCACTGTACATCTCTCTGGATGTTTATTTTGGGGCTTTGAGGAGGCCAAGTACATTACATTCCTTCAGAAAGTCAGTCCGGTTTGCTCCCCACAGCTTTAGGAGGAAATTGGCTGCAACTCTCGCCCTGGCCGCCCCGACATCCTTCACGGTAAGCAAGCTTTTCCTCTAGCAGACGGGCAAGGCCCATGCTCTTTGAAACCACTGGATTGTGTACATGCTGTACACACAAATGCTCTAATTGAAAGGTACTTTTTATCTGACATCCTACCCATGAAATATGGTGTGGCCGGGATAGCTCTAGAAAAAGCTCCAGAACACTGCTTAAGCTAAATGCATTTCAGCACATTTCCAAGAAAGTTGCATATGTGTTTTTTACAGTACACACTTGCTTTGAGAAATGCCTACAACTTAAGTCAGGGAACACCATGTTTCAGAGGTAAAAGGCTTTTTGCCCCCAATTCTTTAAGGGTGAAAAGGTGTGGGGGTTTTTATGTCACTTCTCACTGTGGTCATGTTCAGTAATTTTTCTTCCTGTTCGATAGATACAGCAAAGCAAAATGTGTCAAACTGTCTCATTCAATAAATACTTTGAAGCAAACAGAACTACTCCAAGGGAGAGTTTAGGTTCATGTCCCTCCCATTAGGCTGCTAACAGATACCAAGAAACATGCATTGTAGAGCACACTGCATTTGACAGAGGCATGTACAACAGAAAATCATTGATTTGGAAGCGAAAAGATCCTGCAGTTTGTCAAAAAATGTAGCAGGACTACAGGATGACACCAGGTCACTTAGGAGGTCTGTAGGTCAAGATACCTGAGCACAAGCTGGTAGTGCAGGGAGGCTCTGGTAAATGTGCCTTGTGCTCTGGGAGGCAAGACCGTAGTTCTGGTTCAGTAGGACTGCTCCTGGGTTAATTGAGCCTGGTGATTACAAAAGGGTGTCATTAGGACAGTAATTTTTAAAGAGAGAGAGAGTGAGAGAGAGAAAAGAATAGGGAAGGGAACCACACCTATGACAGGAAGCATTTTAAAAATGCACGTGTTTCTCACATTCACACCTGCAGGTAACACATGCATGAGTGGTCCCTTATTTTCAGCACAGGACCACAGTCGGAAAGCAAAAGAATCCCAGCTCAGTTTCAAACTCCAGCTTGTGGCTTTTGGGTTTGGTGGTTGTTGGAGGTTTTTTCATTCTTTTTTTTCCATTTTACCCACACCATCAGTTACCTAGGTTTGCGGCTGCTTGCTTATGTAAAGGGAAGATAGGTCTTTGCCCCGGTGCAGCAGGGTCCTGCCAAAAGCAGCCACCTGCCTTTTCCATCCACAAAGGGCTCACCGACATGGGAGGGATCTGAGCCATGCAAAGGAGGGTCACCTCTCCCAGTGCAATGCAAATGTTGGAGAAAAGCAGAGAGAGAGAGAGGCACCACCAAACCCTGTCAATGCTGAGCCCTGGTTAGGCAGAACAAGACAGTGCAGAGGATGAAAGTGTCTACAGTGCCATAAGAGCAGCTCAGGGACCAGACAGCACTTTGAACCCACAGAGAGGCTGAGTATGTTCGTTCCTTGTAATGTCAGCTGCATGTGCTACACCAAGGGGAAAAGCAACCCTAGGCTTTAATAAAACAAGCAAACTTAAACGAGTTTTAAATACTGATTAAAGCCTGCTGGAAATCAAGCAAGTGCTGTGAAAGCACAAAAAAAAAAAAAAAAAA